>AP027103.1:92128024-92580524 GCA_028142955.1 Pinctada fucata
TTTTCTATCTTATTTTATTCGGATTTTAACACTTCAGTTTCGAGGAAGGTGTAATAAAGGCGGAATCCGTCTGTTGCTTGCAACAATAGCCATCTACTTCTTATTAAGGATTCCGACTATTACGTCGGAATCCTTTCTGTTATTGCAATGTCTTTTCTTTATTAAGGATTCCGACTATTCCGTCGGAATCCTTTCTGTTATTGCAATGTCTTTTCTTTATTCTTGTTATTATTATTCTTACCCCCAACCTTTCCGGACCCTTTACAAGAAAAGAACCGCGTCGTATGATAAAATGGAAAGTACCATGTGAAAGAGCATATAAAGATCTTGATTAAATTTTTTTTTTGTTGTCGAAAAGTTCACATATGCCCCCGCTAGAGGTCATCAAATGTCAAATATTTAAAGTCTTGTAACTCCTAAAGTAACCGTACGATTTCAACGAAAATTGTTTTAAATTGTTCTTTGGGAAAGTTGCAAACGTTTATGCGCTCACATGCTCGATGAAATATTTACGGTTTCCGCGCTATTTTGAGTTGAAAATGGAACTTTAAATTGGCACAGTGCCAATTTCTACAGAGATTTTGAGTTGAAATTTGGATGGTAGGTTACTTATTGATGATGACTTAGTTTCAATGTCAAATTATGATTCTCAAGGTCACAACAAACTTTTACGTATAGAACAAAGACTATTTGACCTTGAGAGTTCAAACTTGGCGCAAGTATTCCTTGCATCAAGTCCATTCACCTTGACCTTGGCCGAAGGTCAAATTCTTATTCTCAAGGTCACAACAAAATTTTGCCTATAGAACAAAGACCATTTGACCCTGAGAGTTCAAACTTGGCGCAAGTATTCCTTGCATCAAGTCCATTCACCTTGACCTTGACCCAAGGTCATTTGTTCGATTTCAAGGTCACAACATACTTTTGTTTATAAAGTATTAAGCTTTGATACGATGAAGAGCAATCTTGATGAGAATAAATTCAAATGCTTATCTTTTATCCATGACCTTGGTTCAAGGTCAAATAATATTTTTTCAAGGTCATAACAAACTTTTGCTCTTGTAGAATTCACAGGATTTTGTCCTTAACTATTTATTCTTCATACAAGTAGTACTTCTTATTTGAACTGTACATAGTAAGATAGATAACTCTTTTATTCTTGTTCTCTGTTTCCTTTTTTGTCTTAGTAGCATTACTTGTCTGTACTTTCATGCTGTTGTCATTTTCTATTTATAGAAATTTTCTCATTGCTAACTCATTGTGCAATTCTTTGGCGATAGTTATTTCAAAGGATTCAAATGGATAGAATAGATCAATTAGTTTAAAGTTTCTTAAACTTGAAAGGTATTTATAATCTTTTTCTTCTATTTTGTCGATAAATAAATAAGAGTCCCAAGTTAGACATAGGCTCTTTTGACTCATTTGCTGAAGTGAATAAGGTTCTAAAGCAACTACTCTTTTTTTCATCTTCTTTATTCGGGTTTTAACACTTCAGTTCCGAGGAAGGTCTAAGAAAGGAGGAATCCGTCTGTTGCTTGCAACAGTAGCCATCTAGTTCTTATTATTAAGGATTCCGACTATTCCGTCGGAATCCTTTCTGTTATTGTATTGTCTTTTCTTTATTAAGGATTCCGACTATTCCGTCGGAATCCTTTCTGTTATTGCAATGTCTTTTCTTTATTAAGGATTCCGATTTCCGTCGGAATCCTTTCTGTTATTGTATTGTCTTTTCTTTATTCTTATTATTCTTATTATTATTATTATTATTATTCTTACCCCCAAGCCATTCCAGTGACGTTACAACAAATTACCGCATCATAGGATAAAATGGAAAGTATCATGAGAAAGAGCAAATAAAGATCTTCATATAAAATTTTTTTCTTGTCGAAAAGTTCATATATGCCCCCGCTAGAGGTCATCGAAGGCCAAATCTTTAAAACCTTATAACTCCTACACTAACCGTACGATTTGAACGAAATTTGTTTTAAATTGATCTTTGGGAAATTTGCAAACTTTTATACGCTTACATGCTCGATAAAATATTTACGGTTTTCGTGCTATTTTGAGTTGAAAATGGAACTTTAAATTGGCACAGTGCCAATTTCTACAGTTTTTGAGATTTTGAGTTGAATTTTGGATGGTAGGTTACTAATAGGTAGTCATTGATGATTACCAAGTTTCAAGGTCACATTGTGGTTCTCAAGGTCACAACAATTTTTTGCCTATAGAACAAAGACTATTTGACCTTGACAGTTCAATCTTCATAAATACAATCATTAAGCCAAGCCCTTTCACCTTGACCTTGGCCCAAGGTCAAATTTTCATTTTCAAGGTCACAACACACTTTTGCCTATAGAACAAAGACCATTTGACCTTTAGAGTTCAAACTTGGTGCAAATATTCCTTGCATCAAGTCCTTTCACCTTGACATTGACCCAAGGTCATTTGTTCAATTTCAAGGTCACAACAGACTTTTGTCGATAAAATATTGAGCTTTGATTAGATTAAGAGGACTCTTGATGAGAATAAACTCAAATGCTTATCTTTTATCCATGACCTTGGTTAAAGGTCAAATTAACTTGTTCAAGGTCATAACAAACATTTACTCTTGTAAAATTCACAGGATTTTGTCCTGAACTATTTATTCGTCACACAAGTAGTACTTCTTATTTGAACTGTACATAGTAAGATAGATAACTCCTCTATTCTTCTTCTCTGTTTCTTTCTTTTTTATTCTTAGTAGCATTACATATTTGTAGTTTCATGTTGTTGTCATTTTCTATTAATAGAAATTATCTCATTGCAAAATCGTTGTGCAATACTTTTTGAGAGAGTCATTGTAAAGGATTAGATATTGATTGAGCATGGAGTTTAAAGCTTTCGTAAGGTATTTATCTTTTATTTTCTTCTGTTTTGTTTATAATTAAATAAGAGTCCCAAGTAAGACATAAGCTCTTTTGACTCGTTTGCTGAACTAAATGTGGTACTAAAGCAACTATTCTTTTTTCCATCTTCTTTGTTCGGATTTTAGCACTTCAGTTCCAAGGAAGGTCTAATAAAGGAGGAATCCGTCTGTTGCTTGCAACAGTAGCCATCTAGTTCTTATTATTAGGGATTCCGACTATTCCGTCGGAATCCTTTCTGTTATTGCAATGTCTTTTCTTTATTCTTATTATTCTTATTATTATTCTTATTATTCTTACCCCTCATCATTTCCAGACACTTTATTCAAAGGTCTTTTTACACAGAATAAAAAGGATGGTACCATTAGAAAGAGCAGACAAAGATCTTCTTTAACAATTTTTTGTTTGTCGATAAGTTCACCAATGCCCCCGCTAGAGGCCATCAAAGGTGAAATCTTTAAACACCTATAACTCCTAAATTAACCGTACGATTTGAACGAAATTTGTTTTAAAATGTTCTCTGGAAAGATTGTAAACTTTTAAACGCTTACATGCTACATAAAATATTTACGGTTTTCGCGCAATATCGAGTTGAAAATGGAACTTTAAATTGGCACAGTGCCAATTTCTACAGTTTTTGACATTTTGACTTGTAACTTAGATGGTAGGCTACTAATAGGTAGTCATTGATGATGACCTTGTTTCAAGGTCACATTATGATTTTTAAGGTCACAACAAACTTTTGCCTATAGAACAAAGACTATTTGACCTTGACAGTTCAAACTTCATAAATGCAATCATTGAGCCAAGCCCTTTCACCTTGACCTTGGCCCAAGGTCAAATATTGATTCTCAAGGTCACAACAAACTTTTGCCTATAGAACAAAGACCATTTGACCTTGAGAGTTCAAACTTGGCGCAAATATTCCTTGCATCAAGTCCTTTCACCTTGACCTTGACCCAAGGTCATTTGTTCGATTTCAAGGTCACAACACACTTTTGTCGATAAAAAAGGAGCTTTTATTAGATTAAGAGGACACTTGATGAGAATAAATTCAAATTCTTATCTTTTATCCATGACCTTGGTTAAAGGTCAAATTAACTTTTTCAAGGTCATAACAAACATTTACTCTTGTAGAATTCACAGAATTTGTCCTTAACTTTTTATTCTTCACACAATTAGTACTTCTTATTTGAACTTTACATAGTAAGATAGATAACTCTTTTATTCTTGTTCTCTGTTTCTTTCATTTTTATTCTTAGTAGCATTACATATCAGTAGTTTCATGCTGTTGTCATTTTCTATTAATAGATATTATCTCATTGCAAAATCATCGTGCAATTCTTTTTTGAGAAAGTCATTGTAAAGGATTAGATATTGATTGTGCAAGGAGTTTAAAGCTTTCGTAAACATGAAAGGTATCTATTATTTTTTTCTTCTATTTTGTTGATAAATAAATAAGAGTCCCAAATTAGACATAAGCTCTTTTGACTCATTTGCTGACGTTAATATGGTACTAAAGCAACTATTCTTTTTTTTCCATCTTGTTTATTCGGATTTTAGCACTTCAGTAGTGAGGAAGGTCTAATAAAGGAGGAATCCGTCTGTTGCTTGCAACAGTAGCCATCTAGTTATTATTCTTATTATTCTTACCCCTTTCCATTTCCAGACACTTTATTCAAAGGTCTTTCAACACAGAGCAAAAAGAATGGTACCATTAGAAAGAGCAGACAAAGATCTTCTTAAACTATTTTTTGTTTGTCGATAAGTTCACCAATGCCCTCGCTAGATGTCATCAAAGGTCAAATTTTTAAACTCTTATAACTTCTATATTAATCACACGATTTGAACGAAATTGTTTTATATCATTCCTTGGAGAATTTGCAAACTTTTATACGACCCAAGGTCAAATTTTGATTCTCAAGGTCACAACAAATTTTTGCCTATAGAACAAGGACCATTTGTCCTTGACAGTTCAAACTTGGCGCAAATATTCCTTGCATCAAGTCCTTTCACCTTGACCTTGACCCAAGGTCATCTGTTCGATTTCAAGGTCACAACAGACTTTTGTTGATAAAATATTGAGCTCTGATTAGATGAAAAGGAATCTTGATGAGAATAAACTCAAATGCTTATCTTTTATCCATGACCTTGGTTAAAGGTAAAATAAACTTTTTCAAGGTCATAACAAACATTTACTCTTGTAGAATTCACAGGATTTTGTCCCTAACTATTTTTCTTCACACAAGTAGTACTTTTTATGTGAATTTTACATAGTAAGATAGATATATTTTTTATTCTTGTTCTCTGTTTCTTTCTTTTTTATTCTTAGTAGCATTACATATCAGTAGTTACATGTTGTTGTCATTTTCTATTAATAGAAATTATCTCATTGCAAAATCATTGTGCAATTCTGTTTTGAGAAAGTCATTGTAAAGAATTAGATATTGATTGAGCATGGAATTTTAAGCTTTCGTAAACATTAAAGGTATTTTTTTTTCTTCTATTTTGTTGATAAATAAATAAGAGTCCCAAATTAGACATAAGCTCTTTTGACTCATTTGCTGAAGTCAACATGGTACTAAATCAACTATTCTTTTTTCCATCTTCTTTATTCGGATTTTAGCACTTCAGTTCCGAGGAAAGTCTAATAAAGGAGGAATCCGTCTGTTGCTTGCAACAGTAGCCATCTAGTTCTTATTATTATTATTCTTACCCCCACCTCTTCCGATCACTTTACAAAAAAGTGATGCATTATAGGATAAAATGAAAAGTACTATGTAAAAGAGCATATAAAGAACTCAATTAAAAAAAAAGTCTTGTCAAAAAGTTTACATATGCCCCCACTAGAGCTCACCGAATGTCAACTTTTTAAACCCTTATAACTCCTAAAGTAACCGTACGATTTGACCGAAGTTTGTTTTATATTGTTCTTTGGAAAGTTTGCAAACGTTTTTACCTTTACATGCTCGATAAAATATTTACGGTTTTCGCGCTATTCCGAGTTGAAAATCGAACTTTAAATTGGCACAGTGCCAATTTCTACAGTTTTTGAGATTTTGACTTGAAACTTGGATGGTAGGTTACTTATAGGTTGTCTTTTCATGTTGACCTACTTTCAGGGTCAAATTTTGATTCTCAAGGTCACAACACACTTTCGCCTATGGAACAAAGAATATTTGACTTTCAGAATTAGAGAACAAAGAATATTTGACTTTCAGAATTCAAACTTCATTCATAATATCGTTAAACCAAGCTCTTTCACCTTGACCTTGACCATAGGTCAAATTCTGATTCTCAAGGTCACAACAATCTTTTGCCTTTGGGACAAAGACTTTTAGACCTTCAGAGTTCAAACTTCAAACATAATATCATTAAACCAACCTCTTTCAGCTTGACCTTGACCCAAGTTCAAATTCTGATTCTCAAGGTCACAACAATATTTTGCCTTTAGAACAAAGATTATACGACCTTCAGAGTTTAAACTTCATACATATAATTGTTCAGTCATGCTCTTTCACCTTTACCTTGACCCAAGGTCAAATTCTCATTTTCAAGGTCACAGCAACTTTTGCCTACAAAACAAAGACTATATGACCTTCAGAGTTCATACTTATACATATAATGCTTGGGCCCAGCTCTTTCACCTTGATCTTGACCCAAGTTCAAATTCTCATTTTCAAGATCACAACAAACTTTAGTCTATGAAAAAAGACTGTTTGACCTTGAGAGTTCAAACTTTACACAAATATTCCTTGCATCAAACCCTTTCACCGCGACCTTGACCCAAGGTCATTTGTTCCATTTCAAGGTCACTAATGACTTTTAGTTGATAAGATATTGAACTTTGCTCAGATTAAGATCAATCGTGATGAGAATAATCACAATATTAATTTTTCATTCATGACATTCGTTAAAGGCCAAATAATCATTCTCAATGTCATAACAATAATTTAATTTTGTAGAATTCACACTTTTTGTCCTTACTAGTTATTCTTTACACAAGTAGTCCGTCTTATTCAAACTTAACATAGTATAAGAGAGATAACTCTTTTCTTCTTGTTAACAAAACAATATTTTACCTATAGAACAAAGACTATTTGACCTTCAGAGTTCTTACTTTATACACATAATGCTTTGGCCCAGCTCTTTCGCCTTGATCTTGACCCAAGGTCAAATTCTCATTTTCAAGGTCACAACAAACTTTAGTCTATAAAACAAAGACTGTTTGACCACGAGAGTTCAGTCTTTACACAAATATTCCTTGCATTAAACCCTTTCAACGTGACCTTGACTCAAGGTCATTTGTTCCATTTCAAGGTCACTAATGACTTTTGGTTGATTAGATATTGAACTTTGCTCAGATTAAGATCAATCGTGATGAGAATAATCACAATATTTATTTTTCATTCATGACATTCGTTAAAGGCCAAATAATCATTCTCAATGTCATAACAATCATTTAATTTTGTAGAATTCACACTTTTTGTCCTTACTAGTTATTCTTCATACAAGTAGTCCTTCTTATTTGAACTTAACATAGTATAAGAAAGATAACTCTTTTATTCTTATTCTCTGTTTCTTTTTTTTTATTAGTAGTATTACATATCTGTACTTTCATGTTGTTGTCATTTTTGTGTCGCCTGCGAAGCATAGCGACACTTAGGGATCACTTTGTCCGTTGTCCGTCTGTCCGTCTGTCCGTCCGTCTGTCCGTCCGTCCGTCAGTCAGTCCGTCTGTCTGTCTGTCACACTTTGGGTGTCACAGCCCATAACTTTTGAATGGTAAGTGATAGGGCTTTGATATTTCACATGTGTATTCCTTGTGACAAGACCTTTCTACACATACCAAAATTTTTGACCTAGTGACCTTGACCTACATATTTGACCTACTTTTCGAAAAAAATAAGATTGCTTATATCTTTTGAATGGTAAGTGATAGGGCTTTGATATTTTACATTTGTATTCCTTGTGACAAGACCTTTGTACACATACCATAATTTTTGACCTAGTGACCTTGACCTGGATATTTGACCTACTTTTCAAAAAAGTTAAAATTTGCATTATCTTTTGAATGGTTAGTGATAGGACTTTGAAATTTAACTTGTGTATTGGTTGTAACAAGACCTTCCTACACATACCATAATTTTTGACCTACTGACCTTGACCTACATATTTGACCTACTTTTAAAAAAATAATATTGTATATATCTTTTGATTGGTAAGTGATAGGGCTTTGAAATTTCACTTGTGTATTCCTTGTTACAAGACCTTTCTGCACATACAATAACTTTTGACCTTGTGACCTTGACATAGATATTTTACCTACTTTTCAAAAAAGTTGGGATTCGCTATATCTTTTGATAGGTTAGTGATGGGGCTTCGATATTTCAAATGTGTATTCTTTGTGACAAGACCATTCTAGACATACCATAAATTTTGATCTAGTGACCTTGACCTAGATATTTGACCTTTTTCCTTAGAATTGCGTATATCTTTTGATTGCTAAGTGATAGGGCTTTAATATTTCACGCATATATTTCATATGATGTGACCTTTGTTTTGTTACCAAAATATTTACGCAGTGACCTTGACCTAGTTGATTGACACTATTTTCTGAAAATTTGAGATTGACCATATCTTTCAGTTGGTAAGTAAGAGGTCTGATATTTCACATATGAATTTCATTAGACTTTTATAGTGATATCAGTAATTTTGAACCATGTGATCCACCTCCTAGAATAAGCCGCTTCGCAGGCGACACAAGCATTCCTTGGATTGCTATTTTTAATTAATAGATATGATCTCATTGCAAAATCATTGTGTCAGTCTGTTTTGAGAAAGTAATTGTAAAGGATTTATAATGGATAGATGATGGAGTATAAAGCTTTCGTAAACATAAAAGGTATTTATTATCTTTTCGTTCTATTTCGTTGATAAATGAATAAGAGTCCCAAATTAGACTCATTTGCTGAAGTAAGTAACGTACTTAAGCAAATATTCTTTTTTTCCATCTTATTTTTTGAGGATTTTAACACTTCAGTTCTGAAGAAGGTCTAATTAAGGAGGAATTCGTCTGTTGCTTGCCACATTAGCCATCTAGTTATTTTTTATTATTCTTACCCCTTTCCATTTCCAAACACTTTAAAGGTCTTTCAACACAGAGCAAAAAAGGTTGGTACCATTAGAAAGAGCATACAAAGATCTTCTTAAACTATTTTTTGTTTGTCGATAAGTTCACCAATGCCCTCGCTAGATGTCATCAAAGACAAAAGAGGGGATCTCCAACAACACCAGGCTGCAGCACCAACAGCGAAACCCCAAAACACCCAGGTCGATCTTTAAACGCTTATAACTTCTAAATTAATCACACGATTTGAACGATTTTTTTTTAAATGTTCTTTGGAAAATTCGCAAACTTTTATACGCTTACATGCTCGATAAAATATTTACGGTTTTCGCGCTATTTTGAGTTGAAAATGGAACGTTAAATTGGCACTGTGCCAATTTCTACAGTTTTCGAGATTTTGAGTTGAAACTTGAATGGTAGGCTACTTATAGGTAGTCACAACAAACTTTTGCCTATAGAACAAAGACTATTTGACCTTGACAGTTCAAACTTCATAAATACAATCATTGAGTCAAGCACTTTCACCTTGACATTGACCCAATGTCAAATTTTGATTCTCAAGGTCACAACAAATTTTTGCCTATAGAACAAAGACCATTTGTCCTTGACAGTTCAAACCTGGCGCAAATATTCCTTGCATCAAGTCCTTTCACCTTGACCTTGACCCAAGGTCATTTGTTCGATTTCAAGGTCACAACAGACTTTTATTGATAAAATATTGAGATTTGATTAGATGAAGAGGAATCTTGATGAGAATAAACTCAATTGCTTATCTTTTATCCATAACCTTGGTTCAAGGTCAAATAGACTTCTTCAAGGTCATAACAAGCATTTACTCTTGTAGAATTCACAGGATTTTGTCCTTAACTATTTATTCTTCATACAAGTAGTACATCTTATATGAACTTTACATAGTAAGATAGATAACTCTTTTATTCTTTCTATTTATAGAAATGTTCTCATTGCAAACTCATAGTGCAATTCTTTTTGGGATAGCAATTTTAAAGGATTCAAAATGGATAGAATAGATTAAGGAGTTTAAAGCTTTCCTAAACTTGAAAGGTATTTATCGTATTTTTCTTCTATTTTGTCAATAAATAAATAAGAGTCCCAAGTTAGACATAAGCTCTTTTGACTCATTTGCTGAAGTGAATAAGGTTCTAAAGCAATTTTTTTTTTCCGATCTTCTTTATTCGGATTTTAACACTTCAGTTCCGAGGAAGGTCTAATAAAGGAAGAATCCGCCTGTTGCTTGCAACAGTAGCCATCTAGTTATTATTATTATTCTTACCCCCAAGCCATTCCAGAGACGTTACAACAAAGTACCGCATCATATGATAAAATGGAAAGTATCATGTGAAAAAGCAAATAAAATTCTTACTTTAAATTTTTTTCTTGTCGAAAAGTTCATATATGCCCCCGCTAGAGGTCATCAAAGGTCGAATCTTTAAAACCTGATAACTTCTCAACTAACCGTACGATTTGAATGAAATTTGTTTTGCATTGTTCCTTGGGGAATTTGCAAACTTTTATACGCTTACATGCTCGATAAAAATATTTACGGTTTTCGTGCTATGTTGAGTTGAAAATGGAACTTTAAATTTGCACAGTGCCAATTTCTACAGTTTTTTAGATTTTGAGTTGAAACGTGGATGGTAGGTACCTTATGAGTAGTCATTGATGATGACCTAGTTTCAAGGTCAAATTATGATTCTCAATTCAAACAGTTCAAACTTCAAAAATACAATCATTGAGGCAAGCCCTTTCACCATGACCCAAGGTCAAATTCTCATTCTCAAGGTCACAACAAAATTTTGCCTATAGAACAAAGACCATTTGTCCTTGACAGTTCAAACTTGGCGCAAATATTCCTTGCATCAAGTCCTTTCACCTTGACCTTGACCCAAGGTCATCTGTTCGATTTCAAGGTCACAACAGACTTTTGTTGATAAAATATTGAGCTTTGATTTGATGAGGAAGAATCTTGATAAGAATAAACTCAAATGCTTATCTTTTATCCATGACCTTTGTTCAGGGTCAAATAAACTTTTTCAAGGTCATAACAAACATTTACTCATGTAGAAATCGCAGAATTGTGTCCTTAATTCTTTATTCTTCATACAAGCAGTAATTATTATTTGAACTTTTTATTATTTGAACTTTACACAGTAAGATAATAACTCTTGTATTCTTGTTTTCTGTTTCTTTTTTTTTTTGTCTTAGTAGCATTACTTGTCTGTACTTTCATGCTGTTGTCATTTTCTATTTATAGAAATTTTCTCATTGCTAACTCTTTATGCAATTCTTTTTGAGATAGTAATTTTAAGGATTCAAAATCGATAGAATAGATCAGGGAGTTTAAAGGTTTCCTAAACTTGAAATGTATTCATTATCTTCTCCTATTTTGTCGATAAATGAATAAGAGTCCCAAGTTTACAGTTTTTGTATATACAATTTATTCTTCATACAAGTAGTCCTTCTTATTTTAACTTAATATGATACAAGAAAGATAACTCTTTTATTCTTGTACTCTGTTTACTTTTTTTAGTTACAATGCTGTTTTTTACTTTCATGCTGTTGCTATTTTCTATTTATAGAAATGTTCTCTTTACAAAATCAATGTGCAATTATTCTGTTTTGAAATAGTAATTTTAAAGGATTTAAATCATGGAGATCATGGGGTCTAAAGCTTTTGTAAACATTAAAAGTATTTATTATCTTTTTCTTCTATTTTGTTGATAAGATCTATTGACTCATTTGCTGAAGTGAATAAGGTACTAAAGCAAGTAATCTTTTTTTCCATCTTCTTTATTCGGAATTTAACTCTTCAGTTCCGAGAAAGATCTAATAAAGGAGGAATCCGTCTGTTGCTTGCAACAATAGCCATCTTTTAATATAACAGGGATATAAACACCTTTTACAACGTTTGGAACTTCAAGTAGGAGAGATAGATACATAATTTCAATCTCTAAAATGTTCTCCCGGGTTTTATTACTACATGTAATTTTCTTTTGTTCTTTCTTTTATAATCTTTCTATTCCTTCAACTCTGGTGAGCAATCTTTCAAAAGAAAATAAACATGTTTGCGGTTTCCTCGTTGTCGCACCCCGTTCTATATTGTGTTTGTCCACCGTAAGTTTTACCAATGAATATAGACATTGACATGTATAGAATGAAGGTGGATTGTCACTCGACTGTCGAAGTAGAGATAAATGTTTTGTATATTGTTGCACTTTTGTTCTTAGGAATAACCTTATATAATGTATAAACATGTAATTTCTTATATAATGTATAAACAAGTCTGACCCTACTGCAAACCCCTATGATGCATGTATCTATGTATACTTTGCATATAATTTGTCTTTTCTTTTATCACTTCTACTCCTTTTAGGCGTCGTGGAACTTAATCCGGTTCCAATAACAAATATGGATCTTGACCATATCCCTGTATACAGCACAAAATCGACAATTCAGAAAATCAGAAACCGAGGGCATACAGAATTAGGACAAAACATGAACCAAAGGAAACAATCAAAAACCTCCACCATATGAAAAGAAGCGAAATCCCGATATGGGAGTGAGACCAGGTGTCCAGGAAGAGTAAGCATTTCCTGCTTGCAAGCAGTACCCGCCGCTTCAATTCGGTAGAACTGTCACATCCGGTTACTTCCATTTCGGAAGACATAGAGAAAAATCTTTGGTTGGATGATTCAAATGGTATATGACAGAATATCATCCATCATTCTGGAGAGTGGGACATCATAGTGTATATCTATATATCGACCGTAGAACTTCCTCAGTGACGATGATAGTCGGTCACAAACATATCCCTGACTGAGAAGCTTGTCTGAAAGACGCCTAGCTCTTAGAACAAAATCCGTATATTTGGTACTTGCTCTTGCATAGCGTATCAACTGAGATATGAACACGCCATAAGCAGGCGATGAAGGGATGTTGCTACTCTGAAAAGGAAAGTTTGTAATGCTAATATTGAAGTCGTCACGTTTGTCATGAAGTGAGGTGTTCATGTGACCATCAGTGTCGTAGGACAACATTATGTCCAAATAGGATGCTGAATTATTTGTCTCTGTAGTTTCTTTGACTTCAAGCTCCGAATGATAGATACTGCTCCGTAATCCGCGAATTTTGCATTAATGATGGACAACACATCTTCTATGTATCTGTAAGTGAAGCTGAAGTCAGGAGCTAAGTATCTTTTCCCTTCAGAGACCAAAGATTGGATGAATTCAGCTTCGTACGAGTAAAGGAAAATGTCGGAAAGGAGTGGGTCACAATTGGTCCCCATTGGAATTCCGACAATTTGCTGGAAGACCTTTCCCCCAAACACAACAAAAATGTTGTCGATCAGAAAGATTAAAATCTGAATAATATCTTCTTCAGGTTACTTATGAAATGAACTTATAAAAAATCTCTCAGTATGTCATCCCAATGTTCAAAATATAAGGAATAAACTTGAACTCATAGCTGTTGAGCTGGGTAAATTTAGTATAATTCCTGGCTTAATCAGTTTATTGAGACAAGTTACCTTACTTTACGTACATGTCAAACTCCCATCCGTCTTGACCGAGGTTGTAGTGTGGCTGTTTACGTTAAGTATCATATACCTTTTTTCCGAGCATAAAGACCTTTCTATTCAATTAATCTTTTTCATAAAAGGGTCTTCTTTGGTGTTTTTCATGTTTATCCACGATTTACTGAGTGGAATCTTGTTGAAATTTCAATTGAAAAGACACAAGAATCACGTGATAATATTATTGTCCTAGGTGATTTTAATCAAAACTTTTATGACGAAAGAAAAAGCATTAATGTCAGTGATATCGTAAATACACTTAGTTTCACCTAAATAGCTGACTCACCTACGCGAATAACAGAAACACCATCTACATTAATTGATCTGATCTTTATTAGTAACAGTCTTAATTGTACAGATGAGGGAACATCGGATCCATTTTGTCGTGATCACCATACAGTTTATTTCTCCGCTAGTTTCATGTCTACTAAGCAATTATATACTTATCATAGGAACATTTGGAAATGGAAATTACGTGATTGC
Organism: Pinctada fucata; assembly: GCA_028142955.1. Lineage (NCBI taxonomy): Eukaryota > Metazoa > Mollusca > Bivalvia > Pterioida > Pteriidae > Pinctada > Pinctada fucata. Next base: position 92,142,132 of record AP027103.1, read on the forward strand.
GATTGGAATATTGATTTACTTTCTAGTAATGACCAAAAAATCTTGTTACAGACAATATATTGCATGCCGGTGAAAACTCTATTCCGAATAATGACAAATATGAATAATGACCATATCCCTGTATACAGCACAAAATCCATAATTCAGAATATCAGAAACCGAAGGAATACAAAATCAGGATAAAACAGGAACCAAAGCAAACAAACAAAAACCTCCACCATATGAAAAGAAGCGAACTCCCGATATGAAAACAGTTTTGATAAGACCACGTGATCCACAATGCATGCATAACGAAATTAGGAAAAAATATACGAATAAGAAATAGGCAACATAAAATCGCGAAAATTAGTAAAACCCCGGAGGATTGGACAAGATTCAAAGAACTTAGAAATAAAGTAATGGCTGACATAAAAACTGCCAAAGTCAACCACTTCAAAAACTTGCCAGTAACCCACAAAATGGTAACATATCTCCCAAAAATTGGTGGAAATTAACAAAACAATTCTTTGAAGAACATAATACATCTGAAATACCAATAAATATCGACAACAATGAACACTTCTCTAGTCCATCAGAAAAAGCTGATAGTAGTGACGCAGTTACTAGAATTAGCAATAAATCGAAATTTGTAAGGAAACTGGTGCAGTTTCGGTATGCAATATAGTGTTGAAAGATCCAATTTAGAAATAGAGATATTGAATGAAGACAGTTCACTGTTATGCTAGCTCAAAATGTTAGATACACTTTCATTGCTTTTGAAATATGTATTTGTAGACGAAAGTTCTGAAACTATAGTTGATATGTAGTAACGTTTTCAAATGATAATGGTGATGCTGGCTGCTTTATCAGCTGGTGAAAAGACATATTTTTCATGTAAGTTACTTGGATTAAAAATGTCTTTCTGATTTGGACGTGGATTTTGAAAAAGATGAGGGTTTTTTATGAAAGTACTCTATTCGAATATGAGTTATATCTAAAATGAGGTATTTCCAGTCATTCAGAGCATGCGGTTCGACTCCTTCTGATTTACACCATATTTTCGTATAATAGGCTTTATTGCCATTAGCGTAAGAGTTTGCGTCCCTTATGTTACTCTCTAGCGTGAAAATCACGAAGAGTGCTTAGTTTGGGAAATTTCTGGTGGCAACACTGCAAAGCGAGAAAATATCATAGAACGCGTTGTTTTCTTTGCTCTACTCTTTATTTTGACATATTGAATTTGTCATCAGAACGTTGTATAGATCTTCTGTCTTTCCATTATATATTAGTTTTGTTTCAAACATCTGGATCTGTCCGAACATGACATGAAATCGTATGCTCAGTTTTCAGGCATTCCTCTTTATCAGTTAATGAGCATGGATATACGTCTATGATGAGAACTTGCATAAAACAAATACAGGATAGCATGAAAATTCATGACTTTTGAAACATTTTTCAAAAAGCGACTTTCATCAAGGTGATTAGGTGGTCCCATCCCCAGCTCGATCTCTGTATGGCAGAGGCAGTCTTTAGAATCTCAGGCAGTGTTTATGAAGAGTGCCGGATTGCCGGCGATCTCCAGTGGATTTTGTCAATGTCCTTTGAATTTTAGGGATATTTCAAACATATGAATTATACAAGAAAAACCACCGAAATATAGAAAATAGCATGTGTTTCGCAGACTTTTTCGAAAACAGTGTCACCTCGGTTTTGTTTCTTGCCATTTTTGAACTATTGCAGATTGCTTTATGCAAATTCATTAAAATTACAAAAAAGCTAATAGAACCACCACCTATGCAATACTAGTGTAATCTTATGCTATGAATTTTCAAATAGCTGTACAAATTTAAAATGGGCATTATTTTTGTGATAATTGCACCAGTAAAATATCATTTTCCGACGGAGCTAGCCTACCCTGGACACCCAACTACAGAAGGGGCAACCCCATTTAATATACCCTTCCTTAATCGGAATTTCGTACCCCCAACCGGTCCATTGGAATCATCCTCCCTTTCCAACGAGCTACTCGTCTTCAATTCTGCATCCGCCACTGTGTTTGTCCTCTTTAAATGATTCTGTCTATATCATACTGAAATCGTGTTTATTTGTCTATATTATTAAGGCACGTTATACTTTAAAATTAGCAACATCTTCTCCAACATAATCGATGTGCAACATCAGTGAGAAATACGATAGAAAAATCAATGGAAAGACCATATTCGCGGCGCGCCCCTTTGCTAAAAAATGTATTTATTTCAGACTGAGAGAGCGCCTCCCTCCAGACCACCATTATGTTTCAAATACTTGATTATCAATTTTCAAATACGATGGCATATCTTGGAAAACTTCTGGGTTTTTTTTTTCATAATCACAGTATGCCACTCTTTAACCCCCCCCCCCCATCCCCAACAAAAACTGATGATAATAATAACTTTTACAAACGAGGGAAATAAACAGGAAAAATTAAATAATTTAAATAGAATGTATTGAAAAGGAAACAGAAAAATAGTGATATTACGTCCGTCTGCATCATCAACATTCGTTTCGTCTGGTATATTATATTCCTTAAAATTCTATCAACCTGTGCTTGAAATCGCATCAAGTGTAAGATCACGATAAACAACGACCACCCCCAACCCCAACCCCCCACCCCAAAAACCAAAAAACCCATAAAACAACTGAATAAACCCCCCCCCCAAAAAAAAATAAACAAGCAACAGAAAAAATGAAATTATAAAAAAAATAATAATAAATAAATTATTAATAACAGTTAAATAAAGCTGGAACAAGTAACTCTTTTTCCTTCTTGATTTTGACGATATCAAGAGAAGCATTTTATTAAGGTTGGGCTCTCTAGAAGGAGAGTTCTAAACTTTGCGATAACCACAAGGGAAGGGGTTAACTTCAAAATTACATTTTTAAAAGTGAAAGGTTGGGTTGTCTCTGGCAATTCCGGCAGTGGAAACTCATACTCTCCCCATGTTGATTCAACACCACAGGATATTTCCAACCTGACCAGTCATATATCAGATTCAGATCCTCTTTGATACTAATACGAGAACGTAGAATATTATTATAAACTGGCGCTGTTAAAAAGAACAACATCAACAACATCAACAACATTGTTACAACAACATGGTCCTGGTCATACGTCACAGTTTTTTTTTTTTTTTTGAAAGATTTAGAAAGACATTAGAAAGACTATCAACTGACGTCCTACTGTATGATGGCTCTATTTGATACCAACTTATATAATTAAGACTTAATCTTTGTGGCACGTGGCCTGGTTAGGAATTAACCCTCCCCCTACTCTTGTCATATCAGATTATCCATTTTGACGTATATTCATTTTCACATGATAGTTTATAAAAAGACGAATACGGTTGTATGATTGCCAAAGAAGTACTAATATAATGCAAGGATAGGATATCTATAGGGAATATTGAGGTGGTTTTTTTTATCCTTATCTCCGGCTTTATTTACCGTCTTTCTCAATGTCTTTGTTAAAGATTCGTTACATGTTTTCTACTTACTACTTATCTAGTAATTTTATTTTATTAGTTGATTTTTTTTGGCATCTCTTTGCTCTTTTTGCCTTTATTTGTTTCGTTCTGTACATGACGGTCCGTTTTCTTATTACATGTACGCTACAACGTGTTGTATATCTTTAGCGCTCATGACCTCCCAAACTCATCTTATTTATTTTTAAAAGATCATTTTGTTTCCCCGCGTCAAAACTCATCAAATTAGCTGACAAATGTTCTTACATCCTTGAAGATTACATTGTTTAGTATATTCATTTCGCTTTTCAAATAGCGCGCTCTTTGTTGTTGACATCGACACCGCTGCGTTGCCCCCACTGATAGAGCCTTTCAATCTCCAACATAAGAGAGCGCGCTAATGGCAATAAGGCTTCTAAGGCTTCCGTAATCACCTCACAGTATTTGACAAAATATATCTTGGATGGGATTCTATACTTAGGTCCTTTTTTAAGAAGACCACGGAGCTGTCTGTCTTAGATAATTGAAAAGTCACCTGTAACTATATGGCCAGCTGGTTTGTAGTGATATTTAGAAGTTGTACATTCCCAAGAACCAGGACACGATTCAAGTATGTCAGGATCCGATTTAAATTTATTATAGTTATAATAAAAGTTTCGAATAGCTTTCTTGTACTTGAAACAAATAAGAGGTGGTTCTAAATTTCAAAATATTGAGGAATGGTACTTTATACGCGATGATCCCGAAAAATATTAGAGACGTTTAGAAGATCAAAACCGTTGTTAATTGGATTTTTTATTAATCGTTTTTAGGGGAGATATTTTTTACAATAGGATAAAGTTTAAACAGTGCGAATGAGACAATGATATTAAGTCTGTATCGGTCAATGTTTCTTGATATGGATTCTCTGTAAAAACCTAAAACAGCTGGCCACGGCATGTCATGGATTTTGATGAAACTTTCTGTAATTATCATACTTAATGTAAAAACAATGAAAACAAACCATATTGTTTTATTTGAACAACGGTTACCATAGTAACGGGATCAATCTATTAGACACCCCCATAAATATGAGAGATAAGACATATTGTGGCATTCTGTTGCCATGGAAACCATAGTCAAAATTTACTTTATGAACACAAAAACTTTTCTTCGAAAGTTCAACTCTAACAAGAATAACTTTTTTTGGGGAGGGGGTTATCAGGTAGTTGTTGATATTCAGTCAAATTATGTAAAAATTTAGCAAAAATAAGGTCTAATTTTATGTCATTTTTGGCCTGTTTTTGATTATTTTGAAGGTTGAAAACCATTATTTGGTGAATGTTATGGGTACTTAACATCACGTTGCCAAAATAAATGTCTATAGCTGGAAAAAATCAAGAAATAAAATTTATGGTGAAACTCACCATTTTGTCATGAAATGCTAATCAAAATCCGTTGCTATAGCAACTTGGAATCTATAATACCATATACTGCATATTCAAAAACATTGTTTTTCGTCATGTTTGAGTCCTATGATTATGAAATAGCATACCTGTATAAAAATTATATTTATCATTATCAATTGACCTTAAATAATCTCAAGGTCATCTGTCCAAATCTCAAGGTCATTTCTAACTTTAGACTAAAATTAAGACAAAAATCAGGATTTCCAATCAATTTAAATTGATTTCTCTAACTTATTTCATTAGATATTTTGATTTCAAATATTAACAGTCGAACAACCGATCAAAAGAAGTAAAATTCATCTCAAATTTGTTAAATTGTATTTCACTTCTATGTATGACATACTTTCAAAAGAGCATAAAATTGAGATTTTCTAAAATTTTCTCGTAAAATATGTGACATTTTTTTGGGTCTTCAATGGACTTTAATAATTTTGATACTCATCCCAACAAATAATACATTTATCATACTTTCACCGATAATGGATTGTTTTGCCAAGGTTCCATACTGTTTACTGTTAATCATGTCTCTTTTAATTGAAAAACCACGAAATTTGGCCTGAAAATAGCAAATATTTTTCAATGACCTTGACATTTTCTCAAGGTCATGATAGCACCAAATGGTCTTTCATACACCTACATACCAAGTTTTGTAACGATAGCAGGCATACATCTTTAGAAATTAGCTTTTGACTTACGACAGGTATTTACACCTTCGTACCAAATGTTGCCATGGTAGCCTATTTCAAAGGCATGTAAACAGAAAAATCCCACTTCTAGATAAATTTCCGTCGATTCCCATGAAGTCCTAGGATAATAATATTCAGGAAATAGTCAACTATATTTCAAATCTTATGCAATTGCATTATTACTTTTGTCAAAAGTAAGTAAAATATAGGTAAAATAAGGCCTAAATTGGCCGAAAATGGCTCATTTTGAATAAGCAATTTTTCTTGAAATTGAAGCAAATTTACATGACACACAGAAAGAAGGAGCATCCAAAAATCAAGTTGTATCAATTTAAGAGGATTTAAATAATCTTTTCAGAAAATTACATATACATTCAACATTTGTTTCCATGGTAACGGGATGCATAAAAATGCCTTGTTCAAAGGTGTTTTTATTCAAAATCTTCGTTACCATGGCAACGGATCATCGGAGAAAAATAAATGGTAGATCAATTTGTTCTAAGGACATCATATTTACCTTATATACAAAAAATATCCAAAATCTGAGACATGTCGTGGCCAAACATGTATGATTTTTTTTAGGTTTTTACATAGAATCCATATTAAGAATGCAACCTCTGCTTCATCCAAGATAGATTTCAAGAGCAGTACTGGTATTGACGACAGATCACATAACAGTTCATGTCCTCCGCCATTGCGTGCTTTTGTAAGTGAATCGTTGAGAGAGCGGTAGACTCTGGATCGTTTTCTTTGTTGTCTGTTTCGTCTTTTCCCGTGCGACCTGTATTTTCTTTTAGTGTTTGGATGAATTGAAAAGATGTTGATATTGGTTGAGGTTGAGGAAATGTTTCCTTATCCATAGATTTGATCGTTTGAACCAAGAGGGTACGCAGTCTGAAGTTTGGTGATCCAGGCTAGTTCAGCTTGTTATCGGCGTTTTTTAATTTTGGTCTTACTTTCATTTTTACGTTTTGGAAATGTCTGAACTGGGGCAATAGGCATATCCGAAATAGAATTGTTGTATTTAGCAAAATAATTAATAAGAAAGTCTCTGTGTTTTTGTTGACGTGAGCTTCTGATCTTATAAGAATGGTTCCTAAAATGAAATTATAAAGATTGGTCTGTTTCACGAACATGTTGTGCGCCACATCCCCTGTCATTTCAATGACAAATATTGATAATGAACATATCCTTGTATACAGCACAAAATCAATAATTCAGAAAATCAGAAACCGAAGGCATACAAAATCAGGGAAAAAAAACATGATCGAAAACCTTCACCATATGAAAAGAAGCGAACTGCCGAAATGGGAGTGAGACCAGGTGCCCAGGAAGAGTAAGCATCTCCTGCTTGCATGCAACACCCGCCGCTTCAATTAGGTAGAACTGTAACATCTGGTTACGTCCATTTCGGAAGACATAGAGTACAATTTTTGGTTGAATGGTTCAATGGTAAAGGAAAGAATATCATCCAACATTCTGGAGAGTGGGACATCATAGTGTATGACCAGTTCCCCATATCGACCGTAGAACTTCCTATTCGGTCACATACATATCCCTGACTGAGAAGCTTATCTGAAAGACGCCTAGCTCTCGGAATAAAATCCGTATATTTGGTACTTGCTCTGGCATAGTGTATCAACTGATATATGAACACGCCATAAGCAGGCGATAAAGAGATGTTGCTAAGTGAGAGGGTTGTGCGCACGTAATCCAGGATAACCACACCATTTGCTACTTGCGTGACAGATGGCCGTCCAAAGTCGGCACCGGTAACCCATTGGTCTCGTCGGTTTATGTGTTGTCTTTTGTGTTTGATGTTTACATGTCGTGTGTCTCTTTTCCGTCTCGTGCTGTACTCGTCTTTTATGTTTTTGCATTGGGTGTTTTGGTGTTTTACTATTGATGCTGCAACGAGGTTTTGTTGGAGATCTCCTCCCTTCTTTTCAAAAAAGGAAAGTTTGTAATGCTGAAATTGAAGTCGTCACGTTTGTCATAACGTAAATGAAATTTTGAAACGATCAATCGATGTCTTGGTCAACCTCGATGTTGAAAGTCTGTCCATTTACGTTATAGTGCAGTCGCATTTGATGAGGCGACACATAGATCATCTTCTACTGTTGCACTTTGAGATTATTGAGAACCCTCTGTGTCTGTTGTTGAATATAGAGCCTGCAGATGAAGAAGTGCGTGAATTACGACTATGGGGTCTGAATTTTAGAGGTGATAAGAGTATTGGTGAGGAAAAAAGTTTTTTACTGTTGAATGATGATGATTAAGTGACTGTAGTGACAGAGGGTAATCTCAAGGGGGTAAGTTTAATACGATGCGACCTTAAACTGCCATAATGTGAAAATGGAATAAAGGTGAATTAAAGTCCTACGTAGAAGACACTACAACAAAGCCAAGTTAGAGAACACAATGAAATTAAAACACTTCAACCATAGGGACGCGGGGAATGAAGATAATGAAGTCCCCTCGTCACAGTCAGTCAGAGTGCAAGTCTCAAGAATGCGCTGGTACAAGACTGTAGATGGTTCAAGCACCAAGCATAGTGTCCGTCTGGTGACAATAGGATCATATCCACGGTATAAAAGGCGTTTGATGATTCTGAAGCATTTTCGATGGTAATGCTGACTATCTTTTATCCTTCTAATATTGTTTATCATATCACCATAAAAGATAAATCATGAAAGCAGAACTGATTTCATTTTTATTTTCTTGTCTGACATTGATTTTTCGACACTTTACACTATAATTCCACATTACAAATTGAAAGAAAGACTCGCAAAAAGATTAAAAAAATATAAGTAATGCATTTACAAGTAAGAACGGTAATCGCAACTGCAAATATATTGTTGTTAAATATGACAAAACCTACTTTGTAAAAATCTCCTCCCTTCTTTTTGTAAAAGAAACGTCCGATTTGGAAAATAAGTACGCTGAAACAGATCTTATTCAGATATTAAACTTTCTGATCGACAATATTTTTGTGGTGTTTGGAGGAAAGGTCTTCCAGCAAATTGTCGGAATGCAAATGGGGACTAATTGTGCCCCACTCCTTGCCGACATTTTCCTTTACTCGTACGAAGCTGAATTCATCCAATCTTTGGTCTCTGAAGGGAAAAGATACTTAGCTTCTGACTCCAACTTCACGTACAGAAACATAGACGATGTGTTGTCCATCAATAATCCAAAATTCACGGATTATCTGAGCAATATCAATCCTTCAAAGCTTGAAGTCAAAGAAACTACAGAGACAAATAATTCAGCATCCTACTTGGACATAAAGTTGTCCCACGACACTGATGGTCACATGAATACCTCACTCTATGACAAACGTGACGACTTCAATTTCAGCATTACAAACTTTCCTTTTCTGAGTAGCAACATCCCTTCATGTCCTGCTTATGGCGTGTTCATATCTCAGTTGATACGCTATGCCAGAGCAAGTACCAAATATACAGATTTTGTTATGAGAGATAGGCGTCTTTCAGATAAGCTTCTCAGTCAGGGATATGTTTGTGACCGAATAGCATCGTCACTGAGCAAGTTCTACGGTCGATATGGGGAACTCGTCATACACTACGATGTCCCACTCTCCAGAATGGTGGATAATATTCTGTCATTGACCATTTAAACCATCAATCCAAAGATTGTACTCTTTGTCTTCCGAAATCGAGGAAGCAGGATGTGACAGTTCTACCGAATTGAAGCAGCGGGTGTTACATGCAAGCAGGAGATGCTTACTCTTCCTGGGCACCTGGTCTCACTCCCATATCGGGAGTTCGCTTCTTTTCATATGGTTCATATGGTTCCTGTTTTATTCTGATTTTGTATGCCTTCGGTTTCTGATTTTCTGAACTATCGATTTTGTGCTGTAAACAGGGATGTGGTCATTATCCATATTTGTCATGAATCAGTTCTGATCGGTCGTACTTCCTCACTTCTTGCGGACTGTTTCAGATTCTCCATACTGAAGAGCGATATGTTCCGATTGAAAGAAAACAATACTTTAATACATCTCGAACGAAGGACTTGGTCGTTCCATATGTAATACGGAAAAACTACGAACAGAAATGAAAACACTAATATTTACTCATTACCTCGAGATATCGAGTACGCTCCAATATTTTTCATTGATTTTATATTAAGATCAATTCCAAAAACATATACTTTCTGTAATATTTTTTAAAGAAAATGTGTAAATTATGGTATGGTAGATTTGAGAGGCTGTATAGAAAGTCAAACTAACGTAGGATTCAGCACGTTGACCTGTGTATATTTTGAGAACACCCCTCACAACAGAAATTCCTGCTTTAGATGGATGTATACACTATTCATAGGATGAAATGTTTTTTTCTTTTTTAATTAAAGTATACAAATGTTTTACACAAATATTTCTTAATCTAAATCATTCATTTGAAAAACAAACGAGACGAATCAAAGTGAAGAGGAGATATGGAACGACTGAGACTTTCGTTCGAGTTGTCTTAAAGTATTGTTTTCTTCTACTCGGAACACTCTAGCTCTTCAGTTTTGAAACAGAAAAAAGGAGTCTGAAGGAAAAAAAAAATTCTAAATAAGAATTTGTGGGCTGATTTGGGATAAATTATCCATGCACAGTAAAAGGCAATCTCTTAATGAATCGAGAATTGTTCATAGAAGAATTAAGAACCTTTAGAGCCCGCTTAGAAACTTATTATTTTTCCACGCCAAGATGGCGGCCTCCATTGAACTTTGAAATCATGGAGTCTCTCATGACTCTTACATATTCTGTTTAGAGTCCTTATCGTCCGGTCTTCATAAAAGACAGGTTGTGTAATACTCAAAGTAATGTACTCTGTTGCGAGTATAGATCGGAATTTTAAAAGAAGTTGTTTGTGAAATTTCCTGAATGTCTTTACTAGTTTATGAAAGCGAAAACCTTAACCTAAAAGTTTCTTTGTAATTTGTAAATTTCTGCTGTGAAAATCCAAAATATCAGTATATACTCTAGCGTACCGGATGAGCTGTGATATGTATCTGCCGTATGACGGTAGTCTTAGAACATCACCGTCAAACCAGGGAAATTTACTTTGTTGAATACAAGATCATATCTTTTGTTGTATAAACTTGTATGGATCTTTCCGTTTACAATTTTGATATTTAGGTCCAAAAATGGTGTTTTTGTAACGTTTGCCTTGTTAAGTGTTAATTCGTCTGGATAAATTTCATTCTCATACATGTATAATTCAAAAGCAGGATTGTCAATAGGTAGAATATCATCCAGATATCTAGAAGTATTGTTGAAACATTCTAGATAACCAAATTTTTTTCCTTTTGAAGATTTTGGATACATTCTTTTTCGTAAGCGTATAAAATTAAATCTACAATAACAGGCGCACTGTTGTACCTATAGGTATCCCTATAACCTGTTTGTATAGATCCTCATCAATGTTTGACGTCTTCCAATTCATTGGCATCATTTTAGAACAGATAGATTTACAGCATGGACCAGACATGCACGTTTCGGTTATTTAACCCTCGTCAGTGATCCTCAATCTAAACAACGTAATACGGCCAAAATCTGTGAAAATTGTGTCCTAAATTTACCGAAAAACGTAGCAAGGTAACTGGGATATGATGCTACAGAACCCAGGTTTTAGAAATGTGAGACAATAATGTATACAGAAATTTTCAAATGCGTTTGAAAAAACGACCAAACGAAATTGATCGAAATCTAACTACAATAGTGTCCAAGAGGAAGGACAAGGCATTACGCAGGTCACTACATGTCCATGATTTGTATGATTTGTAGTCTGTCGAGTTTAGATAATCGATCATTAATTTTGTCATCAGGAAGTGTAATGTAAATATAAGAGAAGTCGTATAAAGAAATCATTTTGGTATGGGAATTTCAAGATTTCATTTCATTCACTTCCTCTGAATTCTTAATAGACCGAAATAAAAACGTGCTAGCCAACAGGGGATGCTTACTCCCCCGGGCACCTGGTCCCACCTCTGGCTTGTTAGGGGTCCGTCAATTCTCAATTTGAGGCTCTATTGTGAGTTCTGTCGAGATTATCGTCAGGAGCTCCTTTAACTCATTTGTGTCACACTTATTCCCTTTGCAGTATGGAGCTCGTAAAAAAAAGTTCACCGCGAGGGGTTTGACAGCAAGTGTTTTGAATGTTTTTCCCTGACATTGTCGATCGCCATGGCACTTTCTGTATAGACGGGACCTCAGACTGCATGTATGTAATATATTGTTTTCGTTTTCGTGCGTGAGCATCGACGGCGGATGCGGCTAGCCAACAGGGGATCCTTACTCCTTTTGGGCACCTGGTCCCACCTCTTGCTTGTCAGGGGTCCGTCGATGCTCAATTTGGTGCTCTATTGTGAGTGCTCTTGCGATTATCGTTAGGATCTTCTTTCTTTAACTCTTTTTTAGCCGTAAGTGCCGAGATCAGATTTCTAGACAAAACTGTAGTGGAGCAGTTGCTAGAAATAGCAATAAATCGATATTTGTAAGAATACTTGTGCAGTTTCGGTATGCAAAATAGTGTTGGGAGATCCAATTTAGAAATAGAGATAATGTATGACACATGACAGTTTACTGTTATGCTCGCTCAGACCTTGATTTTGATATACGTATTAGTAGACGAAAGTTCCGAAACTAAAGTTGATATGTAGAAACGCTTTCAAATGATAATGGTGTTGTTGGCTGCTTTATCAGCTGGTGCAAAGACATATTTTGCTTGTGTAACTAATTTTGTTCGGCTACTGAAATTTTGAATGATCTCAAATGGGAAACTCTGAAAACAAGAAGATATAAGTATCATCTCATTAATTTTTATAAAATGATACATAACCTCACTTTGCACTATTTATGTGATTGAGTTCCCCAACGAGTCCATCAGGTCAGCAACAGAACACTTAGAAACAATGAAGACTTCTTAATCACTTTTACTAGAACAAATCTGTAATCCTTCCTTCCCCAGATAGTTAGAGATTGGAATAACTTACCCGATCAACTGATATTACCTCCATCCTTTAACTTCTTCAAGACTCTCCTGAACAATGATAAACGTAAAACTCCCAAATACTACTTTTTTGGCAATAGACAATCGCAGATACTCCATAGTAGACTTAGACTGCTCTGTAGCTCACTTAATGCAGACTTATTTGATAATCATATTTCTGAATCTAAGTTATGTACTTGTGGCTCTTGTGACTGAAACTCCTTTTTTTCTCTCACTTGTAATGAATACAGTGAAATAAGAAATAGGACTATTGATACCATTCCAATAACGTTAATTATAATACAAATATTACTAGAAGGCAACACACTACTCAGTGACTCACTCAATGAGGACATTTTCAATAAAGTACATGAATTTATAATCAAATCAAGTAGATTCGATTGAAATTACATATTGCTCACCACTTACTCCTTATGCTCTTCATTGTCATATTAATACAATCCTTTTTCTCATAATCTGTTCCTAAAACTATAATTATATGTTGGTTATCAAGATTCAGAATACTTAATTTCGAATATATTGATAGTGATTATTCCTATAAAATTTATAGGACATTTACATTTCTTTCTCTCATTATTTTTGGCTTAAACCATATACGATTATCTATAACTGTTATGTTGGCATAAAATATTTGTATTTGATGATATATCTTAAGGAGACGGCGTCCTATAAGTTATTTTGCTTGTTGCCGTATCCTTATATACGTCATTTGTAATTAACACTATATGTTTATTCATTGATTAAATACTGTTTAAACCAACAGGGATATAAAGACCTTTTACAACGTTTGGATCTTGCAGTAGGAAAGATAGCACAATTGCTTCATGAACATCTGAATTCCGAGAGCGCAAATGCACGCTTGTTCAACTGGTCGGAGAGGCCGGAATTGGAGAAATACACGTTTGATACAGAGATTCTACAAGCGCAATTTCTTCAATTGTTCAAAAGTAAAATTTTATGTGAAATCAAGGATCGTTTGCAAAATGAGGACATTCTCGAGATTCAGAACAATTGTGAGGATTTCTTACAATCAAGATTGTTCAACATTTATGCGGAAGTCAGAAACATTGATCACGTTTTTTCTTCTAAGGAACAAGACCTAAGAAAAGACGAAGAAGAAGTTACAGGCAATCTTGGACTCTTTTCGACTGGCGAAAAAATAGCTTTGGGAGTAACATCGCCAATTTGGATACCTCTTGTTACGGCTTTTACCATTATTGCACTTCCATTTGCAATTGGCATAGGAATCAGACAACAAGTAAAACTGACCCGCTTTTTGTCGGATCCAGGAACCGTCCTAAATCCTTTAGCAAAACAGACTCTTAAAGGCATTTCTGTCGCGGAATTGAAATCTGTTATTTACAACAACACTGACTTCGGGCAATTAAAGCATAAAATCGAAGACTTCTTCAAAAACAACATTCCAATAGAAATTGACACGTTGCAAGAAATTTTGCACAATGCAACAGCAGACAATTTAACGTATAAAGCAGTTCATGACCTTCATGGTCCCCTTATCAAAAGAGCTAGAAAACTTACAGGGAAGATAATTCTAAGCGTAGAAGAAAACCACGAGTTATTCCTTAAACGTCAAATTAGCCCAGCTGAAACCATCCACAAAGGAAGATTCTCATCAATATCAAGGGGCACTCTCGTTCTCCATGGTCATGGAAGGGATGTTATCATAAAGTGTCTGCAAATGGGAGTTGAACAACTGAAACCTGCATTGCACATGTTAGACAAAATCAGGTATGCATTTATATTTTAAGGTTCTCGCACCCTAATACTTAAGCTTCCGCACCTTAATACTTGAATCGTGTCCTGCTTCTTGCGAATGTGCAACTTCTTCTTTAACTCATTCTAAATATCTCTATAAACCAGCTGACCATATTGTTACAGGTGACTTTTCAATTATCCGAGACCGACAGCTCCGTGGTCTTCTTTAAAAAGGACATAAGTATAGAATTAGTGTTGTATAATCGGAAAAATTTCATAATCGATTATCGGTTTATAATCGGAGAGGATTTTAATCGATTATTTCGATTTAATCGGAAATAATTCTTTCTTGTTTTTACAGAAAGGAATATGACAAGTAATGAATAAACTTCACTTAATCTTATGCTAATATACATAGCAAAATGTCTAGAAAGAACTCCAACCACAGAATGAAAACATAGGTAATCACAGATTACGAAGCTCACCTCGTGACAGCAAAATTCAATTCAAACATATTTCTTAGTACATGTATATTGGCTTTTAAAGGCAAAGCCACTCAAGCAGAAAAAGTAGGTCAAGGTCATTTTATGAAAGTTTGATCAAAGATACATCCAATATGCAAGTTTGGTACATGTAGCAGTTATACTTTGCTCAATATTGGCTTTATAGAGCAAAATCACTCAAGCGGAAAAAGTAGGTCAAGGTCATTTTATGAAAGATTGATCAAAGATACATCCAATATGCAAGTTTGGTACATGTATCACTTATACTTTGCTCAATATTGGCTTTTAAAGGCAAAATCACTCAAGTGGAAAAAGTAGGTCGAGGTCATCTTATGAAAGTTTGATCAAAGATACATCTAATATGCAAGTTTGGAACATCTAGCACTTATACTTTGCTCAATATTGGCTTTTAAAGGCAAAATCACTCAAGCGGAAAAAGTAGGTCAAGGTCATTTTATGAAAGTTTGATCAAAGATACATCCAATATGCAAGTTTGGTACATGTAGCACTTATACTTTGCTCAATATTGGCTTTTAAGAGCCAATCCGGCATAAAACCATGCAATTTGATCCAAATGACCTAGTAACCAAATTTAATGATTTTAAGTTATTCTAATAGATAAATGACTAGGAATAATTCTGTCAAATATTTTCTTTCAAATGTCCATGGTTACAGAGATATGCCACCCCATAATTTTTCCCGCCAAATTTACAAAACGGACGTAGAGATATCCCTTTTTCGCTGATATACTTCTCTAAAATTTAAAGTATAAATTAAATTGGACTAAATATTGTTATTGATATATTGAAATATAACATTTTATTCTATCATATGATAACATTATGTGTGAAAAATAAATTTCCAAAGACAGCAAAAACGTAACTTGAGAAGATGTCAAAATCAGCTCAGTGAGAAAACGACGTTTTAGACGTTTTTCACGCACCAATATCTTCTGTAAGAGAAGTTTGATTTTTTTCTAATTTCATCTTTAAACTCTTTGCTTTAATCTTATAAGTATATCAAAAATCCACCGATGCCAAATAATTACGTATCGAGATATAGACAGTTAAAATAGGCATTAAAGATCAGCTGAACGAAAAAACGACGTTTTAGACGTTTTTCACGCACCAATATCTTCTATAAGAAAAGTTTGATTTTTTTTTTCAAATTTCATCTTTCAACTCTTTGTTATAATCTTATAAATATATCAAAAATCTACCGATGCCAAATAATTATGTATCGAGATATAGACAGTTAAAATATGCATTAAAAATCAGCTTAACGAGAAAATGACGTTTTATACGTTTTTCACGCACCAATATCTTTTGTAAGAGAAGTTTGATATTTTCCAAATTTCATCTTTTAGTTCTTTGCTTTGATCTTATAAATATCTCAAAAATCCACCAATGCCAAATAATTACGTATTGAGATATAGACAGTTAAAATTTGCATCAAAGTGAATTTTTGCGGTGTAAAAATGCGAACGAAAAATACGGAATCCCAAAGATTCAATCATTGCACACGTAGAAATACGCACACATGTGCGGCGAGTTGTGACCACAGCTAATTTGATCATGTCTTTTCACTCGCAGGTCAAGGTCAAACTCTTTGTTCAAAATTGTGCAATCGATAGTTGGGAATAAATAACAAAAATGTTATCGAAGATAATTATCGAAAAATATAAGCAATTTTAAAGATACAGTGTCCCTGAAAATAAATTTTATCGAAAACGTAAAATATATTCCAAAGGGTCTAGAAAGAGGAAAAAAGGAGCCATAAAAAGTTTTATTTGAAAATATGCAGTAACGACCCTAATATTGTCGATTCTTTAATAATTAAATCTCCGTATTCTTCTATTGTAAAAACTCAATACATTGTAGGTGGCGCCAGTGAAATTAATTAGAGCTGCGCACCCAAAATTCAAAATCACGTTTTTAAAGGTTTATAACTGCGAATGTATGCGTTAGATTCGCCTGAAAATTTGAATTTATACAAATGAGAATGTATTTTTTTTTTTTTTGTGCATTCCAAAATATTGTAAAATTAATTAATTTTCAGGGACACCGGCCCTTTAAAACTGAAGTGAGGAAATGATGCGAAGAAGCGAAGAAATTATCTCTTTTTCGCTTCTCCGTATCATTCCGTATTTTGTTTCTTCACATCATTTCTTCGTTTCTTTTCATATTCAGTACACGAGCTAACAATGTCAGAATTACGCTTTTGCAGAAAAGAAGTTATATATAAAATGAAATTATATATCTCTTTGATGTTTGAAAGGCGTATAATGTATACATGTAGATCTACGCCCTTAGGTTAGCCCAGGAGTTTTTCTTTTTCTTTTCTGTATAATTTTGTTTTTTTGTTTTGTTTTTTTTTTTTTCGGAGGGGAGGGTGTCGGTTTTTTTTTTTTTTTTTTTTTTTTTTTTTTTTTTTTTTTACAATATTGTTTTTTGGTTTTTTTTGAAAGATGGAGTAACATGAACTTTTTTTTTTCTTTTCAATAAAAGTACTTTTTTATAGAACGAAGACCGCTCTGCTTTAGTACAAGATAATATCAATACTTCGAAGGAGAAATACCTTGAATTAAGGATATGAAGGAGATAAACTTTAATGAAAGAATTGAGATTTTATAAAAGAAAGTGATTACTCTCATAATTTACGCGCATACGGACCAGAGCGGATGAATACGGAGCAAAACAGCTTATACAAACGCAAGGATTTAGAGCGATTGGGGGGGGGGGGGGGGTTCCGGGGAAAAGAGTGCTTTTTCTGTTACGATTTTCTTTTTTAACGCGGGAGGGGGGCCGGGGGCAGGTGGAGGTTAAGAAATATGACGGAGAGGTTGTCAGGGCCCCTGAAATTTGCCCCGAATTATTTTGACCTTGAATAAACAAAGACTTTTCTCATCATAACCATAGATGACCGATTTGGTTGAAAGCGCTATTTGACGTTGAGTTGAAATCAAGAAATAGACAGTCATATCAAACAATTTTTTTCTTCTTGTTTTATGCACGAAAATAACAGAATGATCGAGGTTTTCTCGAAAAAAATAAGGACTGGATATATAGTTAATTCATTGATTTACTTTAAGTGAGGATAATTCGTGCAACCTGTCTATTTTTTCTCTGAAATTATTATGTTTATAGGAAAGATCAACCTAACATTTTAAGAAAAAAAAAAAAAAAACTCGTTTATTTTATCAATTCAATCGTTTTCAAAGGGAAAGAACTTTTTAAACACAATTTCCTATGAAACAATAAATTTGGAAAATCGATGAAAAGAGCAGCGAGTAGACTGTAAAGAAAACTTTTCTTTCCGATTTTCGACATTTTTTAAAGAAAATACCACAGTCATGTCAACAATACACAGACAGGACAATTTGTTCATATAACAGAGAATGAGAGATCATAGAAGAGTACATCGAACGACCCGTTGTCTACAGGACAATAGATCTACATGTAACAAATCTGATGACACGAAACTAGCTGTGGCATAGTGATCCTTTTATGATGAGCATTCAGAAGTTAAACGTCTTCAAATTCAATAGAAGTGAGATTAAGTGTCCCTGCTCCAGGGAGACTCGAACCAGGAACCTTTCCGTAATTGGTTCGACGCTCTAACCAGTACTTAGATACTGGTAGTAGCACCGACTATTTTAGAGACTCGTTCTTTTACATCTGTGAAGATTATTTCAAAAGATTTGGGATGGGTACATCTAATCACATCTAGAAACGAGGGAACGAGATTTGCTATGCAATCTTGAGCTAAACTCTATCAATGTTATAATCTAATGCGATAGTTTATCCGTGTCAAGTTCTTATTTTATCGTCATTGTTTACATGCTACCAGGGAACCTAACCACGTGACATCATCACTAAAAGTCTGACTCGGTGGCGTCGTTCCGGGCTATCTCGAAAATCGTCTAGATTAATGATGGGGCTTATATAAGGGAAATTGAAAAAGATCTGAAACGATTTCCATCATGTTTAGAACATATTTTGTTAATATCTTAAATTTTTTTTTCTAGATTATGATCAAAGATGCTTTTCTTTTGAACATTTTTCCATTAAATCTTTTAATCATATTCCGCAAAATAATGAATATTCTTGATAAAATTTGCATATCTTAGATACATTTGGCAGCGACAGTTTTTTTATATATTAAAGTATGATACGTTTACTTTATTATACTGAAATTTTGTGGGAAAATTTTCTCTCTTATAGATGTTATTCATGTTCGAAATAGGGACGCTTTTGTCAAATTCCAATATAAGTCGTATTAGAGCGCCCCCTGGTGGCAAGTCAATTCGTATATCTTAACTTTGCGAGTACTATAATGAAGATGAATTGAGTAAGTATCTGATTTTATCATGAAAAGAATTACTGCATATCAAAATCAAATCTTATTCAACGATTAAAATAGGGCTATTTTAGTGTTGTTTTTGAGCCCTGTTAATGGCGTTATGCCATACTAACAAAATGGGCCCATTACTATAAAACGCGACATATATGAATTTTGAAATAATTTTTTTCTCGAATATTTTTCATCATAGATTACAGAAATATACATAAAAATGTAAAACTTTGACCACCCTTTTGGACGATTCTTACGATTTTGCATGGTTTTATGCCGGATTGGCTCTTAAAAGCAAAATCACTCAAGTGGAAAAAGTAGGTCAGATGCTGCATCCGATGCATGGGTCCATCTCAGCATCCAAAGATGAATCACTTGTGCAAGTTTGTTTACTGTAGCATTAGTACTTTGTCAGATACTGAGCTACCCCAAACTTCTTATCCAAATCACTTTAGCGGAAAATGTAGGTCAGATGCTGCATCCGATGCATGGGTTCACCTCAGCATCCAAAGATGAATCACTTGTGCAAGTTTGGTTACTGTAGCATCAGTACTTTGTCAGATACTGAGATACCCCGAACTTCTTAACCAAGTCACTCAAGCGGAAAATGTAGGTCAGATGCTGCATCCGATGCATGGGTTCACCTCAGCATCCAAAGATGAATCACTTGTGCAAGTTTGGTTACTGTAGCATCAGTACTTTGTCAGATACTGAGCTACCCCAAACTTCTTAACCGAGTCACTCAAGCGGAAAATGTAGGTCAGATGCTGCATACGATGCATGGGTTCACCTCAGCATCCAAAGATGAATCACTTGTGCCAGTTTGGTTACTGTAGCATTAGTACTTTGTCAGATACTGAGCTACCCCAAACTTCTTAACCAAGTCACTCAAGCGGAAAATGTAGGTCAGATGCTGCATCCGATGCATGGGTTCACCTCAGCATCCAAAGATGAATCACTTGTGCAAGTTTGGTTACTGTAGCATTAGTACTTTGTCAGATACTGAGCTACCCCAAACTTCTTAACCGGACGCGGACGCGGACACGGACGCGGACACGGACGCGGACGCGGACGAGGACGCGGACGCGGACGCGTGGGGTTATAGCATAAGCTCACTCAACTTCGTCGAGGTGAGCTAAAAATCCTGTCTAGTAAATGAAATATTTTGTCAAGAACACAGCAATAATGGAGTCAAAACAAATATGTGATTGTAATAGTCGACAACTTTATACGGCAGATATGCAGATGCAGGGATGGGGGGGGGGGGGGGTCCATACGACCCAAGAGTTAACTTGAGATTTTGCTCATTCAAGGAATCAAGCAATATCTTCGTGGAGTTCAGGCTAACAGTACTGTCAAATTCACTGACCTTGTCCTTACAAAGCTCAGGAGTTCGGCGTAAAAACTAAAGTTTTTTTTCTAGACAAGTAGCTATTGACATATTGCAGGCCCGTATTGCATCTGACGTTGAAGTTTTCTGTAAGAGTACTTGTCATTACTATTAAATAATTCCATCCATTTTATGCCTTTGTGAGTGTATTTATACGTTACGCCCGGAAATTTAACTCATAGAAACGATCGTTGATCTACTTTCGTTTTATTCGTACTTTTCATACGCGACTTTGACAGAAAACTATGTCATTCTTTTCCATGTTGAATATTTCCGATTATAATCGATTCTTAAAAACATAATCGATTAATCGAAATCGAAGGGTATTAGCGATGATGTCGCCGATGTCGGCGATAATCGTTACAACACTATATAGAATCTCATCCAAGATATATTTTGTCGAATGCCGTGAGGTGCTTACGGAACCCATAGATAATTATACGAAAATATGGTGTAAATCAGAAGGAGCCGAACCACATGCTCGGATGACTGGAAAAACCTCATTTAAGATATAACGGATATTCGAATAGATAACTTCCATAATAACCCTCATCTTTTTCAAAATCCACGGTCCAAATCAGAAAGATATTTCAAATCCAAACTAAGTAACTTACATGAAAAATATGTCTTTGCACCAGCTGATAAAGCAGCCAACAAAACCATTATCATTTAAAAACGTTACTACATATCAGCTTTGGTTTCGGAACTTTGTCTACTAATACATACATCAAAAGCAATGAAAGTGCATCTAACATTTTAAGCAAGCATAACAGTGAACAGTCTTCATTCATTATCTCTATTTCCAAAATGAAATCTGGAAATTTCCAAGCCAATACGATTTTTTCATACGACTTCTCTATTATGTACACCACACTTCCTCATGACAAAATTAATGATCGATTATTGGTGGAGGTTTTTGTTTGTTTGCTTTGGTTCCTGTTTTGACGTGATTTTGTATGCCTTCGGTTTCTGATTTTCTGAATTATTGATTTTGTGCTGTGTACAGGGATATGGTCATTATCCATATTTGTCATCTAATCTCATTAAATGGTGTTTTGATTGAGAGCGGAAAACTTACATTTGTATATTGTATATTCAAATAACAATTTCCGAAGTTTACCGAAATCGTGTGTACCAGAGAGTAAAAACGTCTATAAAACAAAACTGTGAGATATATTTTATGTAGGTAATATATAGATGTTCAAATGGTAGTACTTAAAAGCTATTTACGGTAAAACTTCATTATTGACAGTTAGACTATTTATACCTTTAAAATACCATTTGTAAATTTTAGTGACCTGTGTCCTTTAATTCTACAGCTAGAAAATGATTCTTTTGTTAACACTATACTTCCGAGACAACATTCAAATTTTCCCATTAATAAAAAAGACTCGGAAGTTCAAGAGATGGACGATGAAAAACAGAAATATGTATTTACAAGTCTTCGTAGTACGATCATGGATGTAGGATACTCGTACAAATATCAAAAATCATATGAAACATGATAGGATCATTGGCAAAATCGTACGGTGATATAGAGAGAAACCCTTTAGTGTTTTGCTAAATTATATAAAAAAATATTAGGGATACAAGTCCTGCATACATACTTGAACAGTCGTTATGAATTAAAGAAAATAATAATAAGAAGAAAAATAATGATAATTAGAGGCAAAAATACTCCATTCCTTTGGATTATAAATGCCGGTCTCCATTTCGAAAAAGTCTTTATTTCTCCATGCTTTATAAATATTGGGCCTTGGATAAATTTAGCTATCGAATGTACACGACAAGAAGCCTTCTGTATTCAGTGCATAATTCTATAAACCGAGATTGAAACTTTTTGTTCCGATTTTTCATCATATGAATGTTTTCCCTGACATGGTCGCCATAGCACTTTCCATATAGACATAACATCAAGCAGTGCATGTACTTAAGATATCATTCTCATGCATGAGCATCGACGGCGGGTGTGGCTAGCCAAACAGGGGATGCTTACTCCTCCCGGGCACCTGATCCCACCTCTAGCTTGCTAGGGGTCCGTCGATGCTCAATTTTGTGCTCTATTGTAAGTGCTGTTGAGATTATCGTCAGGATCTTCTTTTACTCATTTATGCCACACTTATGCCCTTTGCCATGTGGAGCTCGTAAAAAAAATCCCCGCGAGGGGTTTGGCAGTAAGTGTTTTTAATGTTTTCCCTGACATGGTCGCCATAGCACTTTCCATATAGACATAACCTCAGGCAGTGCATGTACTTAAGATATCATTTTCATGCGTGAGCATCGACGGCGGGTGTGGCTAGCCAAACAGGGGATGCTTACTCCTCCCGGGCACCTGATCCCATCTCTAGCTTGTGAGGGGTCCGCCGATGCTCAGTTTTGTGCTCTATTGTGAGTGCTGTTGAGATTATCGTCAGGATCTTCTTTAACTCATTCTGTTACATAATCAACTTTATAATTCGGATAAAGATAACTTTGATTTGGTGTCCCGTGTCCTTTAAATGATGCTATCTAATTTGAAGACTAGAACTCTCAGGTTATTTGTCGTCCTTAAGACCCTATTGTGCAATAAGGAATCCAGTTTATTCTGTCCTTTCATTTTCCATGTGTTTTATACCCTTGTTTCTGGGACATACAGATAAAGTTGAGAAATATTGTAAAAACCCTTGTTAGCCCCAACGCCCCTACCCCTCAGGCTAGGTATCTCTCGGATGGTCATTGGATGATAACATTGGCGGCCCCTCTTACCGAAAGTGTGGGATGCAATACGTCTTCTTTTACTATTCAGGTCAATAAGACTACCCCTCCCCTCGACGTCATTCGCCTTCCACTGGCTTGTTCAGCATTCGATAGCCGTATGATCCTGCCCCCCTTCATTCATAAGGAAAGAAATATAATTTGACAGCCGGTAGAGCACGGACTGTATTACGCATGTCCTCTTTTTATATCCATTTACATATTCATCTATGTTTCTGGGGCCTCTACGTTTTGCGGTCCTGTTTGAGTGAGGTCATCATACAGTGAGGGGTTGTTTTACACCACAATTGTACGTTCTTCGAGACCTCTGGGTAATTGAAGAAGTGAGAGGGATGTGCGCACGTAATCCCAGATAGCCACACCAGTTGCTACTTGCGTGACAAATGGCCGTCCAAAGTCGGGACTAGTTGCCCATTGGTCTCGTCGGTTTATATGTAGTCTTTTGTGTTTGATGTTTACATGTCGTATGTCTCTTTTCCGGCTCATACTATACTCGTCTTATGTGTTTTTGTATCGGGTGTTTTGGTGGTTTGCTGTTGATGCTGCAACGGGGTCTTGTTGGAGATCTCCTCCCTTCTTTTGTCCTCACTTTTCCTACAATACTCCGAAATTATAAGTTTTGGCTCATCAATGTCTGAAATGACAAATATGGATAATGACCATATCCCTGTTTACAGCACAAAATCGATAATACAGAAAATCAGAAACCGAAGGCATACAAAATCAGCATAAAACAGGAACCAAAGCAAACAAACAAAAACCTCCACCATTAATCAAATCAAATCATCAAATCATTTATTGCAGTCAACTTTTACAGTCATTATGCAAGAAAGATAAATAGTGAATTAAACAAAGACATAGTAAATAAGTAAAGTAACAATATTATGAATATATGCATGTGAAACCTTGCTGATATTGATATAAGGAATAATGGATTGCTACTATCTACTCAAGAGGATCTCTTAGTTTGAAAAATATAGTTCACAAGTTCTAAACAACAGTTCAGTATTTGATCTTCGCTATTTAGGATGTATATAAATTTACTTTCCTCTGATAATGTTGGAAAGTTTTTTACATTTATCATTAATTTTATCAAATACTTCTTTCCGTTTTTCTTTGAATTTACAACATCGCAAGAGGACATGCATTTCATCCTCTACCTCATTTAATGAACAATGGCCATTTATACGTTTCTTTACCGGAGTAACGGGTCTTGTGTGCCTTCCGGTTTCAATGGCCAAGTTATGTGCGCTTATACGGAATCTAGTATAGTTTACCCTTAAAGAGAAAGGGGTTTCTTGTATATATTTCTCCATTACAAAATTTGTTTTAAATTTTGCATAAATGCGCAGTTTTCCCTGCATCTTTTGTAGATTTTTTGTCCAAAAATTTTCAAATTGAATAAATATTTGTTTCTTTAGTTCCTGTATATTTATTTGACCTTGATTTTCAGAGATTTTTACGTTAAACATTGAGAAAATTTTATCAATACCCGAAAACCAAGACTTCGATCCGTTTTCATGTACGTTTTCCGCAACTTACAAACATTCATTTAACAATGGTTTCTTGATGCGTCTTTTTTGGAGGTCCGACCAGTACGATAAGGTTCTCAGAATGACGTCAATGAATAGTGGGTACCTACCCAATTCTCCAAGTACAGCTACATTTGTACTGTTTTTGCGTACTCGTAGAGGTTTAGCCGTTAAGACGTATCGCATCAAAATGAGTATACACTTACGTATCTGTGTGTAAAAATCAAACAACAATGGAGCGAAATTTCCGGACAATAAAATAGTGAAGAATGTTGATATTAACTCCACATATGATATGTAACAAACCACAACGCACCCCAAAATATTTTTCTATGAAAGAGATAAATAATAGAACTCTTTATAAAATTAATTAATATGACCACAGAGCGTGAAGCCTATTCACATGTGTCACTGTGTAAAATATGGGAGTGTTCGATGTGTTAAAAGAAACCCCTGACAGATAAATTAAATTAGAATATTTTTGACCATCGAGACAACTTTTTGGGTAAGTTTCTTCATTATCAGCGAGAAGCATGAAACTTTAAATTGTTTCCCATAGCGCCACCTACAATACATTCAAATTTAGCATTTTTTCTCTACCAATATGCCCGATTTCGCTGCAGTTTTAATTATTTTTCATCGAATTAACAGAAATATCTCCCATTTCAATAGTATTTTATGTAATTCACGGGTTACTCAGAGGCAGAGCCAGAATGTTTTTGAAGGGCATGTTTAAAGAAAGATTTTAACTGTCCGGGGGTACGGACACTTTATGATAGATGACTCATTAACTCATTTGCGAGATCAGAAAGGCCAAGTGGGGTTATGGAAAGATGCTACCCCCTCCCATTGAAGGGAGTTCGAGGGTTCCCCCGATTAAATAAAAAAAAACATGTGACGCAATTTGAAGGCATTTGAGCTGAATTTAAATGGAAACCATATGGTTCGGTGTAAGGCACAGTCCATTTGATATTATGGCGGGGGGGGGGGGGGGGGGGGTTGGTCGGAGCAAGATTATTTTTTTCGCCCTGGAACAGAGCAAAAGTATTTTTTTCTTGCAAAGTAGGAGCAAGGAAATATTTTCTAACATATATGGTAATTTTCAATATTATATTAAGATTGTTTGTGTTTTTTTTTTCAATAGAAATTCTTAATTTCTTACTTAAAACTCTAAAGTATTATTTTGTTTTAGGCAAAAATTTAATTCACTTCTAAATAAAAGAATATACAATATAATCCTGATTAAACAAAATTTATATAAGGTACAAGTAAGTGGGTCTGAGGGAATGGTCTTCTAGGCAAATTTTCAAATCTAGAATTGTAAGTTGGTGAAAAAATGGTGTTCTCCTTCAAAGCTTGTATATGAAATGATGCTACATGCATCTATCAATAGTAATATATTGTATTGATAATATATTTGAGCCTTTAAAGAAGCCCTTTTTTCATTAATGTGCATTCTTTTGATATTTTCAAATATGAACTTCGCCAACACATGTTTTTGATAGAGCCGAAGATTTTTGTATACGTAATTGAAAACTGCGGCGAGTATTTTAAGCAAAATTTTATTGTAATTCTTCAAATTCAGATTACTTGTAAGAGCATACGAGCAAGATTATTATTTTCTAACTTACCATAAGCAAATTAATTTTTTTCATCAAAATTCAGAGCAAAATTTTTTTTTCTCGAACCCCCCCCCCCCCAATTTTGCGAAAACGATTTTGCATTATAAAATTTTGTGAGAATAATTTATTTTCAGGGACACCGTAAATAAACCATCCCTACCCCTCCCGAATCAAAAGGGTTCGTACCCCAATGAAACTTCATTTTTACTAGCCTGAAATGTTTGATCATTTTAAAGCCGGTTTGCTTTGTTAGTTTGTTTTTGTTTTATTTTTTTGGGGGGGGGGGTTTGGAGGGGTTGTTGTTGTTGTTTGGTTTTTTTTGGGGGGGGGAGGAGGGGGCGGGGTTGGTTTAGATTATTATTTTCTTATCATTTTGACCGGAGCTGTTTATATTCTTATATTCTAGTTCGGACTTATTTTCGTTACTCTTATCAGCGCCGAAACTTTTTTCTCCTTTTTTTTACAAACTTCCTGCCTGTAATCTTCTTTCCTGCTTCTTCAAAATCAAATGTTTTTACTGAATATAAGGAAATAAAAATTCTGTGGAGTCAGAAATGCATGTTTAGAGGAATTCAGTAAATAACGATATAGATCTGTCAGACTGTTGGCATTTATTCATCAGTATTTAGAGCAAAATTATATAAAAGGTAAATTCAAGCCTTCCTCAAAAATATCAGATTGATAGATTTATTGTCAAATAATAGATAATTTTTTATTTTCGTTCTTGTGTTTAGAGATCGTCCTCTCTTTTTTTTTTAATTTGTCGATCAAAGACTGTTTTGATTGACTACGATTCAGGAGATAATATTGTGATGCGCTTCAGTAATCTTTTGTTATCGAACACTCGCATGGATGGTTACGCTCTGTAAACATGTCGTCTTGCCATTATATAATTATATATGTCACACTTTGCACGAGTATTTTCCCGCGCTGTATCCAGTGGACATATACGTATCATATACGTATCGTTTTCAATATGGAAAAGAAATATATGTTGCATTCATTTTGTCATAATTGCGTTCGTTTGTTAATATACAGTTTATAAATTGACTGAGGAAAGAGAAACAGGCCGATAATAAACGACTTTTAAAGTTTAAGAGTGACAATGAAAATTGAATCTAATTGATGATAGATAGGCTTGAAGTCTTATTTCATGTTTATATTTACAACATCAGTTCTTTTAATGAAACAGAGTTCATTAAAAAGTTTTAAAAAAAACTTTTTAGTTTATTGGGATGTGCGCCGTCAAGTACACGAGTGACCCCCCTCCTCGATGGTAAGTAAGAAGTAAGTTTCTTAAATATCTAAAAAAAAATATATTTATATATACCCGACCACTGCTTTTTCAAAACAAATTGAGAAAATAATCATATTATTGTTTGATAGTTTGATATTCAAATAGCAATTTTCTCTATGGGCATAGATTTAAGAGTATGTACGGTCATATACCCCCCCCCCCACGAACCGCCTATCATGGTTTTACCTTGCGTCCACTGAAGGTCTAGGCAGTCCCCAGAACCCTCACTTCTTTTTCTTGTTTTTCTTTTGCAAGTAAACCCCTTCCCATACGAAAAATTCGAGAAAATATGTCTGGTGAGGGAGAGAAAGACTATAGTCTAGTTTGTAAACTGAAACTGTCGGGGTTTTACTTGCATATTAACCATTCCGATTACAAATGTATTAAACTTGAACAGACTTCAAGCTCTTTGATAATAGAGGACGAAGTCCTCTGTAAGATAAGAAAAGTCCGTAAAATTTACTAAAAATAGATTTTCCCTCTGTACACTAATGGACTCGATTTTTGTCTGTCAAAATTAGAATGCGCTGAAATATACGCATATTGATCGATTCCTCCCATTAAAATGAACTTTGGTGGTTTTCGTCGTAAGAAAACAAAGTTACGAAGTTGTGCGTATCTTCCCAGATACTTTAAAAGTGAAATTAGCAGAGAAATCTTCGAAAATTGTTATTATTTTGCAAAGTTTTATGGAAGTCGCCATCTTGTATCAAAGGACTCACGTGCGATTTTTCTTGGAGATTTGCACATTTTTAAATAAAATTAAAATAATTTATCCATAAAAATTGACCGATTGAACACACTAATTTTATTTCAGTATATATATCCAGAATTATTTATTTGTAAACAAAAATCTTCATTCAAATTTCGAATGACGTAATGTGTAACGTAAGTGCGCGAGAAGTTTTGTGTACTGCTCTTCAACCAAACGAAAAACCGGAGGAAAATGCTTCTTTTAACGGAGATTAAAACATTAGATGAAACATTTCATCATCGTAAGATCATAATGACATTGCAATTGCTGAATCGACACAAAATCCGTAGTGCTACACATGTACACAGTACGTAACAAATCGATTTAAAGCGAAACTACAAGATGGAAAACCTACCTCAACACAAACACCATCAGATTGCACGGTGAAGATGAATGACAAAAGTAGATCAAACATTCAACCTTAATTCTGAATAAGTCTGATCCACTAACACCCAAAATCGTACATCCATCCCAAACAGTTAAGAATGATTGAGGGTGAAAACCCACAAGCGCTATACACACATCAGTCAGTCCTCGAACTTCGTCTGGTATGGTGCGTTATTGACTACGTCACATTTGTAGAATACTGACATATGTTTATCATCAGAACTTTCTCTCCATATCAAGTTAATTGTAACTGACAGTTTCTCTATGCTTATCTATAATGTACTTCATTCATACCTACAGCAAATGTTTTAATCGTGGGAACATAATTTCTACATTCATTCACTCTATGTCTTGGCTACAGTAAACACATGATTTTGGAATAAAGAATTTGAACTTAATTACAATCTTATTATTCACATCACTAAGGTGTTACATTTGGCGGCGAGGAAAAATTAAATTTTAGACATTCAAAATGCCAACCTACGGAAAATTAGACACTTACGACGAAAGTGAGGATTGGAACCAATATATCGAACGTTTAGACAGTTATTTTGATGCTAATGAAATTGACGATGCTGAAAAGAAACGAAATATATTACTTAGTGTTTGTGGAAAAGCTACTTATAAACTAATAAGGGATTTATTGAGTCCAGTAAAGCCAAATACTAAATCATTCGCTGACATTGTGAAATTGGTGAAAGATCATAAACATCCAGCACCATCGGAAATTATATCGAGATTTAAATTCAACAGCCGGATAAGGAAAGAGGGTGAATCAGTTAGAGGATTTGTGGCAGAACTAAGAAGTCTTTCAGAACATTGCAATTATGCAGCTACGCTGGAAGCAATGTTACGCGATAGACTTGTTGTTGGAATAAATGACGACAAAATCCAGAGAAGACTTCTAGCAGAAAAGAATTTAGATTTTGCACTGGAAATTGCTACTGCTATGGAAACCGCGGCCGATAATGCCAAGGACATTCAAGCAAGTGCCGTGTCGTCGAATGCCCAAATAAATCAGGTTAATAAACCTAGGAAAACGTATCCTAACCAGGCTCAGGCATCAGGAGTGTCGGGTAAGGAGTGTTATCGATGTGTAGGTAACCATTTTGCAAATAAATGTCGGTTCAGAGACGCTGAATGCCATAACTGCAAAAATGTTGGACATCTATCTAAGAAATGTCCAAATAAGGAAGAAAATCCAAAGCCGTCTAAACCGAGAAGGAAACAGAAGGGCCGTAACCATTACGTGGATGATACTTCTGACGAGGAGGAACAATATGACATGTTCAACGTCGAAGACACCGTGAATAGCACAGGCGATTGTTTCATGCGAGCTCACACCCCCCTACATACACCCACACCAAAAGGTATTGAACTATATTTTAGTCCATGAAAATCGTCTTTTCCACTGGTTATTTCATAAGTCACTATTAAATAGTCATCTGTACATTGTAGCATAATCGTTTTACTAAAGCCATATGAAAAAAAAAATTCCATTGGTTACTACTATCCCCTTTTATGACCAATTTTCGAGCACACTTGTAAATCTATTTTAATCGTCCTTGGCAATCAATCACAGCTTCCGGTAAAAATGAACACGTTTTGTTTTGAGGCCTCTGATTGGCTGATACTGAAACTCTACCTGAAATGAAAGTAGATGGAAAGTCTAACAACCAATCAGATGCCTTTTTATTTAACGCTTTTGTCAAACCGGATGTTGTGATCGATTCAGAATGCCAAGGTCAAGAAAGGTACAGAAACAATCAAAAGTTGGGGATTTCTGGTCATCTGAGGTACTTACAGGAGAAAATAAAAAAGTAAGGTCAAAAATAAAAGTACCCATCATGGAATGATAGTACTCATATGGGATTTAAATGGGATATTGATGTATTCTTTTCAAATCAAAATTGCCGATGTCGAAATTCTTAGTTCAATACCTTTTGGTGTGGGTGTATGTAGGGGGGTGTGAGCTCGCATGAAACAATCGCCTGTGGTGAATAGGTTAAAGTTGTCCTTGAAATCAACAAGACACCCGTGACGATGGAAATTGATACAGGAGCGTCGGTATCAATTATCAGCGAGGAAACCTTTAGGGATTTAGGGAAATTGAAACTTTCCGAATCAAAGGCGAAGCTGAAGACATATACGGGAGAAGATATGGCTATATTAGGAACCGTGGCAGTTCACGTAGATTATGAATCGTTCAGTGGGAATTTACACGTCATCGTTGTAAAGGGCAGAGGACCGAATCTGCTTGGACGTGATTGGCTAAAATCACTCAAATTAAATTGGAATGAGATATTCGCTGTGAAAAGTGTCGATAAGGATGTCGATCGTCTTTTGGAGGATTACAGTGAAATCTTCAAAGATGAATTAGGAGCCGTGAAGGGCGTGACAGCGAAGATTTACGTGAATGAAAACGAGAAGCCCAGATATTTTAAAGCCAGACCAGTGCCGTATGCACTAAAAGGGAAAATCGAGTCGGAATAAGTCCGATTAGAAGAATGTGGAATCATTCAACCGGTGCAATTTTCAGAATGGGCAGCACCTATTGTACCTGTCGTGAAGGATGATGGATCGATACGTATTTGTGGAGACTACAAGGTAACTGTTAATCTTGTCTCAAAACTAGATAAGTACCCGATTCCAAAGACAGAAGATCTATACGCAATTTTAGGAGGAGGTGAAACATATACAAAATTAGACATGAATCAGGCGAACAATCAGCTGTTATTGGACGAGGATTCCAAGAAATACGTCACAATAAATACGCATAAGGGATTGTTCACCTACAACAGGCTTCCGTACGGAGTTTCATCATCGGGAGGCATATTTCAGCGTACAATCGAGAATCTTCTTGAAGGAATACCAAACGTATTGATTCGCGTCGACGATATTCTAATCACTGGCAAAACTACCGTGGATCATGTAAAAACACTCCAAGAAGTGTTTGAACGATTGAAAAATGCAGGATTTGCCTTAAAAGAAGGAAGTGCATTTTCATGGCAACGGAAGTTGTTTATCTTGGACATAAGATAAACGCGAAAGGAGTTTTCCCGGTAAAGGACAAAGTGGAGGTAATCAAAAATGCACCGCAGCCTAGGTACGTCAGTGAATTGAAAGCATTTCTCGGTATGTTAAATTATTACCATAGATTCTTACCGAATTTGTCTACTGAGTTACATCCGCTGCATGAACTATTGAGAAAGAATACGAAATGGCGATGGGGCGCGAAACAGAAAAAAGCGTTTCAAAGAGCGAAAGAAATGCTGCAATCAGACAAACTACTCGTGCATTTCGAGCCGAATAAAGAAATCATATTGGCTTGTGACGCTTCACCATATGGAGTAGGAGCCGTACTTTCGCACAAAATGACAAATGGCGAAGAGAAGCCTATAGCTTACGCATCAAAGACATTGACAAGTGCCGAGAAAAACTATTCTCAAATAGAAAAAGAAAGTCTTGCCATCATATTTGGAGTCAAAAAATTCCATCAGTACATATTTGGAAGACATGTCACTATTGTCACCGATCACAAACCGCTGATAGGTCTATTTCGCGAGGATCGTAGCGTTCCGATAAACGCAGCGTCAAGAATTCAATGTTCGGCTCTGACATTGGCAGCATATGAATACGAGATAAAATACAAGGAGGGTCGTAATCATGGTAATGCAGATGGACTGAGTCGACTTCCGTAATCCGTGAAGGATGAGAAAGCGTCAATTCCTGGCGACACGTTACTCTTATTACAACATTTTGACGAGACATCAGTAACGAGCTCGAAGATTAAGAGATGGACTCTTAAAAATGCATTATTTAGTAGAGTATTGCATTACGTCAAGTCTGGCTGGCCTGCTAAATGTCCGTCAGTTGAAATGCGACCGTTTTTCGATAGGAGAAATGAACTAAGTTGTCAAGACGACATTCTGTTATGGGGTTGTCGGGTCATTATTCCGCCGGAAGGGAGGAAGGGAGGAAAGAAATAATACAGGAATTGCATGAGGCACATCCGGGAATATCGAGAATGAAATCATTAGCAAGGAGCTATGTTTGGTGGCCAAATATGGACAAGGAACTGGAAGGTTGCGTCCTCAATTGCGACCATTGTCAACAGGTGAGAGACAAACCACCTGAGGCACCTATGCATCCTTGGGAGTGGCCAAGCCGACCTTGGTCTCGACTTCACGTAGATTTTGCGGGTCCGTTTATGAACAAGATGTTCATGATCGTCGTGGATGCACATTCAAAGTTGGAAGTTTTCGTCATGAAAACGATAACATCTGAAAATACCATCGCAAAACTACAACAAATATTCTCTACACACGGAATTCCGGATACTATCGTCAGCGACAATGGACCATCGTTTACGAGTAGAGAATTCAAACAATTCTTACAACGAAACGGCATCAAACAGATAAATTCAGCCCCCTACCATCCTGCATCTAATGGTCTTGCCAAAAAAGCAGTTCAAACTTTTAAACAAGCGATGAAGAAAATGAAGTCCGGTACTATTCAAGAGAAAATCAACAACTTCTTGTTTCGATACCGTATAACACCGCACACAACAACAGGGGCGTCACCAGCAGAATTACTCATGAAAAGGAAATTGAAATCGAAATTAGATCTCGTTTTTCCAAACATGGAGGAGAAGGTAGTGAACAAGCAGAACATACAAAAACATTACAAAGATAAAACATCTAAAGAAAGGGATTTTGATTTGGAATCTAAAGTCTATGCTAAGAATTTCAGTTCAGGTGACAAATGGCTTCCTGGATACATCACTGAGAAATCTGGACCGTTATCTTACAGAATCAGACTTAGCGATGATAACATCATTAGAAGGCACGTGGATCACTTAAGACCGAGACAAACCGCCGATCCCGTTATCACTCCAGACTTTGAAATTGAGACATCTACACCGTCCGAAATAAAACCGCTAGAGGAAACGACTCAATCAGAAACAACAGAACCTCGATATCCGAAACGTCAAAAACGTGAACCAGCCTATTTGAAAGATTATGTTCGCTAGTGAAATATCTAAATTGTTAAAGAGGCATAATAATCCTCTTGAATCAAATTTTTGATACAAAGACAAGCATGGTGCTTTGGATATTTTTATCAGACCAGAAATCGCTCTCTTAATTTCATTCTCTTTTATCGAAAAATCTAGTTCATTAAAAATGGCTCATTTTTAAGTTTTCCTGTTTCATCCTCTATCGAAATCATGGAATCATGAATTTTACTTTCAGTACCCAGGAGACTTTCAAAATGTGTGAACCATCTGTCTGGTTGGATTATGTCCGATTGAATCCTCGTGTTCTTTTCTGAATCTAATTCTCTTAATTCTTTTACAAATTTCCAAACTTCACCTGGATTTGAAGACTTCAAAGTATTCATCGATTCAATAATTTCGTTTCTTCGACTTTGTAGCTTAAATTTTAACAATCTCTTGTATGCCTTTCTCACTCGGAAAAATCTTTCCCTACTTTCTTTGTCCGACGGATTTTTGTGTAGCGCTCTATTCAGACGATATAGTGTACTTTTCATATCCCTACAATCCTGATCATACCATGACTTCCGTTTTGATTTCTTTTTCTTTTTCATGAAAGCTACTTTCTGTTTCGGCAAAGACTCAACGAGGAATTCGGATACCTTATCAACCAATGTATTTACATCTGCCTTCTCTACATTTTTGTATAATAGCATGGATCTTATCTAAGGCATTGGTTGAATTCAAAGTCATTTTGTATCTCGTACGTGTTTCCTTCGTCCACTTTAGTTTGTGAAAAGGGTGCATACTAGAGGTTTAGCCGTTAAGACGTATCGCATCAAAATGAGTATAGATATGATTAAGGTAATTCAAATCCCGAAAATTTTCCATATACTTCCATTATAAGGGTTTTCCCAGTTGGGCTTCCATACTTCTGTGAAAATCGGCGATTTCAAAAATGAGTCATTTATCATGAGACAGAACAATAATTTATCTACCATTTAATGTTATAAAAAAGGGGGGTTACCGTTGCTTTTCATCCTCTAAATTTTGAATGAATAAAAAAGTAAAAAAGTGAAAAATTAAAATTTGATAGGTACCCCTCGTTATAAAACCCATATAATTTCTGTTCATGTAATTACCGGCAGTCATGACTGCCGGTATACTGTAATCAATCGTGATATACTTGCACGGATAAAATAACTCTTGGCAATATGATTGGTGGACAATTACAAACTATGCAAATATTCGTCAAGGTTATTCTGAATCTGTGCATAAGATGCTTCCATCAGGTCGGCTGAAGAGTCTAGATGACTTGACAAATGAAAGTCATATCGTATCAGTGCATTTTCTTCCGAAAGATGCATCGAAAGGTCTTTTTACCGATACGTCCTACAACAAATCACAGATCCTCGGACATTTCCGTAGCTTGAATCGGAAATAAACACGGAAAAGCTCGGAAATGTGCGATTGGTCTAACAAGAATAAAAATCGTTTATTCCATTTTTTTCCTTACTAGAATTTTACAACATTTAATGTCAGCTAACTGCCGGCAAGCTTTTTGTAAAAGCTAATACTTGTAATTAATTAGAAATTAATATACGACGTGAAAGTCTATCTATTGTACTTTCACTCATGTGAATATTAGCCAATCACGAACGCGCGTTCATTCAATCCGAGCTCCAGTTTTGGGTAGCCAAAAACGGCCCATAACTCGTTTTAAATCAATGGCATATTCATACCTATAGCAAAATTGTGAAATGACCTACATTTGACAAATTGTGTCATCTTGGTATTTTCTTGTTATTCTATTCTATCCTGGGTTTAAATCAATAGTCATTACTATCAAACATACCTAAACAGGAAAATTATGGGTTCTTAATCAAGCCTACCCCCCCCTTTTTTTGTACGTAATTGATAAAAAAATTGCCAAAAGTTAATGACATTTTTGTATTGTAAATTGATTTATAGGAAAATATTTGAAGTATACGTTGTCACATTTACTATCAATGTAATATTCTATCTTTACTCTTTCTTCATGTCAAGAGACCGAGAGAAAACAATAAGTATAACAGGAGTTATCTCATCTTGAAGAACGTTGGCGATGTTTGCGCACCATACTTCCAGAAATCGAACAAATTCCATGAAACTATCGAAGGCAACGATGAGAATGCTTGCTGAAAAGATAGATTGCAGTCCACACTTCTCATTCTTACAAAGAAAGTTTCCTTCAAATACCAATTGTATGCAACATGCCATTTTATAAATGTGACATACTCGTAAAAATTGCAGTTATTTTATGGGGGTATACTTGCACGAAGTTGTCTAGGTGGAAAAACATCGATGTAAAATTCAAACTTGATATATTAATTCTTTCATCAATAATAGTAGAAGTTTTCAGAATTAATTAAAACGACGCAGGGGGCATACCAACCCTATGTAAGGGGAATAACTCTGAAAAAAAATTGTGAAATTTTTAGAAAATTCGACATCCTGTCTTTCGTAACAAAATCTCGTCATTTTGAGATTTCTAAATTAGGCCAAACAATATGAAAATATAACGTGAAATAGTTATAATTCATTCTAGGTGAAAAAGTTACAAGATAACTTTTTGTCTGAAAATTAATGGTACTTTTCTCATTATTTTAGTCAATTTTATGTGTTTTTGATGCCTAAACTTTGGGTCGCTGGATATCAACAGATACGCTTCCAGAAAAAAAATGTTATATTTTCTCCGTGTATAAACATCAATTTACTGTCAAAAAGACTTAAAATAAAGCAAGAAAAGGAATTGCTTCCGGTTTCACAATTTAGGAAACACCCCCCTTCCTTTTTCCAGTATATTACGTAAAGGGCCTACAAATCATAAAGTTTGCTTTGAACACCACACTTTTGAACAAAGAAATAATAAATAAGTCCAGAGGCATCGTTTGTTATCAAATTGACCAAAATCTCATTCCTATTTAGATATGATTAAGGTAATTCAATTCCCGAAAATTTTCCATAGACTTCCATTATAAGGGTTTTCCCAGTTGGGCTTCCATACTTCTGTGAAAATCGGCGATTTCAAAAATGAGTCATTTATCATGAGACAGAACAATAATTTATCTACCATTTAATGTTATAAAAAATGGGGGTTACCGTTGCTTTTCATCCTCTAAATTTAGAATGAATAAAAAAGTAAAAAAGTGAAAAATTAAAATTTGATAGGTACCCCTCGTTATAAAACCCATATTATTATCAAAGAGCTTGAAGTCTGTTCAAATCTAATACATTTGTAATCGGAATGGTCAATATGTAAGTAAAACCCCGACAGTTTCAGTTTACAAACTAGACTATAGTCTTTCTCTCTCTCACCAGACATATTTTCTCGAATTTTTCATGCGTTCGCGGACTCACATTTTACTTTTTACCGCCGCACGTGCAAATCCGGCTTGGCCGCCCTACTGGTATGGGAAGGAGTTTACTTGCAAAAGAAAAAGAAGTGAGGGTTCTGGGGACTGCCTAGACCTTCAGCGGTCGCAAGGTAGAACCATGAACCAACATCGGGGGTCGGGGTATATGACCGTACATACTCTTAAATCTATGCCCATAGAGAAAACTGCTATTTGAATATCAAACTATCAAACAGTAATATGATTGTTTTCTTAATTTGGTTTGAAAAAGCAGTGGTCGGGTATATATGTATATATATATATATATTTTTTTTTTTTTTTAGATATTTAAGAAACTTACTTCTTACTTACTATCAAGGAGGGGGGGCGTCACTCGTGTAGTTGACGGCGCACATCCCAATAAACTGGGGTTTTTTTTTAACTTTTAAATGAACTCTGTTTCATTAAAAGAACTGATGTTGTAAATATAAACATGAAATAAGACTTCATGCCTATCTATCATCAATTAGATTCAATTTATTGTCACTCTAAAACTTTAAAGTCGTTTATTATCGGCCTGTTTCTCTTTCCTCAGTCAAGTAATAAACTGTATATGAACGCAATTATGACAAAATGAATGCAACATATATTTCTTTTCCATATTGAAAACGATACGTATATGATACGTATATGTCCACTGGATACGGCGCGGATAAATACTCGTGCAAAAAGTGACATATATATTTATTTCGCCTTGGACTAGAATGTCGAAAACTGATTGGATAGAGCCCGTCACGTGGAAGCAGTCTATAACTCTATAGACTTTCTTATAGACCGTCAGTAGACAAAAAATTCGAAGTGGGAAATCCAAGATGGATCGGCCGGGATTCGAACCGGGGCCGCCCGTGTAGCAGGCGAGCATTCTACCACTGAACCACCGATGCTTATGGAAATTGGTAAAAAATATTGTTTATATAGCTCAGACTACACGTAATCTATTTTTAGCTGATGACTCGTTTATGTAGGTTGAATACCTGGGAAGTGACACACTTTTGAATTCACAAAGGTAAGGGAAATTTGTGATGAAGGGGTCCTCGGCAAAATAAAACACTTATTTGGTCAGTTACAGACCGTCTACGGAGATATGTCGGGTTGGTAAAATCTATGGAAGGCTCGGCTTCGCCTCGCCTTCCATAGATTTTACCAACCCGACATATCTCCGTAGACGGTCTGTAACTGACCAAATAAGTAATAATGATGGTTAGACGACATGTTTACAGAGCGTAACCATCCATGCGAGTGTTCGATAACAAAAGATTACTGAAGCGAATTTGTGATGAAGGGGTCCTCGGCAAAATAAAACACTTATTTGGTCAGTTACAGACCGTCTACGGAGATATGTCGGGTTGGTAAAATCTATGGAAGGCTCGGCTTCGCCTCGCCTTCCATAGATTTTACCAACCCGACATATCTCCGTAGACGGTCTGTAACTGACCAAATAAGTAATAATGATGGTTAGACGACATGTTTACAGAGCGTAACCATCCATGCGAGTGTTCGATAACAAAAGATTACTGAAGCGCATCACAGTATTATCTCCTGAATCGTAGTCAATAAAAACAGTCTTTGATCGACAAATTTTATTTAAAAAAAGAGAGAGGACGATCTCTATACACAAGGACGAAAATCAAAATTTATCTATTATTTGACAATAAATCTATCAATCTGATATTTTTTAGGAAGGCTTTAATTTACCTTTTATATAATTGTGCTCTAAATACTGATGAAAAAATGCCAACAGTCTGACAGATCTATATCGTAATTTACTGAATTCCTCTAAACATGCATTTCTGACTCCACCAAATTTTTATTTCCTTATATTCAGTAAAAACATTTGAAGCAGGAAAGAAGATTACAGGCAGGAAGTTTGCAAAAAAAAGGAGAAAAAAGTTTCGGCGCTGATAAGAGTAACGAAAATAAGTCCGAACCAGAATATAAGAATATAAACAGCTCCGGTCAAAATGATAAAAAAATAATAATCTAAACCAACCCCGCCCCCCCCCCCCCAAAAAAAAAAACAAAACAAACCAAAAACAAAATAAAACAAAAACAAACTAACAAAACAAACCGGCTTTAAAATGACCAAACATTTCAGGCTAGAAAAAATGAACTTTCATTGGGTTTTTTTTTTATTCTGAAGGGGTAGGGATGGTTTATTTTCGGTGTCCCTGAAAATAAATTATTTTTACAAAATTTTATAATGCAAAATTTTTCGTTTCATATGAAAGTTTACATTCTCATTTCTAAAAATTTAAATTTTCAGGCGAATTACGAAACGTAATTTTTAATTTAATTTGGGGTGCGCACCTCTAATTCATTCCACTAGCGCCACCTACAATGTATTGCGTTTTCACAATAGAGGTGTATGAAGATTTAATTTTACAAATTCGGCAATATTTTGGTCGTTACAGCATATTTTCAATTAAAACTTTTTATAGCTCCCTTTTTCCAGTATAATTTGTGTATGCAAAAACGTCCACATCGTTTTCGAAAAATTAGGGGTGGGGGGGGGTTCGAGAAAAAAAAATTTTTGCTCTGAATTTTGATGAAAAAAATTAATTTGCTTATGGTAAGTTAGAAAAAAATAATCTTGCTCTTACAAGTTATCTGAATTTGAAGAATTACAATAAAATTTTGCTTAAAATACTCGCCGCAGTTTTCAATTACGTTTACAAAAAAATTAGGCTCTATCAAAAACATATTTCTATGATGGCGAAGTATATATTTGAAAATATCAAAAGAATGCACATTAATGAAAAAAGGGCTTCCTCAAAGGCTCAAATATATTATCAATACAATATATTACTATTGATAGATGCATGTAGCATCCTTTTATATATAAGCTTTGAAGGAGAACTTCATTTTTTCACCAATTTACATTTCTAGATTTGAAAATTTGCCTAGAAGACCATCCCCTCAGACCCACTTACTTGTACCTTATATAAATTTTGTTTAATGAGGATTATATTGTATATTCTTTTATTTAGAAGTGAATTAAATTTTTGCATAAAAACAAATTAATACTATAGAGTTTTTAGTAAGAAATTCTATTGAAAAAAAAACCACAAACAATCTTAATATAATATTGAAAATTACTAATATGAATCAAGGTAAAGCCTTTTTGTGCGAGCGGAGAGAAAATAGATATGATTATATAAAATAAAAAAAGATCTTTCTTTTTTATTTTGACAATGATGGCTTATCTTATCTTACAAAACTTTCTGTTCGATGATTGCCAAAAAAAGGTAGTATAAGGCGAGTGGAAACACGGAAGCATTTGTAAAATTGATCTAGACCAGCAGAACATTTTAAGGGGGGGGGATTAAAATATGGTTCTTTAAAAAGATGGTTCTTTATAATTCATTTTTATTTTGTAAGAATAATGTTTAGGCTAGCTGAAAATAAATTACTTAAGAACAAAAGAAAAAACAAACATATTCCGACTTCTGACAGTACGAAACCACCCGAGACGAGAAAAGCAATCAGAGCGAAACGTCTCGTTTGA
Organism: Pinctada fucata; assembly: GCA_028142955.1. Classification (NCBI taxonomy): domain Eukaryota; kingdom Metazoa; phylum Mollusca; class Bivalvia; order Pterioida; family Pteriidae; genus Pinctada; species Pinctada fucata. The sequence continues at coordinate 92,183,010 of AP027103.1, forward strand.
AACCGGAAATGTCGGATTTCCCGTAGTTACGCCGCCTTGTTGATGCTTTATCGTTACCTGATTTACGAAAAACATTTTCAATAAATTTAACTTATAAACAAAAATTTAGTATAACATATACGTTTACTTGGAGTCGAAAAAAACAATTTTAATGGCAATATCCATCATCTCCGCAGCAACTCTGTCTGAGAGGGGACGAAAGTTTTTGAAAGCATAGTAGTACATTCTCATTCTTTGATTCAGCATATTTTCTCAATAAGATATGTGTATACGCGTTACCATAAGGGCGAGCTTCGCTCCGCTCGCTATAAATGTTAGAAAATATTGTCTTGCTCCTTCTTTGCAAGAAAAAAAAATACTTTTGCTCTGGTCCAGGGCGAAAAAAATAATCTTGCTCCGACCAAAAAACCCAAGCCCCCTTCCCCCCTCCCCGCCATAATATCAAATGGACCGTGCCTTACACCGAACCATATGGTTTCCATTTAAATTCGGCTCAAATGCCTTCAAATTGCGTCACATGTTGTTTTTTTTTTTTTTTTTTTGTTTTATCGGGGGAACCCTCTAACTCCCTTCAATGGGAGAGGGTAGCATCTTTCCATAACCCCCACTTGGCCTTTCTGATCTCGCAAGTCATCTATCATAAAGTGTCCGTGCTTCCGGACAGTCAAAATCTTTCTTTAAACATGCCCTCCAAAAACATTCTGGCTCTGCCTCTGAGTATCCCGTGAATTACATAACATACTATTGAAATAGGAAATATTTCTGTTAATTCGATGAAAAATAATTAAAACTGCAGCAAAATTGGGCATATTGGTAGAGAAAAAATGCTAAATTTGAATGTATTGTAGGTGGCGCTATGGGAAACAATTTAAAGTTTCATGCTTCTCGCTGATGATGAAGAAACTTACCCAAAAAGTTGTCTCGATGGTAAAAAAAAATTCTAATTTAATTTATCTGTCAGGGGTTTCTTTTAACACATCGAACACTCCCATATTTTACACAGTGACACATGTGAATAGGCTTCACGCTCTGTGGTCATATCAATTAACTTTATAAAGAGTTCTATTATTTATCTCTTTCATAGAAAAAATATTTTGGAGTGCGGTGTGGTTTGTTACATATCATATGTGGGGTTAATATCAACATTCTTCACTATTATATTGTCCGGAAATTTAGCTCCATTGTTGTTTGATTTTTACACACAGATACGTAAGTGTATACTCATTTTGATGCGATACATGTACGTCTTAACGGCTAAACCTCTATTCATAGTAGAGTTTCGTTTCTCATTTGCGACTGATAATTGCACGGAGATTTTACAATGGTAAGACAAAATGCCATTAATTGTGTGAACTTTGAAAATATGTAGATCATTGAGGAGATCCTCTTTGGCAATGCAATGATCAACAGTTGAGCATCCATTCCATTGATAGCATGTTAAACTTTCTTTCAGATCTCCAATACACCTCCCATTCATAATTCTGAAACCAACATTTTTACAAAATTCGCACAATCTCTTGCCATATACATTCACCCTTTCATCCAAACTATTTCGTAGCCTAAAATTGTCGGATACATACTGATTATTCACGGGGGTGTATTTATTGTCATCAAGTTTGATAAAATCTTCTGTTTTTCCCGTGCGGGCAGTAAAGTCGCCCATAACTAATACCTTTCCAACACCTATGAACTTCATGGCATCTAGTTATAATTGCTCCCATACCCTATCTGACAGGTCTCTAGTGGTTACCGAGTTTTGGGGACTTATATACACAAACCCTGCGAAAATATCACTTTTTAAATTAAAGAAAGTGTTTTTAAGGCGGACCCAAACCAAATCTGGGGATGACTTTATGATCTCAATGCCTTCTACAAATTCATTCTTCACTAGTATTGTGATCCCACCGGAATATTTTCTTGCATTTTTATGTTTTTTCCTACAGCTACTAAAAGCAGTATATCCTTCCAGTGCCAGAGTATCTTCTGGTCCTGCATGTGTTTCTGTTAAACCTATAATATCATGCGAATTCAATTCGTTTTGAAAAGAAGGGTCATTGAATTTCGATACATTTCCAGATTTAAAACCTTCTATGTTCCAGTGACCTATACTGAGTTGAGTTCTAGCAATTGTACCTATTGTATTCATTACAAGAATATATCATATACGCACAAGTTAAAAGAAAACAAACATTCACACAGATTCTCTCTCATATAAAATATTCTATCGATCTAAACATAATATTGATAAAGTAATTATTTAAGACACATTTGAAGATGACAATTTATGTTATATTAATGCATAAATTATGAAAGAAAGACACATATCCTCTAATTGGTTTGCGACACGTGTAATATCCGGTCCTTGACACCTTTGCGGTAAGGAACAAACGCAAATTACTTAGCGTGACACAATTTACACACTTCATCTACCGCCCTCCTAATATTTTGAAACAACACCTTTTTTCCCAAACTCGGTAGGGTGCACTCCATCACTTATGGATATCATCTTCCTGTTAGGTTCGCCGCGATATGACAGATTGGAGTTGTCGGAAACATACACGGTGTCATAATCCTGGAATTCTACTTTGACACTCGCGTTCACAATATTTACTTTGTTGTTTAGATCCCTATTATCTCCTCTATTCGTCGGTAGCGATATAACGATTCTAGCGCGATGCTGGACTGATCGTGTATGAAGAATTAAATCCTTAAGCTCACTAACGCAATCGATCGTTGATTTCTCTTTGATATCGTTTGACAGCAACTGATACACAATGACATCTGCCTGGCGTTTGTATTCGGTCATGTTTGTCTTCGCTTCGGGTATCGTATACGACATCTGAATATCGGTTTGGTAACGATGAGAAAATATCCGTGTTGTGGGTCTTGTATTATTTTAGTTTTACTTTATGTGTAGGTACACATGTACTTAGTCATGTTACTTAATGATTTCATAATAATTCTTTCTAGATTTTACTATGTCATGTTTATCTCATTAGAGAATATTCCAGTATGTTCTTTGTTACATCATTATCATCACATGACTGTGATTTCTAGAAATTACTCTATTGTTAATCATTTGTAATGAGTCATTGTTCTAGAAGCTTCTGGTTAATTCATTGTTATTAAGTATAAATACCTCTGAGGAACTGTGTTAAGAGAGACATTCGTACACATTCGTAGACACGATTCATTCATCTATTCTGATATACTGGGACACTTTATTTGTTGAGACTTTAATCCATTTAACAACGTTTGGACACCGATCTTTCGAGAACGTATGTGATTACCGGAAACCATACATTCGATAGACTTTGTTGACTTTGTGGACCGTAACGGACACTTTGATCCGGACATTGTATTGTAAGTTGTAATCATTTTAAATATATATATTTTGTACATAATTAAACTTGTAAATTTATATTCTGTCTTTGTCTGATTTTTGCTGGCGTTTTGGGGTATTCTGACCCATAACAGAATTGGGGGCTCGTCCGGGATCGTAATCTCTGCATATTTGCATTTTTACGTAAAGTTCGTTTTTTAAAAAAAAGGAAAATTCTCAAAACTTTTGCCAGCAGAAATCAATCATGGTATTTTCGGTCACTGAATTTTTGAAATCGCCGACTGTGGATGAGTTCGAATCATTGAAGAAAGATGATTTGATTGGTTTAGGTCTTCACTTGAAGTTAGATGTAAAATCTTCTATGAGAAAACAAGAAATTAGAAATATTGTGGCTAAAGAGCTTTTAGCTAAGGAAATCTTTTCGTCATACGATTTTCCTGTTGAACCTGTTTCAAGCGAAACCAAAATGTCAAAATATGAGTTTGAATTAGAGAAAATGAAGATACAGTTACAATTTGAAAAAGAAGAAAAAGAAAGACAATTTCAAATTGAAAAAGAAGAAAAAGAAAGACAATTTCAAATTGAAAAAGAAGAGAAAGAAAGACAATTTGAAAAAGAAGAAAAAGAAAGACATTTACAATTTGAAAGAGAAAAAGAAGAAAGAGAGAAACAGGAACGTATGCACGAGAAAGAACTCCAGTTTGAGTTAGAAAAGTTAAAGTTAGAGAAAAGCGTTAAGGAAAATCCTGTTCCTTCGCCTGTCAAGTCTGAATTTGATGCCGCCAAAAACATCAGATTAGTACCAAAATTTCAAGAAAAGTCCGTGGACAAATATTTTCCACATTTTGAGAAAATCGCGGCCAATCTGAAGTGGCCACGTGATTTTTGGCCAACTTTGTTACAAAGCGTACTTATTGGCAAAGCGGCTGAAGTGTACTCGGCGCTCAGTATTGCTGAGAGTTCAGACTATGACAAGGTCAAGGACACGATTTTGAGAGCATATCAGTTAGTACCTGAGGCGTACAGACAAAAGTTTAGAAAGTACAAAAAGTTTGAAAATCAAACATATGTTGAATTCGCTCGAGAAAAAGAAGATTTATTTGATCAGTGGTTTCGATCTAAGAAAATTCCCAATTCATTTGACAATTTGCGTCAAATAATTCTGATAGAAGAGTTCAAAGAGTGTGTACATCAAGATTTAAGAACTCATTTGGAAGACAAAAATGTTAAAACTCTTGAAGAAGCCGCTGTTTTGTCTGATACGTATGCTCTCACTCATAAGAAAAATTTTGTGTCAAAAACTCAATCTAGCGATAGCGCAAAAACTTCAGATGTTCCAAAGAAAAATTTACAAGAGTCTCAGTCGTCCATTAGTTCCCATTCATAATCTCAAGGTGGTTCTACGTCCGGACCTAGGTCCGAGCGTTCTGAGGCATTCCCAGGGGTGGGGTCGCTTCCTACATGCAATTATTGTAAGAAAAAAGGTCATGTTATTGGTGAGTGTTTGAAGCTTAAGAAGAAAAAAGAACTTAAGTCACAGGCCTGTGCGTCTGTTAGAAATGATAGGAAAGCCTTAGGTTCGATTTGTTCTGACACTCCTGAGATTCAGGGTTCTAAGTCCAGTTCTGATGATTTTGTGGAGGATCATTATAAGCCCTTTTTGTCACAGGGATTTGTTTCACTCAGTGATTCTAGCGAAGCGTTGCCTGTTCAGATTTTGAGAGATACTGGTGCTGCCCAGACTTTATTGTTAGAGGGTTCATTGCCTTTGTCTGAGCACACTTTTACTGGTAGGTCAGTTTTATTACAGGGTGTGGAGCTAGGCGTCATTGATATTCCCCTTCGTATAAATTTATTTGAAGTCAGATTTAATTACTGGACCTGTTATCGTAGGTGTTCGACCTACTCTTCCCGTTCAAGGCGTTTCCTTGTTGCTTGGCAACGATTTAGCTGGCGGCAAAGTTGTAGCCGATCCGATTGTTTGTGAGAAAATCACGTCCGATGTCGTGTCCGATGATGAAGACGACGACTTGTACCCAGCCTGCGCAGTTACCAGGGCAATGGCCAGGAACAGACAAAAAGAGGCTGAGAGTACTTTTGCACTTAACGAGGACCATCCCTCCAAAAGTATAGACCTTTCTGACACATTCATGTCTACCATTGATGACAGCGTACCTGAGACGTCAGTACCACTTCATGTTGACAAGTCTCCGACAGTACCTGGTGATGATTCCTATCCGCCATTAGACAGGGGTACAGATGCCTTAAGCCGTGAGCAGCTCCTCTCCGAGCAAACTAAAGATCCGGAGATCATCCGACTAAGCAAGAGGGCCCTTCCCCGAGAAGAAGCGGACAAAGTCGGAGAGTGCTTCTACATACAAGATGGCATCCTCATGCGGAAATGGAGACCACCCGATGCACCCCCTAATGACGTGTGGCGGGTCGTTCACCAGATAGTGGTTCCAGTAGCGTATCGCGGGGACATCATGAGTTTGGCTCACGACACACCCATGGCAGGTCATTTAGGTGTCAATAAGACTTATAATAGGATTTTAAGTCACTTTTACTGGCCTAAGTTGAGAAAAGATGTGTCTGAGTTTTGTAAGTCTTGTCATAGTTGTCAGATGGTAGGTAAACCTAATCAAGTTATACCACCTGCTCCCCTCAAACCCATTCCAGCCTTTGAGGAACCTTTTAGTAGGGTGTTAGTTGATTGTGTAGGTCCTTTGCCTAAGACTAGGTCAAGGAATCAGTACTTACTGACAATTATGTGTACTTCGACTAGGTTTCCTGAAGCCATACCTCTTAGGAATATTAAGGCAAAGACCATAGTTAAGGCCCTTACAAAGTTTTTCAGTTTCGTAGGTGCTCCCAAGGCTATTCAGTCAGATCAGGGTTCGAATTTTATGTCAGGGTTGTTTCAGCAGGTTATGCATGAGCTAGGTATCAGGCAGTATAAGTCTTCTGCGTACCATCCTGAGTCCCAGGGGGCACTTGAACGCTTTCATCAAACCCTTAAAACTATGATGAAAACATATTGTCACCAGTATGAAAAAGACTGGGACGAAGGGGTTCACCTCGTGTTGTTTGCGACACGAGAAGCGGTTCAGGAGTCCCTGGGGTTCAGTCCCTTTGAGCTAGTTTTTGGGCATACGGTCAGGGGGCCATTGAAGTTATTGAAGGAAAAATGGTTGACTGAGACTAGCGATTTGAATCTCTTAGACTACGTGTCTAATTTCAAAGAGAAATTATATAATGCTTGCAAGTTGGCTCAAGAAAATCTCAAAACATCACAAATGAAAATGAAAACATGGTATGACAAAGATGCTAGAAACAGAGTTTGTAAACCAGGCGATAAAGTTCTTGTATTTTTGCCTATCCCTGGTCATCCTTTGCAAGCTAGATATTCCGGTCCTTATGAGATTGAGAGTAAAATTAGTGATGTTAACTATGTGGTTAAGACACCAGGTCGGCGAAAAGAAAAAAGAGTGTGTCATGTTAACATGTTGAAAGAGTATTTTGATAGAAGTGACCGAAATTTTGTTAAACCAGTTTCCACTTTGGCCAATGTAAATACATTAGAAAATTGTGTTGAACCTGAATGTAATGAAGAGACTGTCGAAAAAGACTTCGCTCAAAGTGTCCGTTTGAAGAATTCTGAAATTCTGACAAATCCGGAAGTGAAACTCGGACATTTGACCGTGCATCAAAAAGAGGAAGTGCACCAATTAATGCTGGGATACACGACCATCTTTCCGGACGTTCCAAAAAAGACGAATGCATCTCATCATGACGTCATTGTAGGTGATGCGTCACCTATCAAACAGCATCCCTATCGGTTAAACCCGATAAAACTTCAATACATGCGGAAAGAAATTCAATACATGCTTGAAAATGACATTATTGAACCCAGCAATAGTGATTGGAGTTCCCCATGTATTCTTGTTCCGAAGCCAGACGGAACTTACCGATTGTGTACGGACTTATCCGATCCCACGAATCGATGACTGTATAGATAAAATTGGCAGTGCAAAATTTGTCAGTAAATTTGACTTGCTCAAAGGTTATTGGCAGGTCCCGCTTACCGAGAGAGCCAGAGAAATATCGGCATTTGCGACCCCAGATGGGCTATACCAATATAAAGTAATGCCCTTTGGTATGAAAAACGCACCAGCCGCATTCCAGAGGATGATTCATTCGCTCCTAAATCATCTTGAAGGATGCGAGGCGTACATCGATGACGTCATCATCTACAGCGACACCTGGAATGACCATCTCCGAATCATGCGTACCTTCTTCGACATACTGGCGAAAGCAAACCTTACAGTGAACCTTGCGAAAAGTGAATTTTGTCATGCGACTGTAGAATATTTGGGTCACAAAGTAGGTCAAGGTTTTGTTACTCCTATCATGGCCAAGGTGGAATGTAAACGTCTTCAAATTGAATAGCATCATTTAAGAACAGATAAATTGGCAACGTGGACCAGACATGCACGTTTCGGGTACTTAACCCTCATCAGTGATCCTAAATCTAAACAATGTAATATGCCAAAAAGTATGAAAATTACGATGTCGAAAAAGTTATGAAAAGACGTAGCTGGATGGGTGGGATATGATGCTAGAGGACCCACTTTTTAGAAATTTCAAGAAATTTTGATATCAGAAATTTAGAATGCGTTGAAGAAACGATCAACCGAAATTGATCGAACTTGGCTACATGTGCCCTCGGGGACTCCTGGTCCACCAGCAGTGACACTCACCAAGTGGTATAAATGTAAACGTCTTCAAATTGAATAGCATCATTTAAGAACAGATAAATTGGCAACGTGGACCAGACATGCACGTTTCGGGTACTTAACCCTCATCAGTGATCCTAAATCTAAACAATGTAATATGCCAAAAAGTATGAAAATTACGATGTCGAAAAAGTTATGGAAAGACGTAGCTGGATGGGTGGGATATGATGCTAGAGGACCCACTTTTTAGAAATTTCAAGAAATTTTGATATCAGAAATTTAGAATGCGTTGAAGAAACGATCAACCGAAATTGATCGAACTTGGCTACATGTGCCCTCGGGGAGCTAAGCTATTTCAAAGTTCCCGATTCCTACCAATAAGAAAGAAATAATGAGATTTTTGGGAATGGCAGGATTTTACAGAAAATTTTGTCCAAATTTCTCGTCAGTTGTTGGTCCACTTACCAATCTGTTACAAAAGAGAGTGAATTTTGCATGGACCAATGACTGTGACGAATCTTTTAAGAAAAGCAAATGTGTTCTTATGAATAGTCCTGTCCTGTCAGCTCCAAATTTTGATAAGCAATTTAAGCTTACTGTTGATGCCAGTGACGTAGGAATCGGGGCTGCTTTGTTTCAAGAAAATGATGATGGTGTAGATAGAGTTGTTTGTTATTTTTCAAAGAAATTGACAAAATGTCAGAAGAATTACTCTACTATTGAAAAAAAGTGTCTTGCATTATTGTTAGCTTTACAACATTTTGATGTTTATTTGAATGTTACTTTACATCCCATTCTTGTGTATACCGACCACAACCCTCTCACATTTTTGCACAAAATGTCAAACAAGAATCAAAGACTTACAAGGTGGAGTTTATTGTTGCAAGAGTACAACTTAATTATTAACCATATCAAGGGCAAAGACAATGTGATTGCAGATGCACTATCGAGAGTTTCATGAGTGATTTTTGTAGAATTTACCACCTAAGTTTTCATTGACATTCAAACTTTTTTTTAAGGGGGGAGGTGTTGTGGGTCATGTATTATTTTAGTTTTACTTTATGTGTAGGTACACATGTACTTAGTCATGTTACTTAATGATTTCATAATAATTCTTTCTAGATTTTACTATGTCATGTTTATCTCATTAGAGAATATTCCAGTATGTTCTTTGTTACATCATTATCATCACATGACTGTGATTTCTAGAAATTACTCTATTGTTAATCATTTGTAATGAGTCATTGTTCTAGAAGCTTCTGGTTAATTCATTGTTATTAAGTATAAATACCTCTGAGGAACTGTGTTAAGAGAGACATTCGTACACATTCGTAGACACGATTCATTCATCTATTCTGATATACTGGGACACTTTATTTGTTGAGACTTTAATCCATTTAACAACGTTTGGACACCGATCTTTCGAGAACGTATGTGATTACCGGAAACCATACATTCGATAGACTTTGTTGACTTTGTGGACCGTAACGGACACTTTGATCCGGACATTGTATTGTAAGTTGTAATCATTTTAAATATATATATTTTGTACATAATTAAACTTGTAAATTTATATTCTGTCTTTGTCTGATTTTTGCTGGCGTTTTGGGGTATTCTGACCCATAACAATCCGTGCATCAATATTCTTTATGAGCGAACTCCCGAAAATCGCAACAACCGGTTTACAAAAGGTTTGTTGGGGTTACACCCAAAATCTTAAATCCACCCATTTTAGTAAAGTCCATTCGATCAAAGCCTTTGATTTTTCGACACTTTACACTACAATTCCACATTCTAAATTGAAAGAAAGACTCGCAAAAATTATAAGTAATGCGTTTACAAGTAAGAACGGTAATCGCAAATACAAATTTATTGTTGTGAACTGTGACAAAACCTAATTTGTAAAAGAAAAATCCGATTCTGAAAATAAGTACACTGAAACAGATATTATTCAGATGTTAAACTTTTTGATCGACAACATTTTTGTGGTGTTTGGAGGAAAGGTCTTCCAGCAAATTGTCGGAATTCCAATGGGGACCAATTGTGCCCCACTCCTTGCCGACATTTTCCTTTACTCGTAAGAATCTGAATTCATTCAATCTTTGGTCTCTGAAGGGAAAAGATACTTAGCTTCTGACTTCAACTTCACCTACAGATACATAGACGATGTGTTGTCCATCAATAATCCAAAATTCGCGGATTATCTGAGCAGTATCTATCCTTCAGAGCTTGAAGTCAAAGAAACTACAGAGACAAATAATTCAGCATCCTATTTGGACAAAATGTTGTCCTACGACACTGATGGTCACATGAACACCTCACTCTATGACAAACGTGACGACTTCAATTTCAGCATTACAAACTTTCCCTTTCTGAGTAGACCATAAAATAGAACAACAATTCTACCTCTTTAATCCAGCCAAAAATGCATTCTAAATATGATCGAAAGAAACATACAAGAATTGTGAACGAAATAAGCAAAATCAATGCTTATTTCTTCGCTAGTATGTATTTCGAGCAAAAAGGCTTACATTTTGAGTGTCATTGCTGATGGACCAGGAATCTCCGAGGGCTCATGTAGCCAAGTTCGATTTATTTCGGTTGGTCCTTTCTTCAAACGCATTTGAAAATTTCTGTCTACAGAATTTTCTTAAATTTCTAAAAGCTGGGTCCTGTAGCGTCATATCCAAGCCATCTTGCTACGTCTTTCGGTACATTTAGGACATAATTTTCACAGATTTTGGCAATATTTCACTGTTAAGATTGAGGATTACTGACGAGGGTTAAATACCCGAAAGGTGCATGTCTAGTCCATGCTATATATTAATCTGCTCTATATGAGTAAAAGAAAATCCTGTGACGATAATCTCAACAGCACTCACAATAGCGCACCAAATTGAGTATCGACGGACTCCTAACAAGCTAGAGATGGGACCAGGTACCCGGGAGGAGTAAGCATCCACTGTTGGCTAGCCGCATCCGCAGTCGATGTTCTAAATAGCTTCACTAGTCTTCTTCTTAAAGGTTCTTCAAATATATATCTCATTGTCCCTGTCTACTGGGTTATCCTCACTCGAACGCATCTTGGCAATGGTAACGATGCATAATATGGTTTTTCGTCTCTGAAGTAGTGTTCACCCGGGAATAGAGAAAAAAAAATGTATCATGAGTATACTTCTCCAGTTTGAATGGCGTTCTGTTTATACGGGGCGACATTTAAAAAAAAAGTTTCCGTTTTCTCTAGATTTCTAAATGCAAATTACAAGTTTTGACCCAAATATTAGCAAAATCATACAAACCAGATAAAGAAATACTTCAGATTTTGATTGGATCCTGTATAGTACGATAACCTATTGAGCTCAAGTGGTTCATGTAGCTGAGAATTTTATTTTTTTGCGTTATACCGCGAAACTTACGCGTAACAACGCCGCGAAACTTTTGTATTATATCGCAAAGCTTTCGCGTTATATTGCGAAACTTATTGTTATAACGCGAACCTCACGTGTTATATACCTCAGATGTTGATTTGATGCTGTATAGTACGAAAGCCTATTGAGCTCAAGTGGTAGCTGAGAAATTTTGTTTGCGTTATAACGCGAAACATTCGCATTATATATCGAAACTTTTAAAGTATTAATCAATAAAATTTTGAATTTATTTTTCAAATTTGGAGAGAAGTGAACTGAACAAAAATTAGAATCGAAGAGACAATGAGAGCTAATGCGCACGGTTTTATTCAAGACTGCAGAGTCATTCAAGAAAAGACAACTCGTTTCTATGATTAAACATAATCAGAAAATAGTCATCTTATGCAGTTATAAATAGATTTAACGATTATTCTGTTCAACTCTATTGATTGAAATGTTTGGATTCTTAATTTGAACGTTTTAACTTTCAATCACCTTTTTATGTGAATTATCTCCGTGTACACTCAATGCGCGAAAAGCTGTACACGGAGATATTCACCTAAAAAAGTGATTGAAAGTTGAAACATTCAAATTAAGAATCCAAACATTTCGATCAATAGAGTTGAAAGAGTAGAAAATTTCTGTTTTCGAGAAAATCGACTTTGAACATTTTGCCACTCTGTTTGATATTTTAATGACATGGTCCATGCCATAAAGCAATGAATATCAAAATAATAAGTAGCTAATATGTGTAATTTTATATAAAACAGCTAAGTATTTCTCGTGAAATTCGAAATTTTTACATGGAGATAGAACAGTGAGGCTAAATCCAAGTACACTTTCCTTTAGTGCATAAGTGTTTCGAAAGCAATAAAGCCTTCATTAAAAGAATAAAATCTTATTAATTAATGTTGTTCCTTCATAAGAACAATTAAACACAGTTATTCTCAAACCAATAATATCAATTATTAAGTATAAAACAATGTTGAGGGAACGGAAGGTAGTGCAACATCACCAAAACCCCCTCCACCATCCAACTTTTACCCATCTGCATTTTTCTCTTTCATTTACTCTGTCTGTTTAACCAATATCTAAATTCTCCTATTTATTCTCTACCTTTTCCTAAGTTTAAATCCTGACGATAAAGCCCAATTTGTTCTTGTAGCTGTATGTTTAGAATACCCTCCCTTCTTCTTTTCCTTCAAAGGAAACCCAATGAGAAAAAGAAAATCTGATAACTTTTAACGACTTTCAATATGTCTGATGGTCAACACAATGATAATAATCACAAACTTTTGAAACATGCAGGAGGAATGCTTTATCATCCAGAAAAATGGAAAAATAACAATGAATTAAACATGGAAATAGAACATTTTGTAAAAATGGAGATAGAACAATATTGCTCGCAACCTCCATGAAAAATATTGGTCATGTGACCAAATCTTGCTCATTGCTTGGACATTAGGGACATACAACTTTACTGCACTAAAAATAGAGCAATTTTTCAGATGGTAAAATTGATGATTAACCCATGGTAAACCCATGAATATTTTTAATAGAAAGTTGGAATTCAATTATTTTAACGGGAGGAGATAGGACAGTTTCTGGAGATGCTGATTTTATGTTTACCTCATTTTGATTTAAAATGGAGATAGAACACGTATGCACTAAATTCAATTATTTCCATATATACGTTTTGCGTTTGCGATAAAAGTATGTTTATAAATTTTATTTTCCCAGGACACTGACGTCACACGATAACATAGCTGCGTTTTATGGTCTGTCAGTGACAGAAAAAGGTGTAAATGTTGTCACAGAATTTGTAGACGAGCCCCTGATGGAAGTTCTTAAACGTATACATGTCAATGAGCCCGCTGGTTCCAAACTAACCAAGATGAAAAAGGAACATTCACTAAAGGAAAGGCAAAAGCTAAGTTGGGCCTATCATGTTGCAAGTGGATTGCGGTACCTACATAACAATGACATTGTACATCAAAAGCTGAAATTGTCCAATGTGGTTGTAAGTATTTCATACATTTATTGACATTATACCGGCCAAGATTATAACTATGTATTATTTTGTTAAACGTATTCACATTCAGCAGCATCATTTAAGAACAGATGAATTTTCAGCATGGACCAGACATGCACATTTCTTGTACTAAACCCTCGTCGGTGATCCTCAATCTAAACAATTCAATATAAAAAGGTGTGAAATTGTCAATATTGAAATATATGTTCTATAGTACCAATTTATTGTACTAGACACGTGTTTCGGATATTGAATCCTCGTCAGTAGTACTTAATGTCAAACAATTTGAAGAAAGCCAGAGTGAATTTTCCTAGCGCCTTCTACAATATAAACTTAATTTCCTTTTGCCAAAATGAGAGGCTCCAAATCTTATGTAGGGTGTATTCAGAAGCGTATTTAAGTGAAAAATATGGCCAAAAACCGTTGGATGGTGGGCGCAAGAAACTTAATTCTAAACATGACAAAAACATATGCCGAAAGCCAGCTAAGGACAGAGCTATGCAGTGAGAGAGATACCCCTTACTTTTAGAAATTTAGATCTAATTTGATGACAGAAAATTTAGAATATATGTCAATGCAGTGCGTAAACACGAGAAGTATTATGTCCAAAAATGTACTAAAAAGTAGTAGAATAGGGTGGGGTATGATGCTACAGGACCCACGTTTTAGAAACTCCAAGAAAATTTGATAACAGACATTTTCGAATGCGTTGAAGAAAATAACAACCGAAGTTTTTTTTTTTTGAATAAAAGTTTTTATTCAAACAAACCTTACTTGGCTTCATAGTTATATTGTAAACTGAATCATTTAATCATGTAATTGCTGCTTCACATTTCTAGGGTTTATATTTACCAAAGGCTGATATCTAATTTGACGTACTTGACTAGCTAGGGGTCATTTTACATTATGCAACACATAAAACGTAGATGAAGGACAAAGACACCATTCTCACACTCTCGCACGCTTCATTCACTCAACAATAGATATAAATATCATATATAAATTGATATAGATGCGAATAGTGAAGTATAAGAAAGCATTTGAAGGTTAGATTATTATAGTTGCAGTGTTTACAAAAACAAATCTTTAAGAAATGTCCATCTTAAATCTAGTAAATCATTTCTACTTGAATAAATAATCTTTTCAATCATGTAGTAGTAACTTAAAAATCTTTTTTAAGGAATCCATCGACAATATGATACCTTTTCTTGAGTACGAATAGGTGAAAAACTTAGTGAGAAGAATTAGAAGATTTATACTGACGGAATATTTACTGTTTGAGTTAAGACCTAAAATGATTATCGAATCCGATAAATGTATATTACTTTCAGTTTTTATCCTCAGCCAGGTTTCCAAACTATTCCAGATTTCTTTGACTTTACTACAATATATAAAAGGATGTAGAAGATTTTCTTCTGAAGAATGACAAATACTACACATCGGAGAATTTGCGATATTTATGATAAAAAGAAATTTATTAGTTGCCAAAATTCTAAAATTAAGCCTAATCTGAAACCAACGCATTTATGTGTTCAAACATTCAATGTTTAAATAGGTTAAACTACCCATGTCCTTGTAGTTTTTTAGCTCACCTGAGCAAAGCTCAAGTGAGCTATTGTCATAGTGTGGCGTCCGGCGCCCGTCCGTCGTAAACTTTTCACATTTTCGATTTCTTCTCAAGAACGACTGAAGGGATTTTGATGAAACTTGCCGTGTGGAGCTCGTAAAAAAGTTCCCCGCGAGGGGTTTGACAGTAAGTGTTTTGAATATATTTCCCTGACATTGTCGCCATAGCACTTTCTATATAGACACGACATAAGACAGTGCATGAATTTTATAAATTGTTTTCAGTTTCGTGCTTTAAACATCGACGGCGGGTGCGGCTAGCCAACATGGGATGCTTACTTCCCGGGCACCTGGTCCCACCTCTACCTTGCTAGGGGTCCGTCGATGCTTAATTTTGTGCTCTATTGTGAGTGTTGTTGAGATTATAGTCAGGATCCTCTTTAACTCATTGGTAGGTATTAAGCACTAATGGTCCCCTACAAGTGTTGTTGTTTGTCGTCCGGATCCGTCAATAGGTGGCGCCACCACAGGAAAAAGTAGGTCACAGGGGTCATCCTCCTTTGACAAACTTCTTCTTCAGAACCGAAAGCATCTGGATGATCTAGAGAGATGTCTTAAGAAGTGTTGTTATTTTTGGTTCAACTCCGAAGTCAAATATTTGACGCGTTTTTTTACGTCTTTTCGGACTTGTCAGAAATGCACATTTTTGCACTATTTCTTTAAATAACTAAATAAGTGTATGATTTTACACACTCATTTACTGTATATTGATCATCTTTAACTTACTTAATGCTTTGAGTAATTTGTGTTTATCGTCCGGATCGATGTTTAATTTTATGATCTATTGTGAGTGCTGTTGAGATTGTCGTCAGGATCTTCTTTAACTCGTTATGTACTTTATGCTTTAATTTAATTTTTTTATGAATTTTTTTCTTATGTAAAAAGGAAGGGGGAGGGGTTGATTTTCATATATTTTCTGCTTCTTTTCTATAATAACCACTCTTCAGATTGTCATGACAATTTGTAGGTATGAGGTACTCATGCATTGTACCCTACAAGTGAAATAATTTTGTCAAGATATCCACTTTTGGATTTTAAGGAATATTTTTTTAAGATTGTACATAGGTATAATGTATGTTTTCCATGCCCAATGCACACATGGGGAGTGGCTTCAAACCCTGGCAGTACCCCAACAACATTTTTTCTCCCTTTTTCAGTTTGTACACAAAGGCTTTTGATACCTAGAAATGCTATCTCTAGAAAAACTGACCACAGAGTCTAGAAAGATCTAGCCACTTGAAGTTTTAGGTCCATTTTTTGCACTTAAATCTAAAATACGATTTTTGAATTCATGGTACCCCTTTTAGATCGACCTTTCATCCATTGTTACAGCTGATAATTTAACAAGTGACACATGCTTCAATGTCTTATTGATTGACCTTTTATGTGTTTGATTCAATTATTTAAATTCTGTATACTTGTTTAGAATTTTATTTTTAAAGTCGGGAACAAGATTTCAAAAGCGACCATGTTTTGTCGTGTACCCGAAGGGGATTCCCCTTTATTACTGTGATACCTTTAGTGCTGCGATACATTTCAGGAGATACAGTGCAAACGGAATAGATTTTTATTTAATGTGCATTATACTTTGAACACTTTCATAATGGTTATCATTCATGCACTTGGAACACTTGCATATACTTGTTATCATGTATAAAGTTTACTCGAATTTCCTCTGTCTTAGACTATCTTAGATGACGTAATTTACGAACTGATTTCTTGAAGAAACATCTAATGAGTAATCTCTTCCTCTGGATTTTGAGAATGCATAGGACATTTAATATCTGAAATTCTTGAAAATAAATTATTCAGTTCAGAGTTCCTGAAATCTTCCAATGAAATGTTGGACCACAGGAAGCTGTTGTTTTAATAGAGAAAATAAATTATTATTCACAACCTTAAGCCACTGTGTTCGACATCTTGTATGTATAATATTTCTAAGAGAAACACAGAGGCCTACAGTTGTGAATAATAAAACATTTTCTCTCATAAAACAACAGGTTCCTGTGGTAAGACATTTGGGAATTTTTTATCTGCTCAAATAATAGATACAGCATGAGTTTTTATCGGACCAAATAACTTTTTGTCGGCAAATCCGATGCAACCGATACATTTCATGAACTCTCTCCGCTAACAACTTGTCCGTGTAACAGACATCAGATGAGGTAAAACAATTAGTTAACAGTAAATAACGACGTCGTAGGTCTGCTAGTTGGACAGGCTTAACAATTTCATGGGCCTTTTAATTACTTTCAAACTGCGAAACCTAGCGAAACTGCTTGAGTTGTTGAACAGCGTATGCTGAAATGCGACGCTCCTTCTCGCCTGTTGAAATATGCATAGGCAAGAAGCACCGCATTTCAGCATATTTACTGAAAATTATTTGTTCAAGTGCACGTGGCTTCACTGGGTCATGAAGTTTGATACACCGTACACTGCTTTTTGGAAAACAAATTGGCCCAATTTCTGCACAACTCACTTGAATTGATAAATATTGGATTAAAACGATTTTAATTGTACGTTTCATGCATCTGAGATGAAATCAATACTATTCAAAAACATTCATAGATTTCAGTATACCTTAATATGAATAAAGGCAAAACCGAAAAATCTTTGTTTTTTATGCCCCTTGAATAAAAGATTCGGGAGCATATAGTTTTTGGCCTGTCCGTCTGTCTGTTTGTCTGTCTGTTTTCCGAAAAACTTTAACATTGGGCATAACTTTTGAAATGACAAATATGGATAATGACCATATCCCTGTATACAGCACAAAATCGATAATTCAGAAAATCAGAAACCGAAGGCATACAAAATCAGGACAAAACAGGAACCAAAGGAAGCTGGTGATAAAGGTTTCATATTTCACATGTGTATTCCTTGTGACAATACCTTTCCATTGATACCAAAATTTTTGACCTCATGACCATAACCTTGACCTTTGACGTACTTTTCAAAAACTTTAACATTGGGCATAACTTTTGAATGGTTAGAGATAGGGCTTTCATATTTTACTTGTGTATTCCTTGTGACAAGATCTTTTTATTAATACCAATATTACGCTAACCCTGACCTCTCACATACTTAACAGAAAATGGTGTTTATACTAACAAAGATTCCGCCGGGGGCATTCTCGTTTCACAAACACAGGCTTTATAATTTCTGGCATGCTAGCGTTCAATAATGAAAGGCTTGGTGTTCAATTTTGAATAAACTTAATTTATTAAATCATTTCATTGTTTTATTCTTTTTCTGCTGCACATTAATGTGGAATTTTACAATATGATTTTTTTTATGTTGCATAATTGAACTATACTAGCTGGGCATATGAATGTGCACCACTTTATCCGTCTTTTCAAATCAGTAAAAAAAAATATTGTTTTGAAATGTGACTATTTTTTTCTTTTTTGTACTTTTAAAGGTTGTTTGAAAAAAAACTTCTCTGCATCCGGCAAAATCTTTTTAGAAAGGTTGTGGGCTAAAATCCTGGTACTGGTACTATCAGTATTCAATGTCAGCATGTCAATTAGAGCCTACATGGGTATCAGGTGAGCGTTGTGCCCCCTGGGGCTCTTGTTGTCCTTTCCTCTATCAACCCCCTGATTTGAACAATGCATGTGTCGGGCCATTCGCGAATATCGTCTACTTACTTCACTCAATTTATGCCTTAGAAGTATTTTTGGATGGATGTGAACATTCTTTTGTATCATTCATGATCATTGCTTTAATTTATATACTTTGATATCTCCATTCAAACAGTTTATTTACTTTATTTCGATTGTAAACTTCCCCGCTGCGTAAGCTTGAACACTGATATTGTTTACACTTTGCGTTACGGTTGTGATGGCGCCGCGATGTAAGCGCAATCTGTCGGCAGGAACAAATAACAGGGACGATAACTGAAAAAAGTTGTGTATATGTAAATTTCTACTTTGAAAATCCAAAACATAAGTGCACGATAAAGCGTAACGGATGAGCTGTGATACGTAAATGCCGTATGGCGGTAGTCTGGGAACGTCACCGTCAAGCCAAAGGAAATTTACTATGTTGAATCCAAAATCATCTCTTTTGTCATAAATCCTGGTATGAATGACAAATATGGATAATGACCATATCCCTGTATACAGCACAAAATCGATAATTCAGAAAAATTAGAAACCGAAGGCATACAAATTCAGGATAAAACAGGAACCAAAGCAAATAAACAAAAACCTCCACCACATGAAAAGAAGCGAACTCCTGATATAGGAGTGAGACCAGGTGCCCAGGAAGAGTAAGCATCTCCTGCTTGCATGAAACACCCGCCGTTTTAATTCGGTAGAACTGTCACATCCGGTTACTTCATTTCGGAAGACACAGAGTACAATCTTTGGTTAGATGGTTCAAAAGGTCCATGACAGAATATCATCCACCATTCTGGAGAGTGGGACATCATATTATATGACGAGTTCCCCATATCGACCGTAAAACTTCCTCAGTGACGATGTTAGTCGTCAGAAACATATCCCTGACTGAAAAGCTTATCTGAAAGACGCCCAGCTCTTAGAACAAAATCCGTATATTTGGTACTTGTTCAGGCATAGCGTATCAACTGAGATATGAACACGCCATAAGCAGGCGATGAAGGGATGTTGCTACTCAGAAAAGGAAAGTTTGTAATGCTGAAATTGAAGTTGTCATGTTTGTCATAGAGTGAGGTGTTCATGTGACCATCAGTGTCGTAGGACAACATTATGTCCAAATAGGATGCTGAATTATTTGTCTCTGTAGTTTCTTTGACTTCAATCTCCGAAGGATATATACTGCTGAGGTAATCCGCGAATTTTGGATTATTGATGGACAACACATCGTCTATGTATCTGTAAGTGAAGTTGAAGTCAGAAGCTAAGTATCTTTTCCCTTCAGAGACCAAAGATTGAATGAATTACCAAAGATTGAATGAATTCAGATTCTTACGAGTAAAGGAAAATGTCGGCAAGGAGCGGGGAACAATTGGTCCTCATTGGAATTCCGACTATTTGCTAGAAGACCTTTCCTCCAAACACCACAAAAATGTTGTCGATCAGAAAGTTTAACATCTGAATAATATCTGTTTCAGTGTACTTATTTTCAGAATCGGACTTCTCTTTTACAAAGTAGGTTTTGTCATAGTTAACAACAATAAATTTGTATTTGCGATTACCGTTCTTACTTGTAAACGCATTACTTGTATTTTTTGCGAGTCTTTCTTTCAATTTAGAATGTGGAATTGTAGTGTAAAGTGTCGAAAAATCAAAGGCTTTGATCGAATGAACTCTACTAAATGAGTTGATTTCATATGTTCTAAAAGTTCCTTCGAATTCTTTAAATTCCACATCGAATTCTTTAGATTCCACTGCAAGAATATACTGTCGAACAATATTTTTGAAGCCCAGATTTGATTTCAGATAAAACTTTGGTGAGTAAGATCGATACAGATTTGGTAGAACACTTTGAGGAACCAGCGATGAAACGTTGTTTGTTCGGATTCTTATGCATTTTAGGTATGCAGTATAAGTATGGTAAATCTAAATCTAATTTGTTAGTGTTGAAGCCAAAGGAAGCAAGAGCTGATTTGTGGTTATCTATTATTTCAGAGGGAGAAAGGTTTGTTGGGTGTAAGTGGGATTTCCAGGTGTCGAATTTAAACCCAACTCTTTAACTAGACTGTCGAAATAGTACTTGTTGCCAGTAAATGTGTAATTATTTGATGCTTTGTCCGCTGGTGTGATGACATAATGTTCTTGGAGGTAGGTAAGTTCTGTGATAACGTCAGGGTCTTTAAATATAGACTCCAATCAGGTTTTCACAGTTGATTTTAATCGGTTAATTCTAGATAAAAGTAACCCTCAGATGGATTTTATCCATTCGGAAAGGGTGTCGAGCTGTACATCCTCTTTCTTTGCCCAACGTCTTGCATACTCCTCACAAGAGTCCATGATGATTTTGACATTTTGATTCCATGTAAAGAACAAACTTTCTCTGTATTTGAGACCCTTTTTTTTTTACAATTCTCTCAACTTGGCGTTCTTGACTATACTAAGGTCACCAGTAATAACGTGTCCACAAGAAGAGTAGTTGAAATCCGATGAAGAACATTCGCAAGGAAGTGGATGTAGTGAGGGATTACTTAAATCAATACACTGCAAGAATCGTTTGTAATTGTAAATCTTAGAAGCAACTGTTGGTGTGTAGCTATAGGAAATACAAGGAGTTTATTTTCTTTTGAAATATGGTTGGATCTTTTCTGTGACATTTTTGTGATTCAAAATTTGACCAAGATTCAATTTATCAATACCTTTGTTTGCAAATCTTACTTGAATGAAAGGACGGTTTGTTTTTTCCTCTGACTTATCTGATCTAACTGCTTGAAA
The DNA here is from genome assembly GCA_028142955.1 of Pinctada fucata. NCBI lineage: Eukaryota > Metazoa > Mollusca > Bivalvia > Pterioida > Pteriidae > Pinctada > Pinctada fucata. The sequence goes on from AP027103.1 coordinate 92,204,543, forward strand.
TAAACGAAAAGTAGAAATGTCCAAGATAACTCCTTGTAGTCTGTACTCTGGGGAACGTGTATCGGTAAATGTGAGGTCCTTCGTATATTCGTAGATTTCTTGTAGCTTCCGTAAAGGAACAGAATATAATTTGGTACGAATATAATGCAGGCCTAGAGGCTCATTCAAAAATTAAACCAAGTCATCAAAGGAGAAACTATGTATCTCAGGCCTATTATATTTACGAATGCCATGACTTCAAGGTCTTGAATAAGCTAGCCACATTTACCGATTGACAACCGGGACTTGTTAAGTTTCCTATGCTGCTAATATTATCGTTGCATCCATAGGGCGCTGCAGTGTTAAGATTTTTTTTATCCAGAACTCTTTTCTGTTGCGACGGAAAGGTAGGCTCAAATTGGGATTATTTGTGGGGTGATATAATTTTTCCAGGATTCTGACTCTCATAGATAAAACAGAATGATCGGCCTGGTCAAAATGTCGATAAAGGAGTTGACTTCTTTAATTATTTATTTTTGACCGGTGTCCTGACATTCTGGTTTGGAGCTTACCTTTGGTTTCACCCACATAAATCAAGCCACAAAGTGAGCACTCTAATCCGTAGACAACATTAGATGTCATACAGTTTAGGTTTTCAAAACTATGCGTGTTAAATGTTTGATTTGTGAGATTACTTGAGAATGAAGTGTCTGTTATAAGGATGTAATAAGTTTTGCAGTTCTTCGTGCCGCACTTAGAAATTGAGCAATCGCTTGGTGAAAATTTGTGCTCTTTTAGTATATCGACCACTTCAATCTTACAGGGGTTGATTATAATATACCCATCTGCATGTTTATACCAAAACTCATGGTTGTTACTTACTACAAATGTTTCATCTCTAATGTCATGTAAACTGATTCTAGGGACACCTAAGTTACCTGTTGCGTATGTGTCCGTTGACCCTAACGAAAAAGTACTATAGTATAGTATACGATAGTATACTTTACTACACAAATCTTTACTATACTATACTATACAAAACTTTACTATACTACACAAAACTTTACTATACTACACTATACTACACGAAACTTTACTATACTACACGAAACTTTACTATACTACACAAAACTTTACTATGACAAATATGGATAATGACCATATCCCTGTTTACAGCACAAAATCGATAATCAAAAGACTGCCCGACAAGTGCCCTCGGGGACAATTTGTCCATCAGCAGTGACACATGAACAGTGGTAAAAATGACAAATATGGATAATGACCATATCCCTGTTTACAGCACAAAATCGATAAGCAAAAGACTGCCCGACAAGTGCCCTCGGGGACAATTTGTCCACCAGCAGTGACACTTGAACAGTGGTAAAAAATGACAAATATGGATAATGACCATATCCCTGTTTACAGCACAAAATCGATAAGCAAAAGACTTCCCGACAAGTAGCCTCGGGGACAATTTGCCACCCGCAGTGACACATGAACAGTGGTAAAAATGACAAATATGGATAATGACCATATCCCTGTTTACAGCACAAAATCGATAAGCAAAAGACTGCCCGACAAGTGCCCTCCGGGACAATTTGTCCACCAGCAGTGACACATGAACAGTGGTAAAAATGACAAATATGGATAATGACCATATCCCTGTTTACAGCACAAAATCGATAAGCAAAAGTTTCGTATAGAATAGAAGAGTTTCGTGTAGTATAGTAGAGTTTCGTGTAGGATAGTTAAGTTTCATGTGGTATAGTGTAATAAAGTTTTGTGTAGTAAAGTTTTGTGTAGTATAGTGTAGTCATATACAGTTATAACAGAAAAGAATAGAATTTATGCCCAATTATTGTATTTCTAATAAGTTTCGTCTAGGCTTTAAGAATTTTCAGAAAGGCTGATACAAGCTTGGCATGACATCTTTACGAGATAAAAATGATGTCATAGTACAACGTTACTTAAGTCAAGAGGTACTGTGCAGTACACATTAAACAAGATAGCGTATTTGGCTTCGTATTCTATGATTTGAGGTCCAAGGGTTTTTAATAATATCAAAGTATGGTATATACTGTAGAATTAATATATATCATATATGTATGTGCCAGATTTAATGCAAAATAGTTTCGCTTTGCGTTCGCTCGACAAAATCTAATGCTTAGTTGAACTACACAAAACTTCATAGAAATGTGTCTTAAAGCTGTACATTCTTTCCAAATCTGCAGTATATGGGGGATGATTACATGATCAATATTTTTTTTATTATGCAACTTCTTTGTAGTACATTTTTTAATGTGCATAGTGTCTGAAATTAGACAATGATTTAAAAAGGACAGGTAGAATTTTGTCCCATTGCACTATTGATATTACATATAGCATTTATATCATTGAACTGATGCAAGCCCCCCCCCCCCTCCCCTGGTTTCTGAGAATAAATTACTTTCAAATAAATATGCTTAAGTTTCTAAGATTGAAAATAAATTCAGTATGTGGAATACATTTGAATTATGTAACACAAAATATAGGTAGGCTTTGTTTTCATCATGATTTATCACAATAGTCAATAACAGTCAGAGGCAATTCGAGATACAAAACGTTAACATTACCACGAGAAAACGAAGCTATCTCCCATCAATCATATTCCATATCAAATTCTTGTAAAATGTGATTGTGAGTACTCAGTATACCTTGTTTTTTTCTCACTTTTATCCAAATTTTCGTCGATGTCCTTCTCAAATTGGGACGTCTATATAGGGATGTTCGAGTGACGAAAAAGTGGCGTCACACTGCGCATGCGCATGAAAATTGGTTGGCAAAAAGTGGTTCTCTATATGTATAGCAATGTACACTGCTATTCACGTTAATAATCTTTATCATTACAGATATGATTAAGTTATGATTACTTCGAAGTTGTTATAATATTAATCGATCGTTTTCATTGCTTGTGATATTTTTTTAATTTAATTTTTTCTCTGTTAATCACCGGTATGTATAAATAGCATTTAGTCTCTCTGTGGGTTGATTTAATTCTTAAAGTCTTGAATGTGAACATCTTATATCATTCATCAATTTATCAAGTCCAACCTATACAGTGAATCTCGTATACACAAGACAATGAACTGACACCTGCCATTTACCTTCATTTCTGTCGGCTGTCCAGGTAGATTTTTCACCAAGGCGCCGCGGCGGAACCAATGATCCGGAAACGCCGAGAGAAAGCCACTGCATGTGATCTATCCATTTCATATTTCAGTTTTTGATATTTTGACACGGATGAAACATCTAAACCATTTTTTAAGGTAAATACTGATATTACATTTGTTTTTTAGTTGAAAGAAGCAAAAAGGAAATACATCCCATTTATATATCGATCATGATCATATAAAAGTTGGAATAGTGGATCATTATTTAATATTTCTCATATATATCTCAAGATTTATTTATTTATTTATTTACTTATTTATTTATTTATTTATTTATTTATTTATTTATTTATTTATTTATTTATTTATCTATTTATTTATTTCAATTGTTTAAATAATTCCGAAAATTAGATAGATGGAAGTCCGAACATCTATTCTTGAAATTATTGAAATTATTTTCAAATATTGGATGTGTTAACATTCGAGGTGCAAAAGATGGAAATAGAATGCTAGGATTTTATATGGTCCGAGGTCTCTCTCTTTAATTTATATAAACATTTATCGTTTATTTTTATCGTGTATCTTAATCTTATCTTTCATTTTAAATTCATGAATGTCTCTTTTTATCCCAACGATTTTCAATCTTACGGGGAGCTGCTTCCCTAACGTACATGGAAGTTGAAAAATAAATGCTTCTTTAGGCATTCTAAAATTCTAATCTTGAGCCCCCCGCCCCCTTTCTCTAGCAAGCAAACCGTTAGATAAGGCATGTTAATTTAAAGAAAAAAATTCCGTATCCATATCCAAAGTAAGAAAATTACTGAAAGAATAATAAAAGAGAAAAAGAGAATTTGTGCGTGTTTTCATTTTTATTACTATGACCAGCTTTATCTATAAATTGGAGACAGTCGTGAGAAAAAAAAAAACAAACGAACAAACAAACAAAAAACAAAAGAAAACAAAAAAGCTAAGAAAATTAGTACTCTTTATTTCATTAAACGTTGTCTGTGAGTTAAATTTTTTTTTTCCGTATTGCGTTTTCAAACAGTTCGACATTAATTTTGGTCAAACAATTTCCCTCTTTCCATCCCGTTCAAATGCTCCGCCTTAATTAAATCACAACTTATATGCATGTTTGAGGGATAGGTGTGTACTTGTCAAAACAACTAATAATTAGTCGGGTATGTTACACCTAATACAGGAGCATAACAATGGGATACTATGAATTACACCGGTTCTTTAAAAAGCAAAATTTGAAGAAAAAATATCGGCAGTTGATTGATTCTTGCCCCCCCCCCCCCAATCGAACGGCAGTCTGATATACTAACAAACTAATTACTTGAGTAAGATTTTATTTATTTTACGGAGCCCCTCCTCCCTTTTTTCCAACATTTTATTCAAATTGCCTATATATTAAAAAATCCGTCTTGAATGAAGTCAATCTGAATTTTGGATGATAAAATAATCTCAGCAGTACATTCTGGAACTACGTTTGCCAAATTGGCACTCTATTTTAGGTATGAAGGTAGTAATTATTTATTCGGTCCATTTAACATAGAGATATATTAGAAGGGGTTATCCCCATTGGGCCTCCATAAATCATCAAAAAATGTTGATTTGAAAAATATGCTAATCTTACGTTTGACCTAAAAACAAAAAAAAATTGGGGGTTAACGTTGCTTTTCTCCCCTTAAATTTTGATTGAAAAAGGGGAGATGAAATGAACTGTTTACACTAAAAAAAAATACCCCATTTGGCATCCCTAAATATTTCTATCTAAAATAATTTTCATGAAAATGCTGTACATGCAATGAAAGTCCACAATCAGTACTTTTCTTACATATCTGTATTAATGAATATTATCCAATCACAGGAGCGCTATCTTTTACTCCTTGTCAAACTTTGGGTGGCCTCAGAAGGGAAACGACTCGTTCGAAATAATTACTACCTGTATACCAAAAGGAAGCATAATAATGAAATCTAAAATGTCTTGAATTTGGCAAATGTGGTCGTACTGGAAAGATTATTCTATTTTCTATCTATAACATCATCATTTGTCGTGAAACTCTCTGATGGATGAAAATTATCGGATACGAAAATACCCAACCCACTAACTGGAACCTTACGTTTTTCTGACTCGTTCAAAATACAGAAAATTTTGATTAAAAAGGGAATTTAAAGCCATTTGTCAAGGAATTGTGTTGTATATACATGTAGCTCAATCAACACAATATTCAATCTTATCTTAACATAATCACGGTATGATAAAGACGAAAAGAGTATCATTGCAGGAGTTATCTGTTCTTGAAAAGTTTTGGTGGGGCTTTTACACCCAATTTCAAGAATCAGGCCTGTGCTCTTATCCTATCTCAACGTTGGATTTGAATTAGCATTATTTCAGAAGATTGAAGTTCTTTTCAGAAATACGTCTCCATGAACAAAGTAATTGTAGTGAAGGTCATCAATGCAGGTGACCCCCTTGTTAAATTACATCCAATTTTAGTGGGTATACTTACAAAAAATTCTCTGAGAACATTAATTAGATGTCTATGTTTGACGTATCAATTCTTTCACTGAGTACCAAGGAAACTTTCAGAATCAACCAAGGTAACGAAAAGGGCATGTATAAGGTTCCAAAGGGGAATAACTCTATAAAACTTAATGAAATTTGAAATTTACTACATTTATGTGAACATGTTGCAAAATCATAAGATTTTAAAGGAAACTATGAAATATGTCTGAACATAAATAGCGATAAAGACTCAGAGAACAATTCCTCGTGCGAGAGCTGCCATGATTACTACTCTCCTGCTTACAAGCGGGCATTTCTATTGATCCATAGCAAATTTTCAGCTGCATATGACGTCAAAACTTTAATTTACACTACAATTGTACGTTCTTCGAGACCACTGGGTAACTGGAGAAGTGAGAGGGTTGTGCGCACGTAATCCATGATAACCACACCATTTGCTACTTGCGTGACAAATGGCCGTCCAAAGTCGGCACCGGTTGCCCATTGGTCTCGTCGGTTTATGTGTGTCTTTAGTGTTTGATGTTTACATGTCGTGTTTCTCTTTTCCGTTTCGTGCTTTACTCGTCTTTTGTGTTTAAGCATTGGGTGTTTTGGAGTTTTACTGTTGATATTGCAGCGGGGTCTTGTTGGAGATCTCCTCCCTTCTTTTATATCTACACTTATTTCGTGTTGCAGTGTGGAGTTGGTAAAGCAATTCCCCGCGACCCGATGTTTGAAGTGTTTTAATTTCATTGTGTTCTCTGAAAAGAAGGAAGGATATCTCCAACAAGACTCCGTTGCAGCATCAACAGTAAAATACCAAAACACCCGATGCAAAAACACAAAAGACGAGTACAGCACGAGACGGAAAAGAGACACACGACATGTAAACATCAAACACAAAAGACTACACATAAACCGACGAGACCAATGGGTAACCGGTGCCGACTTTGGACGGCCATTTGTCACGCAAGTAGCAAATGGTGACTACAAATCATACAAATCATGGACATGTGTAATGCCTTGTCCTTCCTCTTGGACAATATTTACGTTAGATTTGGTGAGGATCTCTACAAGCAGGTTGTAGGAATTCCTATGGGTAATAACTGTGCGCTTCTTGTTGCAGATTTATTTGTATACACTTATGAAAAAGAATTGATCCAAAATCTTCAAATGCAAAGAAAATTTGATGATCTGAAATGTTTCAATAATACTTCTAGGTATCTGGATGACATTCTAACCATTGACAATCCTGCTTTTGAACTATATAAGAATGAAATTTATCCACAAGAATTAACACTTAACAAGGCAAACGATACAGATACAGAAACACCATTTTTGGACCTAAATATCAAAAACATGTAGCCAAGTTCGATCAATTTCGGTTGATCGTTACTTCAACGCATTCTAAATTTCTGTTATCAAAATTTCTTGAAATTTCTAAAAAGTGGGTCCTGTAGCATCATATCCCACCAATCCTGCTACGTTTTTCGATATGCTTTTTCGACATAGTAACTTTCATACTTTTTTGGAATACTACATTGTTTAGATTTGAGGATCACTGACGAGGGTTAAGTACCCGAAACGTGCATGTCTGGTCTACGTTGCCAATTTATCTGTTCTTAAATGATGCTATTCAATTTAAAGACGTTTACATTTATACCACTTGGTGAGTGTCACTGCTGGTGGACCAGGAGTCCCCGAGGGCACATGTAGCCAAGTTCGATCAATTTCGGTTGATCGTTACTTCAACGCATTCTAAATTTCTGTTATCAAAATTTCTTGAAATTTCTAAAAAGTGGGTCCTGTAGCATCATATCCCACCAATCCTGCTACGTTTTTCGATATGCTTTTTCGCCATAGTAACTTTCATACTTTTTTGGAATACTACATTGTTTAGATTTGAGGATCACTGACGAGGGTTAAGTACCCGAAACGTGCATGTCTGGTCCACGTTGCCAATTTATCTGTTCTTAAATGATGCTATTCAATTTGAAGACGTTTACATTGTAAACGGTGTGTATGACAAAAGGGATGATTTTGGATTTACAATAGTAAATTTCCCCTGGCTTGATGGTGATGTTCCAAGATTACCGTCATACGGCATTTACATATCACAGCTCATCCGGTACGCTAGAGCATGTACTGACATTTTGGATTTTCACAGTAGAAATTTAAAAATTACCAAAAAAGTTTTAGGTCAAGGTTTCCGCTTTCATAAACTAGTTAAGACTTTCTGGAAATTTTACAAAAATTACAGTCAACTTCTTTTAAAATTCGGATCTATACACGTAACAGAGTACATTACTTTGGGTATTACACAACCTGTCTTTTATGGTGATATGATAAACAAAATTAGACGGATCAGAGGAAGGAAGCATAACCATCGAAAATGCGTCCGAATCATCAAACGCCTTTTATACCGTGGATATGATCCTAATGTCACCAGACGGACACTAGGCTTGGTACTTGACCAATCTACAGTCTTGTACAAGCGCATCCTTGAGACTTGCACTCTGACTGACTGTGATGAAGGGACTCCATGACGGGCCCTGTCCAAACCTCTTTAGAGAAGACAGGGCCCCGACCACCTGTCCTCTCTGAATGTCAGTCGGGCTCCTCGGCTGATTACATACATGAGCTCGCTGCAGCCGGCAGAGCACGGACTGTATTACGCATGCCCTCTTTTTATATCCATTTACATATTCATCTGTGTTTCTTGGGCCTCTACGTTTCGCGGTCTTGTTTGTGTGAAGTCATCTTACAGTGAGGAGGTTGATTTACACCACAATTGTACGTTCTTCGAGACCTCTGGGTAACTGGAGAAGTGAGAGGGTTGTGCGCACGTAATCCAGGATAACCACACCATTTGCTACTTGCGTGACAAATGGCCGTCCAAAGTCGGCACCGGTTCCCCATTGGTCTCGTCGGTTTATGTGTAGTCTTTAGTGCTTGATGTTTACGTGTCGTGTGTCTCTTTTCCGTTTCGTGCTTTACTCGTCTTTTGTGTTTTAGCATTGGGTGTTTTGGAGTTTTGCTGTTGATGTTGCAGCGGGGTCTTGATGGAGATCTCATCCCTTCTTTTAAGTGCCTAGATACGTTTATATGTCATTCCAGAGGAAGTTTATTGATTTCATATGCTTTTACACATCAATTCGTTGAAATAAACACATAATCCTTTCAGCTAATTACTTGAGTAAGATTTAATTTATTTTACGGAGCCCCTCCCCCCTTTTCCCCAACATTTTATTCAAATTGCCTATATATTAAAAAATCCGTCTTGAATACAGTCAATCTGAATTTTGGATGATAAAATAATCTCAGCAGTACATTCTGGAACTACCTTTGCCAAATTGACACCCTTTTTTAGGTATGAAGGTAGTAATTATTTATTCGGTCCCTTTAACATAGAGTTCTATGGGAAGGGGTTATCCCCTTTGGGCCTCCATAACTCAGTAAAAAATGTTGATTTGAAAAATATGCTAATCTCACTTTTGACCAAAAAAAAACAAAAAAGAAATTGGGGGTTAACGTTGCTTTTCTCCCCTTAAATTTTGATTGAAAAAATAGGAGATGCAATGAACTGTTTAAACTAAAAAAAATACCCCCATTTGGCACCCCTAAATATTTCTATCTTAAATAATTTTCATGAAAATGCTGTACATGCAATGAAAGTCCACAATCAGTACTTTTCTTTCATATCTGTATAAATGAATATTATCCAATCACAGAAGCGCTATTTTTTACTCCTTGTCAAACTTTGGGTGGCCTCAGAAGGGAAGCGACTCGTTCGAAATAATTACTACCTGTATACCTAAAGGAAGCATAATAATGAAATTTAAAATGTCTTGAATTTGGCAAATGGGGTCGTACTGGAAAGATTATTCTATTTTGTATCTATAACATCATCATTTGTCGTGAAACTCTCTGATGGATGAAAATTTTTGGATACGAAAATACCCAACCCCTAACTGGAACCGTACGTTTTTCTGACTCGTTCAAAATACAGAAAATTTTGATTTAAAAGGGAATTTAAAGCCATTTGTCAAGGAATTGTGTTGTATATAGCTCAATCAACACAATATTCAATCTTATCTTAACATAATCACGGTATTATAAAGACCAAAAGAGTATCATTGCAGGAGTTATCTGTTCTTGAAAAGTTTTGGTAGTGTTTTTACACCCAATTTCAAGAATCAGGCCTGTGCTCTTATCCTATCTCAATGTTGGATTTGAATTAGCATTATTTCAGAAGATTGAAGTGTGTACTTTCACATTCTTTACAGAAATACGTCTCCATGAACAAAGTATTTGTAATAAAGGTCACCAATGCAGGTGACCCCCTTGTTAAATTACATCCAATTTTAGGGGGTATACTTACAAAAAATTCTCTGAGATGAAGAACATTAATTAGATGTCTATGTTTGACGTATCAATTCTTTCACTGAGTACCAAGGAAACTTTCAGAATCAACAAAGGTAACGAAAAGGGCATGTATAAGGTTCCAAAGGGGAATAACTCTATAAAACTTAATGAAATTTGAAATTTACTACATTTATGTGAACATGTTGCAAAATCTTAAGATTTTAAAGGAAACTATGAAAGATGTCTGAACATAAATAGCGATAAAGACTCAGTGAACAATTCCTCGTGCGAGAGCTGCCATGATTACTACTCTCCTGCTTACAAGCGGGCATTTCTATAGATCCATTGCAAATTTTCAGCTGCATATGACGGCAAAACTTTAAGTGCCTAGATACGTTTATATGTCATTCAAGAGGAAGTTTATCGATTTCATATGCTTTAACACATCACTTCATTGAAATAAATACATAATCCTTTCAGCTAATTACTTGAGTAAGATTTTATTTATTTTACGGAGCCCCTCCCCCCTTTTTCCAAATATTTTATTCAAATTGCCTATATAATAAAAAGTCCGTCTTGAATGGAGTCAATTTGAATTTTGGATGATAAAATAATCTCAGCAGTACATTCTAGAACTACGTTTGCCAAATTGACATCCTTTTTTAGGTATGAAGGTAGTAATTATTTATTCCGTCCCTTTAACATAGAGTTCTATGGGAAGGGGTTATCCCCATTGGGCCTCCATAACTCAGTAAAAAATGTTGATTTGAAAAATATGCGAATCTTACTTTTGACCAAAAAACAAAAAAAAATTTGGGGTTAACGTTGCTTTTCTCCCCTTAAATTTTGATCGAAAAAAGGGGGCTGAAATGAACTGTTTAAGCTAAAAAAATACCCCCCATTTGGCACCCCTAAATATTTCTATCTTAAATAATCTTCATGAAAATGCTGTACATGCAATGAAAGTCCACAATCAGTACTTTTCTTTCATATCTGTATTAATGAATATTATCCAATCACAGAAGCGCTATCTTTTACTTCTTGTCAAACTTTGGGTGGCCTCAGAAGGGAAGCGACTCGTTCGAAATAATTACTACCTGCATTCCTAAAATGCTAGGTAAAGTCGCCGTACGGAATTGCGTCCGCTAGTCGACAAAAGTCCACCTCCTCCATATCGAAGTAGAAATATATAAAGTTTTCTTCACTCTGTGTTAAAGTTTGACTAGTAGTTTACAAAATGGAAACCTAATGGAAACCACTCAACCAAGTTTCAAAAATGGAATCATGGTGGAATTAAACTACATGGAAACCTGATCCGGATGTCCATGCCTTGGAAACCACTAGGAAACTGTCAACCTCCGGTTTCTATGCAGTTTCTAGGTGGTTTCCAAAATATGGAAACTCGAATTTTCGTGCTGTGGGATATCAGAGAAATACATGTATCGAGTAACCGGAGGGAGTTCAAGATAGATGAAAATAGAATTTCAGATAAAATGTTTAATTTTTAACTATCGATGTGTCATTTCATATATCACGGATAGGTTTGTCCTTTTTTTCATATAAAAAATATACATGAGAACATCAACTACCGAGGACCGGGGGGGGGGGGAGGGGGTAGGGTTGGGCACATATACTTTGCTATGGAAAATTGTGAGGCCGGAGGATATGGGAGGATGTTCCTCCTATCGATGGGAGTCCGGGCCTTCCGAGAAATTGAAAAAAACACATTGACAAATAGATTCCTCTTGAGAGTATTCGAACATGATTCAGTTTTAGCAAACGATATACAATATAATTCTTTGACATTCTCTACACCTACAAACGCAGCCCAGTTACCGGGACGAGGAATTTGCCCCCATAAATTCTCATGTTTACCCGTTTTATTTTATTAAATTTTTATAATTCTTAATTCATCTTTATAAAGATACCGTCATTTATTGTTTTATATATCTTGTGATGCTTGTTTGCATATACACAACATGGCCAATGCCATTCTTTCTCCACCACTTGTACAAAAACTTTTTTTTTTAATTTTTATGCAGACATTTTAACATTTTATGCAACACACATGTAAAGATAAAGGCAACTTTCACTCCCAGACTCATACCTGAAAATATTAATCAAAAGTATGTTTTGTTTCATATTATCATTATAATTATAATCATAATATTCCATAATAATAAAAGTAATACATTACTCAAAATTGTGTTTCAAAATTTCCCATATTTTATAAAACTTAACTAATTTATTATTTTTTGCAAAGATGTATTTTTCTATCATGAAATACTTTTTAAACAAAACTATAAAGGCATCTACATCAAGTGGTCTGTTTCTGATTTTTTTTAATTGTTTTGCAAGTAGAAGAATTAGATTTAAACAGTTTCCACATTTTCTGAATTTCTTGCCAAATATTATTGTTTCCTTTTCAAATTGTACAGGGGTATTTGCATTTAATTCTATCCAAAAAACAAATCTCCCCAAAAATTATTAACAATATTACAATGAAAGAATAAATTCAACAATGTTTCTTCTTCTGTTTAACAAACTTGTACAAAAACATTTTATAAGAATTACTTTCCTTTTACTGTTTTCTTCATTCATAAGAAATAACTTTTTCTCTCCATTTTTTTCTCACACATATTTATTATTGTGGCTACTCAAAGTGTTTCAAATACGCTTTATTACATTGTAACTGTTTGTATGCTTATGGGCCTTAATGGCTGTTTGCAAATAAACCATACCATACCCGTTTTATTTTCTAATGTACATGAATAACCTATACTCTGTATCCCCTGACCCGAGTTGCACCCCCTTGAAACAAAATCTAGATCCGCCCAGGGACGTACATATCCGCCCATGTATTGTTGTCAACAACTTATCCTTCGAAAAATCTCAAATAGATGAATAATTGATTTTATTAAAATACTTTAAAAGAAAACACAATATGTTAACATTTTCTGTTTAAAATCACCTTACTTGAAATTATGATGATTATACATATGTTAATAATATCAATAAATTGTGGATTATTGTGTATATGCGGTAAAAGATTAACCGGTTTATGTGACCTTGAAGATACCGATAATTCGAAAGCATTTATCGTACATGTACGGAATACCTTTCGAATATACAACGGGGTAAGTAAAAGAGATCGATACATGTACAATTCATCGCGAATGTAAGCGCGGATCTAGAGGTGGTAAGTAAGACCCCATTCATCGAATATAAGCGCGGATCTAGAGGAGGTATGTTGGACACCCCCAATATCCCTTGGATTTAAAAATATCATCGAAGCTTATTTTTGCATATATATTTTTTCTAAAATCATATAATGATCCCCCTCTCCAACGCCGGACTCAGTCCTTGTATAGTCTTGTTTTTATTCCTTATTGTTTTTAATCTTTATTCGCCTCGCATCTAAGTTACCTCTCTCTCTCTCTCTTACGTATAATTAGTAGATCAATACAACTCTTCTAGGCAGTTGATGATCCACAAATGAATGTTAATTTGAAAAAATTAGATTTACATGTATACATGAATGCTTTGAATGTATTAGTTCACATTTTTTCTAATTTTAAATCAGACATAATATTACGATTTCATTCGAACCACCGCCACCATGCGGGCCTCTCCGTTCTCTGAATAACACTTTCATGTGAAAGGCCCCGAATCCCTACCTACAGAATTGGGCGTTATTCCCCCCCCCCTCCCGCCCGATACTCGGCCCTAATATTTGTTTAGGGATCCGGCTTTGGGGATACCTACTATATGCTTGTAACCCTGGATCCGCTCCTTTTCATCGCTTTCGCTGCAACCCCCCTTCCCCGGGACTCTTGAAAATATGCTCTGTCTTGCCCACCCAGTACTCCTATTATAGACATGGAGTGTCTTGCGCCTCTTGTTGCAGATTTATTTTTATACACGTATGAAAAGGAATTTATCCAAAATCTTCAAAAACAAAGAAAAATTGATGATGTGAAATGTTTCATTGGTACTTCTAGGTACCTGGATGATATTCTTACTATCGACAATCCTGTTTTTGAGAAATATAAAAATGTTATTTATCCACAAGAATTGATTTTAAACAAGGCAAACGTTTCAAACACAGAAACACCATTTTTGGACATAAATATCAAAATTGTTAATGGAGAGATCCATACAAAGTGTGTATGACAAAAGAGATGATTTTGGATTTAACATAGTAAATTTCCCCTTGCTTGACGGTGATGTTCCTAGATTACCGTCCTATGGTAACTATATTTCACAGCTCATCCGGTATGATAGAGCATGTACTGATGTTTTGGATTTTCATAGTAGAAATTTACAAATTACCAAGAAACTTTTAGGACAAGGTTTTCGCTTTCACAAACTAGTAAAGACTTTCTGGAAATTTTACAAAAATTATTGTCAACTTCTTCTGAAATTCGGACCAATAAAGGCAACAGAGTATATTACTTTGGGTATTTCACAACCTGCATTTTATGGTGACATTATTAACAAGATAAGAAGGATCAAAGATAGACAACATCACTATCGAAAATGCGTCAGAATCATCAAACGCCTTTTATACCGTGGATATGATCCTAATGTCACCAGACGGACGCTAGGCTTGGTACTTGACCAATCTACAGTCTTGTACAAGCGCATTCTTAAAACTTGCACTCTGACTGACTGTGACGACGGGACTCCATGACGAGCCCTGTCCAAACCTCTTTAGAGAAGACAGGGCCCCGACCACCTGTCCTCTCTGAATGTCAGTCGGACTCCTCGGGTGATTACATACATGAGCTCGCGGCGGTAGAGCACGGATTGTATAACGTACGCCCTCTTTTTATATCCATTTACATATTCATCTGTGTTGCTTGGGCCCCTGTGTTTCGCGGTCTTGTTTGTGTGTGGTCATCTGACAGTGAGGAGGTTGTTTTACACCACAATTGTACGTTCTTCGAGACCTCTGGATAATCGGAAAAGTGGGAGGGTTGTGCGCACGTAATCCAGGATAACCATACCTTCTGCTATTTCCGTGACAGATGGCCGTCCTAAGTCGGCACAGGTTGCCCATCGGTCTCGTTGGTTTATGTGTAGTCCTTTGTGTTTGATGTTTCTGTGTTGTGCGTTGACGTTCCTTGTCCCTTACGCGTCTCTTTGTGCTTGTCTGCTTTGTGTTTTTGCATTGGGTGTTTTGGGGTTTTGCTGTGGGTGCTGCAACCTGGTGTTGTTGGAGATCCCCTCCTTTGGACTTCCTCTATATAGGGATGTTCGCCGTGACGTCACGGGTCTCGCGAAAACGAGGCTGGTTGAAGTGAAGGGAAATATACTTGATACCCGGGGATAAATCGACGGTTGATGCTCTCCTATTATAATTTTATTGATAAGTCCTGCTGTGACACTGACCATACTAATCACAACAATAAAGAAATTCCGCTGAGTTTGTTAGTATATCAGACTGCCGTTCGATTGGGGGGGGGGGGGGGCCAGAATCAATCAACTTCCTATGTTTTTTCTTGAAATTTTGCTTTGCAGTGTAATTCATAGTGTCCCATTTTTATGCTCCTGTATTAGGTGTAACATACCCGACTAATTATTAGTTGTTTTGACAAGTACACATCTATCCCTCAAACATGCATATAAGTTTTGATTTAATTAAGGCGGAGCATTTGAACGGGATGGAAAGAGGGAAATAGTTTGACCAAAATTAATGTCGAACTGTTTGAAAACGCAATACGGAAAAACATATTCAACTCACAGACAACGTTTTATGAAATAAAGAGTACTAATTTTCTTAGCTTTTTTGTTTTGTTTTGTTTTTTGTTTGTTTGTTCGTTTGTTGTTTTTTTTTTTTTTTCTCACGACTGTCTCCAATTTATAGATAAAGCTGTTCATAGTAATAAAAATGAAAACACGCACAATTTTTTTTTCTTTTATTATTCCCACAGTAATTTTCTTACTTTGGATATGGATATGGAAATTTTTTCTTTAAATTAACATGCCTTATCTAACGTTTTGCTTGCTAGAGAAAGGGGGGCTCAAGATTAGAATTTTAGAATGCATGAAGAAGCATTTATTTCTCAACTTCCATGTAAGTTTGGGCAGCCGCACCCCGTAAGATTGAAAATCGTTGGGATAAAAAGAGACATTCATGAATTTAAAATGAAAGATAAGATTAAAATACACAATAAAAATAAATGCTAAATGTTAATATGAATTAAAGAGATGGACCTCGGACTATATAAAATCCTAGCATTCTATTTCCATCTTTTGCACCTCGACTGTTAACACTTCCAATATTTGAAAATAATTTCAATAATTTCAAGAATAGATATTCGGACTTCCATCTATCTAATTTTCGGAATTATTTAAGCAATTTAAATAATAAATAAATAAATAAATAAATAAATAAATAAATAAATAGATAGATAAATAAAGATGATCACATTCACGACTTTAAGAATTGAATCAACCCACATAGAGACTAAATGCCATTTATACCTACCGGCGATTAACAGAGAAAAAATCAAATTAAAAAAATATCACAAGCAATGAAAACGATCGATTAATATTATAGCAACTTTGAAGTAATCATAACTTAATTATATCTGTCGATAAACTGTAATGATAAAGATTATTAATGTGTATAGCAGTGGACATTGCTATACATATATAAAAGAGAACCACTTTTTGCCAACCAATTTTCATGCGCATGCACAGTGTGACGTCATATTTTCGTCGCTCGAACATCCCTATATAGACGTCCAAAACTTGAGAAGGACATCGACGAAAATTTGGATAAAAGTGAGAAAAAAGCAAGGTATATTGAGTACTCACAATCACATTTTACAAGAATTTGATATGGAATATGATTGGTGGGAGATAGCTTCTGTGTCTTCAACGCGTTTGAAATTTTCTGTTACAAAATTTCTTGAAATTTCTGAAACGTGGGTCCTGTAGCATCATATCCCACTCATTCTGCTACGTCTTTTGGTACATTTTTGGATACAATAATTTTCATACTTTTTTGGCCATATTACATTGTTTAGACTGAGGATCACTGACGAGGGTTTAGTACCCGAAACGTGCATGTCTGGTCCATGCTGTAAGTTTATCAGGTTTTAAATGATGCTATTGACTTTAAAGACGTTTAACATTAGAACTACTTGGTGAGTGTCACTGCTGGTGGACCAAGAGTCCCCGAGGGCACATGTAGCCAAGTTCGATCAACTTTGGTTGATCGTCTGTCTCTTCAACGCATTTGAAATTTTCTGTTACAAAATTTCTTGAAATTTCTGAAACGGGGGTCCTGTAGCATCATTTCCCACTCATTCTGCTACGTCTTTTGGTTCATTTTTGGATACAATAATTTTCATACTTTTTGGCTATATTAAATTGTTTAGACTGAGGATCACTGATGAGGGTTTAGTACCCGAAACGTGCATGTCTGGTCCATGCTGTAAATTTATCAGGTTTTAAATGATGCTATTGAATTTAAAGACGTTTAACATTCGTTTCAGATATTCACGTGGTAATGTTAACGTTTTGTATCTCGAATTGCCTCTGACTGTTATTGACTATTGTGATATATCATGATGTAAACAAAGCCCACCTATATTTGGTGTTACATAATTCAAATGTATTCCACTTACTGAATTTATTTTCAATCTTAGAAACTTAAGCATATTTATTTGAAAGTAATTTATTCTCAGAAACCAGGGAGGGGGGGGGGGGGCTTGCATCAGTTCAATGATATAAATGCTACATGTAATATCAATAGTGCATTGGGACAAAATTCTACCTGTCCTTTTTAAATCATTGTCTAATTTCAGACACTATGCACATTAACAAATGTACTACAAAGAAGTTGCATAATAAAAAAATATTGATCATGTAATAATCCCCCATATACTGCAGATTTGGAATGAAGGTACAGCTTTAAGTTTTGTGCAGTTCAACAATGCATTAGATTTTGTCGAGCGAACGCAAAGCGAAACTATTTTGCATTAAATTTTGCACATGCATATATGATATATATTGATTCCACAGTATATACCATACTTTGATATTATTAAAAACCCTTGGACCTCAAATCATAGAATACGAAGCCAAATACGCTATCTTATTTAATGTGCACTGCACAGTACCTCTTGACTTAAGTAACGTTGTACTATGACATCATTTTTTCATGCATTTTCAAGCAATTTTAATTTGGTTTCATAATATTACACAGAAATATTATTTCTAAATATACTAGTATATATTATGATAAAGTAAAGGGACCCAATCGGACATAAGCAATTTTAATTTTTGCTTTCATGGGCTATCCCAGGCAATGATAAATTGAGAAAAAGTGTTTTGAATGTTATCCATAATACAAGCTGTTATATCCTTCTTCTCTAATCATTATGCCATCTGTGATATTAATTAATTTCATTGTTATTTCCAACTGTGATACTACATGTATATGCAATATCCATTCTGTGATACAAGCACCATTATTGTGATATCAAATTGTCCAACTGTGATATGAAACTGAACTGTGATAACATCCATCAGTTGAACTGTTGATGAAAGATTTAGAAACTGTGTCAGTCAAAGTGATAAATATGATTTTATATTCCATGTTATATATGCTATTGCCTGAATAAATAATAATAATAATGACACATAGCACAGTAGTTGTTTCACATGTTATATGTGTGCATTTAGGTGTCACATTTTTTTTCACATTTGACAATCATGTAGCAAATTATGAAAGAATGGGTATTCATATTGTTACCTTGAAGTTCATTACTTATTTAATTCTCGCATAAATAATCTGAGAGCCTACCTGCAGGCTACAAAATTATCTTGTTCCACTCTCGACATATTAGGGCTGTAACGAATTTAAGCTATACCCTATACTCACGGAACGATGTGAATCACTCTATTTGCTTCCGATGTGATTCGTATCTCAGGTCTTTGATTTCTTACTAAAAAGGTGAAATCACACTTAAGGGGTTTCGAATATCGTTATTTTGACACTGTTTGCATGGTCAAACTAACTTTTTTTTTTCTCTAAACTAAAAATCTTATCTTCAGATATTCTAAAATGTATAAAATCTATGCATCGTGCAGGGCATCTTCAGGGTCTAAGACTTGAACAAAGTCGGGCACTCTTAGTGGAAAATAATATTTTGCCCAAGTTCTGAGTATTGCCAAGGAAAACTGAATAAAAATGAATATAAGGTATCTAATGGAAAAGACTGTTTAAGAATTGCAGGTACTTATTATTAGCAGTAGAAGACAAGACAATTGTAATATTTTGAGAAATAGCAATGAAATGGTTAAAATATCACAATTTGCAGGCTAATATTTGATGTCAAAATATGCAAGATACTATATTCATATGCCCTTTAATTAAAGGAAACCCCCTGCAATGAAGCTTTTTCGTCATTTACATGTTTTAAGAGTAAAACAATTTATAAGTATACCAAATTCTAAGGAGTTTCGAACATAACTTTTAAAGATATTGTAAATTTAAATTCAAAAATGCTATATTTTAAGCTAAAAATGTGTAAAATAACCTGTATGACAAACAAAAAAGTTCTAAAAATTGAAGGATTTATTATTCAAGCATGATTAAATATTTGTTTAACAAACTATTTTAAACATATGCAATTATATGCAATACAACGTTATTTTTATATTTTTTGGAAATTAGTGATGACGTCACGCGATACCCGAACCACCTTAAAAATGGGTTTTGAGCACTCTTACATTGAATTTTCTACTGGTATAAAAGAATAATCCCAATAAGAGAGCAATACTACGAAGTGTCAATCAACTTAATATATCTTGAATTACTTTAATATTTATAATGTACGTGTTTTTCAAATGAATCGAAAAAGCTCAAAATGGAGACAGTGGGGTACTGTGAATCAAACCGTTAACAAGAACTGTGGTTAATTGAAAACCATGGTGAATATTTGCAGCACTACAACATATACATGATACTTTTATAAATAACACATTACAGTTATTACTATGTTGTAGACAAACAGGATATATTTTGGTGTAGAGATCAGTTTGTACTACACAATACTTTTCCACACTACACTATACTACACAAAACTTTACTATACTACACTATACTACACAAAACTTAACTTTACTACACAAAACTTTACTATACTACACAATACTACACAAAACTTTACTATACTACACGAAACTTTACTATACTACACGAAGCTTTACTATACTACACAAAACTTAACTATGCTACACTATACTACACGAAACTTTACTATACTACACAAAACTTTACTATACTACACAAAAGTTTACTTTACTACACATGTAGTATAGTGTGGTAAAGAATGCTATAGTATACTATAGTTTACTATAGTATACTATATTATACTATAGTACTTTTTCGTTAGGGGACGAAACAGGTTGGGGCCTTTTTAAAGTGGGCGACGCCCCAGCGTCGCCCCCTATAAAAAGAATTACAAAAGAAGAAAAAATTACAAAAGAAGAAAAAATTACACTATAAAATAATTACAAAAGAAGAAAAAAATTCTTCTTTTGTAATTTTGATATTTAGGTCCAAAAATGTTGTTTCTGTATTTTTAACGTTTGCCTTGTTGAGTGTCAATTCCTGTGGATGAATTTCATAATAATTTTTACATATATCAAAAACAGGATTGTCAATAGTGAGAATATCATCCAGGTATCTAGAAGTACAAGCATTTCAAATCATCAAATCTTTTTGTTCTTTTGAAGAATTTGGATAAATTCTTTTTCATAAGTGTATAAAGATAAATCTGTAACAAGAGGCGCACAGTTGGTACAAACAAGGATAAAGAATCCGAAATGTGCATATCTGGTCAATGCTGTTGAAGAGTTTAACATGTGTACCGCTTGGTGAGTGTCACTAGTACTAGTGGTGGACCATGAGTCCCCAATGGGCACATTTAGCCAAGTTTGAACTTCTTTAATTGATCGTCTCTTCAATTCTTGTGGATAAAATTGATTTTCAGCAAAGGACGCATAATTATTACAGTTTAAGGGAACCCTACAGCCTGCTTGGAAAGATTTCCGTCATATCTTACAAAAATGTTGTTATGTGCCATATCATTAAAAGAACCTATTCTAACGTCACTACCAATTCTCTTATAATTTCAGGTAAAGTCGCAAAACAATGTAGCAATGTTGACAGACATCGGGCTCTATGTGGAGATGGAGCCTGGAAATGAAAGAAATATCACGTACCATATGGCTCCTGAAATGATAAACCATCTTTTCTATGATACATCAGCCGACATCTTCAGCTTCGGATATTTCCTTTGGGAAATGTGGTATGAACGGCAAGCATTTGACAAAGCAAACACAATAGACTATATCAAATCACTTACCGAATATCGTCCAAGATTCGATGGAGAAATACCAGATAAACTACAGAAGATTATCGAAAGCTCTTGGCGTACGGAAAGCATGGAAAGGCCATCAGCAGACTCTATCATGACAAATCTGATGGAACTGGAACATGGTTGATCTATTTGATACGTGATACGAAGGCAAGTCGATAACTTACATTGCATACGAAGCATGTGAATAAGAATAGATGTTTTATCCTCTCTACCAGATGGTATCTTATTTCATTTATTTTCTCTCACTGGTCATTTTCTCGATTCATTCACTTATTCCTTTCCTAGCCATCATGTAAAAGCATAAGGATGGTTTCACGTATCTATTTTTATTTTGTCTGCCTAACATAGTGACTTTCCTCTGCGGGTTTTTTTTTTGGCTATTGCATTGTAACATTATTTTCTTTTTGAATGCAAGTTTTGATTGTTTCCCGAAGAAGAAGCCGTCGAGCTTCGAATATTTGAGATCTGGATTTATTCTAGAGTGTCGTGAGTCTCTCGCAACATTTCTGTGCTGTTAATACATACATAAACGTCCGTCCTGAAGAGAGATATTCACTGAACTGACGGCTCAAGGGATGTACAGTCCCTTCCGTTTAGTGTCATAGCCGCTTGTATCCTTTTTCTGTGCTTTTGTTTCTTTTTTTCCAAGCGACGTGCATTCGCCCTTTGTTGTGTTGATCCGACATTGTTTGAATAGTGAACGTGGTTGTTATCACCCCTTTTGTGCTGTCTTTATTATTATTTCATAATGAAAACAACATTGCATTCCTTTTTAGGGATCCGTTCCTTTTCGTGTGAGTATGGTGTATGCTACTGTGTGTACGTATTGTTAGATTAGTCGAATCATGAACTCAAACGTGGTCGGACCGGTCCCCTGAGCTTACAGCTCTTTCCATGTTTGATGCTGCTCCGCGGCCACTAGTCCTGCCTGGACGCTTAAAGCTATGTGTTTCTAACGTTAAAGATATGGAAATTCTGTTTATATTTTTGGACTTGGACACTGTGACCAGATACACACACTTTGACATTCTTTTATTTTTCTGATTTGATACATTTGTGAGATTTTCCTGTCTGAAATTCCCTCATAGGTACTTTCTTTAAAATACTCTACTATTATCCTGGTTTGGGTGTTGTGCGGCTGCCGGCTGCATTTTTTTTTTTGTTGTCATAGAGGAGCTGTGGTTATTTATTCGCCTGTCGGTTGCGCAACACATCAGTCGGGATAAGCACTCCTGGGAGGACATGGAAGTTGTACCCATAGACCATAGTTCCAGTCGGACTACAGACCAGAGTGTATCCAAGGAAAACGTTCGACAGTATACTCAATTGAACCAGATCGTTTGAATGAATGTTCTGACACTCTTCATATAAATTGAAAATACGAATTTCTATTTTTGTACTAGGCCCTCATTTTGGAGTCCTTACTTGGTTCGTTAATGAGATAGGTTCTGCTTGATATTCCCTCACGGGATCTATTTCTTAACATATTCTGATTGTATACGGAGGTCAATCGCTGAAACTAACGACGAGAGCTAGACTCGTTCTTTCTTTCATTTTTACTGTTTGTATTTTGAACTTCCCTTATGTGGGCCTCTCGTGATATGACTTTCTATTCACACTGACTCGCGCGTTGTCAGTTCAGTGAGTATCTCTCTCTTAAGGACGGACATTTATTTAATTGGGGGATTTTTTGTTTTATTTTACTTAGTCAATCGAGTCCCTTTCCTCAATATGGACGTTTATCTAGAGTGGAGGGAGGTATTTTGTTTGATTTTACTCACTTGATAATATGTTGTGTGATCAATCGGGGAGCATCTTTTCAGCTTTTTTATTTTGAAATGGACGTGTTTCTATCGATCAGTCCGTCTAGACTGTCACATGCAAACAGGAGATGCTGACCTTACCTAGGCACCTGGTCTCGCCCTTCGCGGGGTCTGCTTTGGTTCCTTGATTGAGAATATAACCTACTTGCGTAATAGTTATAACCTTTCGAGCTTCGGTACAGTACAGGTTCTGACTAGCATGAAAGTGTGTATGTTTTTATGTACTTGTGTCCGGATGGAATGAGGGACGCACTGTCCCAAGTTCCGTCTGGATACAAGTACATATTCGTGTATCCAGACGACTCAAGGGATGCACTGTCCCTTCAGTTGGGTTTAAACACGTTCAGTGTCGTAGCCGATTGTACCCTTTTTGTGCTTTAATATCTTTTTCCTAAGCAGCGTGCATTCGCCCTTTGTTTGGTGGATCCGACATTGTCTAATTAGTGAAAATGTTTGTTTTCACCCATTTTGTGCGGCCAAACGGCATCCCTCCTCGAAATTAACTGCATGGATCAGAAAACTAGTTGCATGTGGACAATTTATACGGATCAATATTTCCGTTTATATAATCAATATATGCGTTCGGGATGAAAATCTGACAATCAGAAATTTTCACGCTTATGACGTGTTTTCGAACAGTTTTATGGAATCTAGATCCCTCAGGAGAGAATCGAGGGCGGGACTCAAAAGGGATATTCAAAACTTCGAAACCTAGAACGTTTGTATGGATAAGAAAACTTATTGCATCTTGAAAATCTATAATGTTCTGACAAAGAGAAATGCATGCGTTTTTGACGTCTTCACTTACAAAATATCATAATGCTCATCTTCATAACTTCATACATATGTGTTCTTCTGCTACTACGTACTGCATATTTGTATGCAGATAAAGCAGCAAACAACACCAATACGTTACTACATATCAAATTTAGTTGCGGAAATTTCGTTAACAAATACTTATATCAAAAACAATGAAAGTGTCCTTAACATTTTGAGTAAACTTTTTCACTAACAAACTCCTTAATTTTACTTTTGGGTATTAATAATTCAACAGTTTGAACAACCCATCGCAAAAAAGAAGGGAAGGGATCACCAACAAAAGTTAACAATTAAAGTTGACGACGGAAGTAGAGTCAATCTTGGGAATTGCTAAAAACTTTCTCGGCAAAATTCACAAGTATTTAGAAAATGTAAATGAAATATCCTTTACTATCCTTCGGAAAACTGCATCAATGAGCGCAGCGTCCTATTTTTCGGGTGATCCCTGCCTCAATAGGAAAAAATACGATATTCATTTATCATTTAGGAAGTTCTACGGTCGGTACGGGGAACTCGTCATACACTATGCTGTCCCACTCTGCAGAATGGTGGATGATATTCTGTCATAGACCATTTGTACCGTCCATCCAAAGATTACACTTTATATCTTCCAAAATGGAAGTAACCGGATGTGATAATTCTACCGAATTGAAGCGACGGGTAATGCTTGCAAGCAGGAGATGCTTACTCTTCCTGGGCACCTGGTCTCACTCCAATATCAGAAGTTCGCGTCTTTTCATATATTGGAGGTTTTTGTTTGTTTGCTTTGGTTCCTGTTTTATCCTGATGTTGTATGCCTTCGGTTTCTGATTTTCTGAATTATCGATTTTGTGCTGTGTATAGGGATATGGTCATTATCCATATTTGTCATTATATCCTCTTCTTACGGAAAACAGTTATATTATTCGTCACTTTGTCCAATCTATACAGAATTCTAACATGGCTTGTTTCGTAAGTTCAGGGGAGGGGGCTGCGCAGTGATACAACTGCATCCCAATAGGATAACAAGTTATGGCAGACGCCATGATTCAAACAGCGAACTATCTTTGGAATAAGGAGTAGTTTGAGAAAATCCTATATGCATAGTTAACTTTAAGTAAGTAGAAAAAAAATGGAACCGTTGAAATTTTAAGCAAACATCAACAAATTATATTCTCAGCTAAAAGTTTACTCTTTTCCCCGACGGACTACAAATCATACAAATCATGGACATGTAGTTACCTGTGTAATGCCTTGTCCTTCCTCTTGGACAATATTTATGTTAGATTTGGTGAGGGTCTATACAAGCAGGTTGTAGGAATTCCTATGGGTACTAACTGCGCGCCTCTTGTTGCAGATTTATTTTTATACACTTATGAAAAAGAATTTATCCAAAATCTTCAAAAGCAAAGAAAATTTGATGAGCTGAAATGTTTCAATAATACTTCTAGCCATAGCACTTTCTATATAGACAGAACCATAGACAATGTATGTATTTAATATAATTTCTTTTCCGTGCATGAACATCGACGGCGGGTGCGGCTAGCCAACAGGGGATGCTTACTCCTCCCGGGCACCTGATCTCACTTCTGGCTTGCTAGGGGTCCGTCTATGCTCCATTTGGTGCTCTATTGTGAGTGCTGTTGAGATTATCGTCAGGATCTTCTTTAACTCATTTGTGTCACACTTATGCCCTTTGCCGTGTGGAGCTCGTAAAAAAATTCCCCGCGAGGGGTTTGACAGTAAGTGTTTTGAATATTTTTCCCTGACATTGTCGCCATAGCACTTTCTATATAGACAGAACCATAGACAGTTTATGTATTTAATATAATTTCTTTTCCGTGCGTGAACATCGACGGCGGGTGCGGCTAGCCAACAGGGGATGCTTACTCCTCCCGGGCACCTGATCCCACCTCTGGCTTGCTGGGGGTCCGTCTATGCTCCATTTGGTGCTCTATTTTGAGTGCTGTTGAGATTATCGTCAGGATCTTCTTTAACTCATTCTAGGTATCTGGATGATATTCTAACCATTGACAATCCTGCTTTTGAATTATATAAGAATGAAATTTATCCACAAGAATTAATCCTTAACAAGGCAAACCTTTCAAATACAGAAACACCCTTTTTGGACCTAAATATCAAAATTGTAAACGGAAAGATTCATACAAGTGTATATGACAAAAGGGATAATTTTGGATTCAACATAGTAAATTTCCCCTGGCTTGACGGTGATGTTCAAAGATTACCGTCATACGGCATTTACATATCACAGCTCATCCGGTACGCTAGAGCATGTACTGATATTTTGGATTTTCACAGTAGAAATTTACAAATTACCAAAAAACTTTTAGGTCAAGGTTTCCGCTTTCATAAACTAGTTAAAACTTTCTGGAAATTTTACAAAAATTACTGTCAACTTCTTTTAAAATTCGGATCTATACATGCAACAGAGTACATTACTATGGGTATTACACAACCTGTCTTTTATGGCGATATGATAAACAAAAAAAAGGATCAAAGGTAGGCAGCATAACCATCGAAAATACGTCAGAATCATGAAACGCCTTTTATACCGTGGATATGACCCTAATGTCACCAGACGGACACTAGGCTTGGTACTTGACCAATCTACAGTCTTGTACAAGCGCATCCTTGAGACTTGCACTATGACTGACTGTGACGACGGGACTCCATGACGGGCCCTGTCCAAACCTCTTTAGTGAAGACAGGGCCCCGACCACTTGTCCTCTCTGAATGTCAGTCGGACTCCTCGGGTGATTACATACATGAGCTCGCTACAGCCGACAGAGCACGGACTGTATTAAGCATGCCCTCTTTTTATATCCATTTACATATTCATCTGTGTCTCTGGGGCCTTTGCGTTTCGCGGTCTTGTTTGTGTGCTGACATCTTACAATGAGGAGGTTGTTTTACACCACAATTGTACGTTCTTCGAGACCTCTGGGTAATTGGAGAAGTGAGAGGGTTGTGCGCACGTAATCCAGGATAACCACACCATTTGCTACTTGCGTGACAAATGGCCGTCCAAAGTCGGCACCGGTTACCCATTGGTCTCGTCGGTTTATGTGTAGTCTTTTGTGTTTGATGTTTGCATGTCGTGTGTCTCTTTTCAGTCTCGTGCTGTGCTCGTCTTTTGTGTTTTTGCATCGGATGTTTTGGTGTTTTGCTGTTGATGCTGCAACGGGGTCTTGTTGGAGATCTCCTCCCTTCTTTTCATATCTCAGGGAATCTTTTGTTCTAAAAAAAGTGCTATAAATAGACCTCCGTTAACAAAAATTAAAAATAACAATGGAAATTAAATGAGTATGGATTCAACATAGTAAATACCCCCTTCCTTGATATAGATAGTCCTAGATTACCGTCGTATGGTATTTACATACACAGCTCGTCCGATATGCTAGAGGATGTACTGATGTTTCGGAAATTCATAGTAGAGAAATTAAAGAAAAATGTCAAGAAGCTTTTATGTCAAGGTTTTCGCTTTAAAAAACTAATAAAGAATTTTTACAAAAAAAATATTGTCAGCTTCTTGTGAATTTCGAACTCATACAAGCAAAAGACTACAAATGTATATTACTTTGGATATTTCACAGTCTGTCTTTTATGGTGACATAATAAACAAAATTAGAAGGATCAAAGGCAGACAGCATAACCATCGAAAATGCGTCAAAATCATCAAACGCCTTTTATACCGTGTATATGATCCTAATGTCACCAGACGGACACTCACCATGGTACTGGACCAACCTACAGCCTTGTATTCTTTTAGTCTATTAAACATTCAGGGGATGTAATTGACAAAAAGAAAACTAAAAATTTCCAAGCTAAAAAGCATTTCTTCATACGACTTTTCTAATATGTACTATGTCTTTACTAATTAGATTCTGTTTTGATCGAAAGGGGAAAACTTACATTTGTACATCGAATCAAAGGGTTTTTTTTTCCTCAACAGATTACAAATCATTTAAATCATGGACATGTAGCGACCTGTGTAATGCCTTACCTTCCTCTTGGAAAATATTTATGTTAGATTTGGTGAGGATCTTTACAAACAGGTTTTAGGGATCCCTGTGGGTACCAACTGTGCGTCTCTTGTTGTAGATTTATTTTTTAACACTTATGAAAAAGAATTTATCCAAACTCTTCAAAAGAACAGAACATTTGATAATTTGAAATGTTTTCGATAAACATAAGAATGAACTTTATACACAGGAATTGACACTCAACAAGGCAAATGTTAAAAATACAAAAACACCATTTTTGGACCTAAATATCATAATTACAAACGAAGAAATTCATACCAGGATTGATGAAAAAAGAGATGATTCAAAATTCAACATAGTAAATTTACCCTAGCTTGACGACGACGTTCCCAGACTACCGTCATACGGCATTTACATATCATAGCTTATCCGATACGCTAGAGTGTCCACTAATTTTTTGGATTTTTTTTTTACCTAAATATCAAAATTGTTAATGGAGAGATCCATACAAGTGTGTATGACAAAAGAGATGATTTTGGATTTAACATAGTAAATTTCCCCTGGCTTGACGGTGATGTTCCTAGATTAGCGTCCTATGGTATCTATATTTCACAGCTCATCCGGTATGCTAGAGCGTGTACTGATGTTTTGGATTTTCATAGTAGAAATTTACAAATTACCAAGAAACTTTTAGGACAAGGTTTTCGCTTTCACAAAGTAGTAAAAACTTTCTGGAAATTTTACAAAAATTATTGTCAACTTCTTCTGAAATTCGGACCAATACAGGCAACAGGTTATATTACTTTGGGTATTTCACAACCTGCATTTTATGGTGACATTATAAACAAGATAAGAAGGATCAAAGATAGACAACATCACTATCGAAAATGCGTCAGAATCATCAAACGCCTTTTATACCGTGGGTATGACCCTAATGTCACCAAACGGACACTAGGCTTGGTACTTGACCAATCTACAGTCTTGTACAAGCGCATTCTTAAAACTTGCACTCTGACTGACTGTGACGACGGGACTCCATGACGGGCCCTGTCCAAACCTCTTTAGAGAAGACAGGGCCCCAACCACCTGTCCTCTCTGAATGTCAGTCGGACTCCTCGGTGATAACATACATGAGCTCGCGGCGGCAGAGCACGGATTGTATTACGTAGGCCCTCATTTTTTATCCATTTACATATTCATCTGTGTTGCTTGGGCCCCTGCGTTTTGCGGTCTTGTTTGTGTGTGGTCATCTGACAGTGAGGAGGTTGTTTTACACCACAATTGTACGTTCTTCGAGACCTCTGGGTAATCGGAAAAATGGGAGGATTGTGCGCACGTAATCCAGGATAACCATACTTTCTGCTATTTCCGTGGCAGATGGCCGTCCTAAGTCGGCACCGGTTGCCCATTGGTCTCGTTGGTTTATGTGCAGTCCTTTGTGTTTGATGTTTCTGTGTTGTGCGTTGACGTTCCTTGTTCTTGCGCGTCTCTTTTTGTGCTTGTCTGCTTTGTGTTTTTGCATTGGGTGTTCTGGGGTTTTACTGTAGGTGCTACAACCTGGTGTCGTTGGAGATCCCCTCCTTTGTTTGATAGTAGAAATTTAAATATAACCAAGAAACTTTTAGGTCAAGGTTTCCGCTTTCATAGACTAGTAAAAACTTTTAAGAAATTTTACAAAATTTACAGGCAGCTTCTTGCATGCTCATTATCCATATTTGTCATTCTTTTAAAGTTCGGAACTATACAAACAACAGAATATATGACTTATATATCACAAACGCCTTTTATACCGTGGAAATGATGCTAATGTCACCAGACGGACACTCGGCATGGTACTGGACCAATCTACAGTCCTGTACCAGCGCATCATTAAGACTTGCACTCTGACCGACTGTGACGACTGGAATCCATGACGCGCCCTGTCCAGACCTCCTTAGAGAAGACAGGGCCCCGACCACCTGTCCTCTCTGAATGCCGGTCGGAATCCTCGGATGATAAATTGCATGAGCTCGCTACAGCCGGTAGAGCACGGACTATTTCGTACATATATGTACGCCCCTACCCCATATGTATATATATATATATATTTACATACATGTATTCATCTGTTTTGCTTGGGCCCCTGCGTTATGCTGTCTTGTATCGTCATCTTACAGTGAGGAGGTTATTTTACACAACAATTGTGAGTTTTTCGAGACCTTTGGGTAACCGGAAAAGTGGGAGGTTTGTGCGCACGTAATCAAGCATAATCACACCATCTGTTACTAACGTGGCTGATGGCCGTCCTAAGTCGACAACGATTGCACATGGATCTCGTTGGTTTATGTGTTGTATTTTATGTTCGATGGTTGATGTATCGCTTGCTGTGTCCTGTCTCTTGCTGTGTATGTCTTATCTGTGTTTTCACTTGGGGTGTTCGCTGTGTTGCTATTGGTGCTGCAACTGAGTGTTGTTGGAGATCCCCTCCTTTCTCATGGTGGTATAATAAACAAAATAAGAAGGATGAAAGGTAGACAGAATTATCATCAAAAATAGTGTTACTCACTTAGAATCAAAACACACCTTTCACACCGTTGATAAGATCCTTCTGTCTTTAGACGGACACTTTACTTGGTACTTGACCAATCTACGGTCTTATTCCAGCGCATCCTTATGAATTACACTCTGACTACAACGACAGGACACGATGACGGGATATTACCAAGGCTCCGATCACCTGTCCGAATGTGAGTCGAAATGATTGCTGACGTCCGATTTCTAGACAAAATTGTAGTTGAGTAGTTGCTTGAATTAGCATTGTATCAAAATTTGTTAGGAGTCTTTTGTAGTTTTGGTATGAAGTATATTGTAGAAAAATCCAATTCAGAAATAGGGATATTGAATTAATTAATTTACTGTTATGTTTGCTCAAAATGTTAGGGACACTTTCATCGCTTTTAATATGAGTCTTTTAGACGAAAGTTCCGAAGCTAAAGTTGATATGTAGCGACGTTTTTAAATGATTATTGTATTGTTTGTATTGTTTGTTGCGGCTAGCCAACAGGGGATGCTTACTCCTCCCGGGCACCTGGTCCCACCTCTAGCTTGCTAGGGGTCCGTCGATGTTTAATTTTGTGCTCTATTGTGAGTGCTGTCGGGATTATCGTCAGGATCTTCTTTAACTCATTTGTTTTGTCTGCAGTGCGAAGACATAGTTTTAATAAGTAAGTCGTATGTTTGCATAAATAAAACGCATATTGAAATGATCTGACGAAAGTATCTTGCATGTGGGAGAGAGACGCAGTCTACCGAGCAAGATGTGTCAACTTTGCATGAGATCAAAAATAATCTTGCTCTCTCTCACTCTTTCTATAAATCTCCTTGAAATTTAGATATTAAAGGAGAAGGTACCACCAACCTACCGTATCATCATGATGCACTATTTGATTCTTTATCCTCTTTATATATAGCTCACCTCTACGTCGTAGGACTTTCATATCCCATACTCCCTTAATTGCCTCCGCGTATAGTTTGGGTATATTTAACTAAATACTGATGTCACACTAAGCATACTTTCACAAGTGATTCATCTTTAGATACTAATATGAATATTTCTCAATCGATACGTACACCATGCTAGAGCAAGAGGCCTCTCAATCAGGGATCCGTTTGTGACCGACTAACTTCGTCACTGAGGAAGCTCTACTGTCGATACGAGGAACTCGTCATACACAATGCTGTCACATTCTCCAGAATGGTCGAGGATATCCATCCTGCTACGCCTTCGGTACACTTTTTCGACATTGTAACTTTCATACTTTTTTGGCATATTACATTGTCTAGATTTAGGATCACTGACGAGGGTTATGCACCCGAAACGTGCATGTCTGGCCCACGTTGCCAATTTATATGTTCTTAAATGATGTTATTCAATTTGAAGACGTTTACATTTACACCACTTGGTGAGTGTCACTGCTGGTGGACCAGGAGTCCCCGAGGGCACATGTAGCCAAGTTCGATCAATTTCGGTTGATCGTTTCTTCAACGCTTTCTAAATTTCTGTTATCAAAATTTCTTGAAATTTCTAAAAAGTGGGTCCTGTAGCATCATAACCCACCCATCCTGCTACGTCTTTCGGTACACTTTTTCGACATAGTAACTTTCATACTTTTTTGGCATATTACATTGTTTAGATTTAGGATCACTGATAAGGGTTATGTACCCGAAACATGCATGTCTGGTCCACGTTGCTAATTTTATCTGTTCTTAAATGATGCTATTCAATTTGAAGACGTTTACATTCTATCGAAAGCCATTTGAACCATCCCATCACATAATTTTTTTTTCATAATACATGTAACATTCTGTTAATTTATTATATGGATAAATTCTTTCACTCATCACAACCAGTCACATGTACTCAGCCTTACATACATTCACATTCAAACACATTCTTTCATCTCTCAACACCTAACATACTGTTGTGTACCTCTCCTATTTTTATTCATCTGTGATACTCAAAAGCATAACGTAAGTTATACTGAAGAGGTAACTAATGTTTGCCTAAAGTAAGTTGTTATGGGTCAGAATACCCCAAAACGCCAGCAAAAATCAGACAAAGACAGAATATAAATTTACAAGTTTAATTATGTACAAAATATATATATTTAAAATGATTACAACTTACAATACAATGTCCGGATCAAAGTGTCCGTTACGGTCCACAAAGTCTATCGAATGTATGGTTTCCGGTAATCACAAACATTCTCGAAAGATCGGTGTCCAAACGTTGTTAAATGGATTGAAGTCTCAACAAATAAAGTGTCCCAGTTTATCAGAATAGATGAATGAATCGTGTCTACGAATGTGTACGAATGCCCCTTAACACAGTTCCTCAGAGGTATTTATACTTAATAACAATGAATTTACCAGAAGCTTCTAGAACAATGACTCATTACAAATGATTAACAATAGAGTAAATTCTAGAAATCACAGTCATGTGATGATAATGATGTAACAAAGAACATACTGGAATATTCTCTAATGAAATGAACATGACATAGTAAAATCTAGAAAGAATTATTATGAAATCATAATATAACATGACTAAGTACATGTGTACCTACACATAAAGTAAAACTAAAATAATACATGACCCACAACACCTCCCCCCTTAAAAAAAATTTGAATGTCAATGAAAACTTAGGTGGTAAATTCTGCCAAAAAAATCACTCATGAATATCTCGATAGTGCATCTGCAATCACATTGTCTTTGCCCTTGATATGGTTAATAATGATATCGTACTCTTGCAACAATAAACTCCACCTTGTAAGTCTTTGATTCTTGTTTGACATTTTGTGCAAAAATGTGAGAGGGTTGTGGTCAGTATACACAAGAATGGGATGTAAAGTAACATTCAAATAAACATCAAAATGTTGTAAAGCTAACAATAATGCAAGACACTCTTTTTCAATGGTAGAGTAATTCTTTTGACATTTTGTCAATTTCTTTGAAAAATAACAAACAACTCTATCTACACCATCATCATTTTCTTGAAACAAAGCAGCCCCGATTCCTACGTCACTGGCATCAACAGTAAGCTTAAATTGCTTATCAAAATTTGGAGCTGACAGGACAGGACTTTTCATAAGAACACATTTGATTTTCTTAAAAGATTCGTCACAGTCGTTGGTCCATGCAAAATTCACTCTCTTTTGTAACAGATTGGTAAGTGGACCAACAACTGACGAGAAATTTGGACAAAATTTTCTGTAAAATCCTGCCATTCCTAAAAATCTCATTATCTCTTTCTTATTGGTAGGAATCGGGAACTTTGAAATAGCTTCCACCTTGGCCATGATAGGAGTAACAAAACCTTGACCTACTTTGTGACCCAAATATTCTACAGTCGCATGACAAAATTCACTTTTCGCAAGGTTCACTGTGAGGTTTGCTTTCGCCAGTATGTCGAAGAAGGTACGCATGATTCGGAGATGGTCATTCCAGGTGTCGCTGTAGATGATGACGTCATCGATGTACGCCTCGCATCCTTTGAGATGATTTAGGAGTGAATGAATCATCCTCTGGAATGTGGCTGGTGCGTTTTTCATACCAAAGGGCATTACTTTATATTGGTATAGCCCATCTGGAGTCGCAAATGCCGATATTTCTCTGGCTCTCTCGGTAAGCGGGACCTGCCAATAGCCTTTAAGCAAGTCAAATTTACTGACAAATTTTGCACTGCCAATTTTATCGATACAGTCATCGATTCTTGGGATCGGATAAGAGTCAGTTTTGGTGACTGAATTGACTTTTCTAAAGTCCGTACACAATCGGTAAGTTCCGTCTGGCTTCGGAACAAGAATACATGGGGAACTCCAATCACTATTGCTGGGTTCAATAATGTCATTTTCAAGCATGTATTGAATTTCTTTCCGCATGTATTGAAGCTTTATCGGGTTTAACCGATAGGGATGTTGTTTGATAGGTGACGCATCACCCACAATGACGTCATGATGAGATGCATTCGTCTTTTTTGGAACGTCCGGAAAGATGGTTGTATATTCCCGCATTAATTGGTGTACTTCCTCTTTTTGATGCACGGTCAAATGTCCGAGTTTCACTTCCGGATTTGTCAGAATTTCAGAATTCATTAAACGGACACTTTGAGCGAAGTCTTTTTCGACAGTCTCTTCATTACATTCAGGTTCAACACAATTTTCTAATGTATTTACATTGGCCAAAGTGGAAACTGGTTTTACAAAATTTCGGTCACTTCTATCAAAATACTCTTTCAACATGTTAACATGACACACTCTTTTTTCTTTTCGCCGACCTGGTGTCTTAATTACATAGTTAACATCACTAATTTTACTCTCAATCTCATAAGGACCGAAATATCTAGCTTGCAAAGGATGACCAGGGATAGGCAAAAATACAAGAACTTTATCGCCTGGTTTAAAAACTCTGTTTCTAGCATCTTTGTCATACCATGTTTTCATTTTCATTTGAGATGTTTTGAGATTTCCTTGAGCTAATTTGCAAGCATTATACAATTTCTCTTTGAAATTAGACACGTAGTCTAAGAGATTCAAATCGCTAGTCTCAGTCAACCATTTTTCCTTCAATAACTTCAATGGCCCCCTGACCGTATGCCCAAAAACTAGCTCAAAGGGACTGAACCCCAGGGACTCCTGAACCGCTTCTCGTGCCGCAAACAACACGAGGTGAACCCCTTCATCCCAGTCTTTTCCATACTGGTGACAATATGTTTTCATCATAGTTTTAAGGGTTTGATGAAAGCGTTCAAGTGCCCCCTGGGACTCAGGATGGTACGCAGAAGACTTATACTGCCTGATACCTAGCTCATGCATAACCTGCTGAAACAACCCTGACATAAAATTCGAACCCTGATCTGACTGAATAGCCTTGGGAGCACCTACGAAACTGAAAAACTTTGTAAGGGCCTTAACTATGGTCTTTGCCTTAATATTCCTAAGAGGTATGGCTTCAGGAAACCTAGTCGAAGTACACATAATTGTCAGTAAGTACTGATTCCCTGACCTAGTCCTAGGCAAAGGACCTACACAATCAACTAACACCCTACTAAAAGGTTCCTCAAAGGCTGGAATGGGTTGGAGGGGAGCAGGTGGTATAACTTGATTGGGTTTACCTACCATCTGACAACTATGACAAGACTTACAAAACTCAGACACATCTTTTCTCAACTTAGGCCAGTAAAAGTGACTTAAAATCCTATTATAAGTCTTATTGACACCTAAATGACCTGCCATGGGTGTGTCGTGAGCTAAACTTATGATGTCCCCGCGATACGCTACTGGAACCACTATCTGGTGAACGACCCGCCACACTTCATTAGGGGGTGCATCGGGTGGTCTCCATTTCCGCATAAGGATGCCATCTTGTATGTAGAAGCACTCTCCGACTTTGTCCGCTTCTTCTCGGGGAAGGGCCCTCTTGCTTAGTCGGATGATCTCCGGATCTTTAGTTTGCTCGGAGAGGAGCTGCTCACGGCTTAAGGCATCTGTATCTCTGTCTAATGGCGGATGGGAATCATCACCAGGTACTGTGGGAGACTTGTCAACATGAAGTGGTACTGACGTCTCAGGTACGCTGTCATCAATAGTAGACATGAATGTGTCAGAAAGGTCTACATTTTTGGAGGAATGATCCTCGTTAAGTGCAGAAGTACTCTCAGCCTCTTTCAGTCTGTTCCTGGCCATCGCCCTGGTAACAGCGCAGGCTGGATACAAGTAGTCGTCTTCATCATCGGACACGACATCGGACGTGATTTTCTCACAAACAATCGGATCGGCTACAACTTTGCCGCCAGCTAAATCGTTGCCAAGCAACAAGGAAACGCCTTGAACAGGAAGAGTAGGTCGAACACCTACGATAACAGGTCCAGTAATTAAGTCTGACTTCAAATAAATTTTATGAAGGGGAACATCAATGACGCCTAGCTCCACACCCTGTAATAAAACTGACCTACCAGTAAAAGTGTGCTCAGACAAAGGCAATGAACCCTCTAACAATAAAGTCTGGGCAGCACCAGTATCTCTCAAAATCTGAACAGGCAACGCTTCGCTAGAATCACTGAGTGAAACAAATCCCTGTGACAAAAAGGGCTTATAATGATCCTCCACAAAATTATCAGAACTGGACTTAGAACCCTGAATCTCAGGAGTGTCAGAACAAATCAAATCTAAGGCTTTCCTATCATTTCTGACAGACGCACAGGCCTGTGACTTAAGCTCTTTTTTCTTCTTAAGCTTCAAACACTCACCAATAACATGACCTTTTTTCTTACAATAATTACATGTAGGAAGCGACCCCACCCCTGGGGATGCTTCAGAACGCTCGGACCTAGGACCGGACGTAGAACCACCTTGAGATGGCGACTGGGAACTAATGGACGACTGAGACTCTTGTTCATTTTTCTTTGGAACATCTGACGTTTTTGCGCTATCGCTAGATTGAGTTTTTGACACAAAATTTTTCTTATGAGTGAGAGCATACGTATCAGACAAAACAGCGGCTTCTTCAAGAGTTTTAACATTTTTGTCTTCCAAATGAGTTCTTAAATCTTGATGTACACACTCTTTGAACTCTTCTATCAGAATTATTTGACGTAAATTGTCAAATGAATTGGGAATTTTCTTAGATCGAAACCACTGATCAAATAAATCTTCTTTTTCTCGAGCAAATTCAACATATGTTTGATTTTCAAACTTTTTGTATTTTCTAAACTTTTGTCTGTACGCCTCAGGTACTAACTGATATGCTCTCAAAATCGTGTCCTTGACCTTGTCATAGTCTGAACTCTCAGCAATACTGAGCGCCGAGTACACTTCAGCCGCTTTGCCAATAAGTACACTTCAGATTGGCCGCGATTTTCTCAAAATGTGGAAATATTTGACCACGGACTTTTCTTGAAATTTTGGTACTAATCTGATGTTTTTGGCGGCATCGAATTCAGACTTGACAGGCGAAAGAACAGGATTTTCCTTAGCGCCTTTCTCTAACTTTAACTTTTCTAGCTCAAACTGGAGTTCTCTCTCGTGCATACGTTCCTGTTTCTCTCGTTCAAATTGTCTTTCTTTTTCTTCTTTTTCAAATTGTAATTGTATTTTCATTTTCTCTAATTCAAACTCATATTTTGACATTTTGGTTTCGCTTGAAACAGGTTCAACAGGAAAATCGTATGACGAAAAGATTTCCGCAGCTAAAAGCTCTTTAGCCACAATATTTCTAATTTCTTGTTTTCTCATAGAAGATTTTACATCTAACTTCAAGTGAAGACCTAAACCAATCAAATCATCTTTTTTCAATGATTCGAACTCATCTACAGTCGGCGATTTCAAAAATTCAGTGACCGAAAATACCATGATTGATTTCTGCTGGCAAAAGTTTTGAGAATTTTCTTTTTTTTTCAAAAAACGAACTTTACGTAAAAATGCAAATATGCAGAGATTACTATCCCGGACGAGCCCCCAATTCTGTTATGGGTCAGAATACCCCAAAAAGCCAGCAAAAATCAGACAAAGACAGAATATAAATTTACAAGTTTAATTATGTACAAAATATATATATTTAAAATGATTACAACTTACAATACAATGTCCGGATCAAAGTGTCCGTTACGGTCCACAAAGTCTATCGAATGTATGGTTTCCGGTAATCACAAACGTTCTCGAAAGATCGGTGTCCAAACGTTGTTAAATTGATTAAAGTCTCAACAAATAAAGTGTCCCAGTTTATCAGAATAGATGAATGAATCGTGTCTACGAATGTGTACGAATGCCCCTTAACACAGTTCCTCAGAGGTATTTATACTTAATAACAATGAATTTACCAGAAGCTTCTAGAACAATGACTCATTACAAATGATTAACAATAGAGTAAATTCTAGAAATCACAGTCATGTGATGATAATGATGTAACAAAGAACATACTGGAATATTCTCTAATGAAATGAACATGACATAGTAAAATCTAGAAAGAATTATTATGAAATCATAATATAACATGACTAAGTACATGTGTACCTACACATAAAGTAAAACTAAAATAATACATGACCCACAACAAAGTGTACATCATTAAAGTATTAGCACCAAAAATGACCAAACAAAAAGAAAGGGGAAAAAAGTAATAAGGTAAAACAAACTATTCATTAAATCACAGAATATACTCGTATATTCCGAAATAGGGGATACTGGATGTGACAAATCTACCGAATTAAAGCGACGGGTGTTGCTTGCAGGCAGGATATGCTGACTCTTCCTGGGCACCTGGTCTCACTACCATATCGGTAGTTCGCTTCTTTTCATGAGGTTTTTGTTTGTTTTTTGGTCCCTGTTTTATCCTGATTTTGTATGCCTTCGGTTTATGATTTTCTGAATGATCGATTTCTTACTGTGTAATGGGATATCGCCATTATCCATATTTGTCATGAACCAATGCATCAGATGCTGCATATTATTTACATTTTCTACTTGAATGACGCAGTGAAAAAGTTTTGGTAACTCGATAGTGTGCATCATCATTCATGTGTACAAAACGTGCAATTTGGATATGTATCAGGTTTAAAACTTTCATGAATTGGCCTTCGCATGCTTTTTGTGTTTCAGTGAGTTAGATTTTTAAGTTCAAATTTTGAGCAAAGTATATATACCGAACTTGTACATTGTATTTGTTCACTTCATTTATTTTGCATGTAGGTTCGAATTCTGATCATGTAAATTAGACTATATGAATACAAACTTCTCTGTAGAATGTACATTTTGCATTGCTCTTAAATTATCCCCTTCACTTACATTTTTTCTGTCTTTAAATGTGTTTATGTGAATAATCGAGCTGCCGCGTTATAAGAATTGCAATTACTGATTAATATGTGTCTGGTCCATTCTGAACCAGACACATATTAATCAGTAATTGCAATTCTTATAACGCGGCAAATTTATAACGCTGCAAATTTATAACGCTGCAAATTTGATGCTACGAATTTGAAAACGTATAACAATTCTCTTTTTCAGAGTTACCAAGATGATGTTGATGTCTCGATAATTGTTCTGTTTTAGCGGTATCAACTAATAACAGGTTGATGAAAATTGTTGCGGAATAAAATGTACTTTGATTTTGTTCATTGTAAGTGGAAAGGAACCAGTCATTTTCAGCAATTTACAATGTATTCAACAATGTAATTAGGACCCTGAATTTCTGTTTTAAACAAAGAATGATTTTATTGCCTATATTTTTTGCAATATCAAAAATGATAAGATGGGACTAATATATTAAACAAGATTATTCTTACGGTTACTTTTTAAACATATTTTCTTTCGTACCAATAAAACATTTTCGATAAGAAAATTTAGTCAATCTTTATCAATAGCACAGTTGTATCTTTCGTTTTTATTTCAAATCGTGTAGTGTTTTTTTTTTTTTTTGTGTGGTCGAGGTTTTTGTTTGTTTGCTTTGGTTCCTGTTTTATCCTGACTTTGTATGACTTCGGTTTATGATTTTCTGAATTATCGATTTTGTACTGTGTATGGAGATATTGTCATTATCCATATTTGTCATTGTTCACTATCTTTTTCGCCAAACATTTTTGAATATTCAAATAATGTATATATGACTATGTGGTATAATGTGAAATCGACAAGACAGGTGTTCTTCATCTTCTGTATCTCTTTTGTTTGTAAAGAACCCTTGTAATAAATATACTTAAGCTTAAGACATTTCTTGAGTTAATTGTAAATTCATGTTGAAGTGCTTGAGACAAATTTTGCCAATTTTCTTTCAAATTCTATAGATATCGTACGATAATAAGGCTTGTTGAAAAATTTAATTTCTCTACACATCTACATATATCTTTTTTCTTTACAATAGCAGAATTAGTCAAATTAATCTAAATGGTTTTGTATCAGAAATTGCATAATTGTTAAAGAAACATTTTACCAATACCACAGTAGATTCTATCTAACGTTTTCATTTCAAATATCATACTTTTCAATATTTTTTGTTTCATGAAATTGTTTAACTTTTTCTACATCAAAAATTTTTGAATACACAAATTTTAAAATGTATATATATCGTTGTGGTATTACTTGAACCCGTTCAAATGACAAAAATGTCAACTAAGACAGATTTTGATTGTTTTGTCTTCTGTGTCTCTTTTGTTTGTACATGTAAAGAAACCTTTTTCTCCATGTTATATATCTAATGTATTCATTGGGTGATAAGAAGTAATTGGGGCACCCATTTATGGAATCCTGAAACCTTAAATCACACATAAGTTATAATGTATTAATACATTGATTTTTTTATCAATATGGATATTGAAAAATGGTTATTGAGAGTTACGAGTTATGGGCAATAAAAGTTTACGTTGAACTCTAGAGTATGGAAAAATGTTAACTTCATTCATAAAATTTTCAACGGATTGATTGGGCATCAATATTGATTGGTCAAAAATTTGTTAAAAATATCTTTCATCTTTTGCTGAAACTTAAAAGGTTCACCAATTAGTTTTTCTGCAATTATTTGTTTTTCTTGTATTTTTCATTCATTTTCTTATTGAATGATGAATACACATAATTTCTTTATTTTGGCATAATTTCTTTCGTTACCCATCGAAAACCTAAAATTTTTAGACGTTTCTGGATTTTACATGTTGTAGCTGAAATTGAGCTATTAATTTATAATGTCTTTGTATATGCGCAAACGTATTTTTTTTTAACTTTGAGTAATACGTGCATTGTTCCACTTTTATTTTTATGCAGTAGTACAAAATGTATATGAGAATGTTTTGTAGTGATTTTGTGATTGTCTTATGGAAGTTTTTCTTGGTACGCCAATGAAATTTCCTTCTATTGTTAATGTATTTATTATATATCTATTTTAATCTCAAATTACATGATCATGGATACGTTATAATTGTTAATTCACAATGGTCTCACAAATTACTCTGAAATTACTGTTTTACATATGTATTTATTCTGAGATACACGACATTTCGGCAAATTTCGGAAATTGTTATTTGCATAGATAGTATGTAATAAGTCCCAGTCCCATATTCAGGTCAGAGTCAGCAGCCAGTCGCTTGAATAAACTGCTGCATTGTGGGATTATTTCGAAACATGTAGTAAACCACGTGTATATATTGCTTTCGAAATCCTCACGAAAGAAAAAATAATTTAATCACTTGAGATTGTATTCATATTTTATTTAGTTGTGCATAAAAGGTGGGCCTTATGCTTATTTAGCCATGTTAAACGTGGTAAATCGAACACTCTCAAATGACTAACGACGTGTGTGATGCCCGAATCGAAGACAGGACATGCATCTTTGTTTTCAAAATTCTGAGTGAAGATTTCCCTTAGAATTTTCAGTTTTCATATTTGATATACTATATAGTAGACTGCGATTAGTAAATATGAATACATATCAAACTTATATCCATGTATAGTATACTTACTAATGTAGATATAACAACGAAGTAGGACGCAGTATTTTTCTCTGATGATAAAGCTTGTTCAAAAAATGTTTTTTCTGTACATTTACATTTATGTTTCTCTGCTTTCGCGACAGAAATTGCATGATTAAGTTTCAATGATTTTGAATTTAAAAAGTTGATCATTAATTCGTGTACAAAATGTGATTCTATATATAACAGTGGGCAAAATAATTATGAACTTACACGCTAGTTCATTTTTGCACCCACCTGCCCTTGGAGATACAATAAAACCAATACTATCATCAGGTAAGGGGTACCAAACTTAGTCAGAATCCAAATTGTTTTACCTGGTGTACACCTGGTACCTGAGATATTCACCTCTAATTAATAAAATCCCTGCAGGAATTTTCAATTTCCTGCAGGATTTTTTAATTTCCTGCAGGAATTTCTAATTTCCTGCAGGAATTTTTATTTTCCTGCAGGAATATTCTGCAAAAAAATAATTCCTGTGGGAAAATAATTCCTGCAGGAAATTATTTTTCCTGCAGGAATTACGAAAATTCCTGCAGGAAATTAAAAATTCCTGCAGGAAATTGAAAATTCCTGCAGGATTTTTATTAATTAAAGGTGAATATCTCAGGTACCAGGTGTGCAACAGGTAAAACAGTTTGGATTCTGACTAAGTTTGGTACCCCTTACCTGATGATAGTATTGGTTTTATTGTATCTCCAAGGGCAGGCGGGTGCAAAAATGAACTAGCGTGTAAGTTCATAATTATTTTGCCCACTGTTATATTATTTTTTTTAAATGTTTGAAGAAACGTATTATTAGTAAGTCGAAATATTTTATGATTGATTTTTTCCAGTTAACATTTTGTATCGCAGTGTGTCGATCAGTATGAAAAATGTAATGAAAAAATAGAGGATGTATACGGTGGCTGTATGCGGATATGTGAGAAAAAATTAAGAAGCTGTGGGAACGAAATTCTTTCGTCCTAATGCCATTATTGCTTCGTCAATGTTAATCTCCATTTTGATAATAGGTGATGCTCCGTTCCTTGAAATGAACATTAGACATTTTTCACTGAGTCTAGACTGACACTCGATGAAGGACAAAGGACGACTTTTAAACAGGGGTTAACTCGAAGTAATATTTTGTTATTTTAATTGGCGTCTCAGGCAATGTATATGAGTATAAACGGTATTTCAAAAAAAAAACTATTGTATAAGTTAATCTACATCATTCGTGCAAAACTGCCCGATAACATGTGTTTAAAAGGCTGCATATCCGACAATATACATTATAGTATGATTTTAGTACGTAGTTTTCAGTAAAAAGCGAGAACTTGCCGATAGAAAGAAAGTGTTTCTATATAGCAACATGATCAAAGGGAGTTCATTGTAGATGGCGCTGATAAAATATTTTTTGCGGTGCTACAAATATTGAAAAGAAGTTATCTATAATCGTTGATATTACTCCAATGCATTCGTCTATTTTTTCTCAATTAAAACTAATAAACAAAAACATATCATGAAATCAGGATGTGAAATGGGCATGGAAAGTCTTAATCATGAAATATTTGTAAAAAAAGAAATGGAGGGGGGGGGGGGGATCTAAACATTTGCAGGAACGCGCTCATTGAAAAAAATTGCTTAAATTCCAAATTTACTCATGCATAGTTTTTTTTTTTTGTCACTGAATTTATTTCCAAAATCGAAATCGAATTCGACATCGTATCGAAGAAAAACATGTGTTTTGGGGATCTTCGTATGCCCATTGTTGAAAATCTGTGTGTTCTACATCCCTCTTTTCAAAAAATAATAGCATAATTATCTAATGATTTTTTTTTTGGCAATGGTAATAGCTGAACAGGTAAGGGGGGGGGGGGGTCGTCCCTTACTATACCATTTTGGAATAAATTTAAGGTTACCAAAACCCGTTCGGTCATATACATGTACATTGCATGTTTTATAACTTCTAAACACCGTTCCCTATCGGAAAACAGAATTTCATCCCTCACCTCATAGCAATAAAATGGGTTCCCTCTGAAATGAAAATATATTAATCTTCGCTACCTTTCATTTAAGCTTATAAAAGACTAAAATGAATATAAGTAGTAACCATCATATGCGTTCGTATTGACTACATTGTACGTAAAATTTCCAACAAACTTCCAGTGCGCTAAGCTCCGCCCATTCACGTGCTATATTAGAATAGAAATAACAACTTCGCGGCTCGGTGATAATTTGATTGGTTCATGCGACTCGTGGAATTACTGGACAATAAACCACGGCTTGCTAGTTGTTATTTCTAAACAATCAATTGCACATATGTCCTTCACTTCTGACACAGTTACGAGAAAATATTAAACTTAAGCACCACGGAAAGCTAACTAGTTAAAGGTGTGTTGTGCTCCTGTTCACAAGACTTAGTATGTCACTATCATGGCTGCTATTCATGATTTTGGCTTTAATTTGATTAAACATTCGCCTTATTCACCAGATCTTGCTTGATCAGACTTTTATATATTATCATAACTGAAAGCAGTAGAAAAATAATGCAAAATGTCTGATAAAATTAAAATTCTTTAATACGAGGCTCACAACATATCAATCAGCCCTCGTAGCATCAATGTTTCGCCCGTATCACGCGTTGTTTTCAAATAAGTGATTGAATTTTTTTTTTATTATGTTTCTCTGATAAAT
This sequence comes from Pinctada fucata, assembly GCA_028142955.1. Classification (NCBI taxonomy): domain Eukaryota; kingdom Metazoa; phylum Mollusca; class Bivalvia; order Pterioida; family Pteriidae; genus Pinctada; species Pinctada fucata. The sequence goes on from AP027103.1 coordinate 92,249,241, forward strand.
ACGAAAGCGGTTTCTTTTTCGTTATTGTTTAGTTTTACAAACAGTAATTGCGCGCATTTTGAGACATTCCCCACAGGTAAACAGCCTAAACTACCCTAGTGTCCGTCGTCGATTGTCAGTCTAGACGCAGTGAAAAATGTCTATTGAGACGTCCCCTGTCGCAGTACTTATCGTTAGAAAAATGAGTTATAAAAAGCACAGAGAGCAGAAGACGATTGATGAGGCTAAATATTTGAACAAAATAGAATTTATTTAATGATAAAATATTTGGGCCTTTTGCATTTGTTATATTTGTTATTTATACAGGACTATCCATTTGGCGATTTGAAAACTCCAACTTCTCCGCAAGCGTGGCGGACTGCCATGTTAAGTTTTTCTTCCGCGTGGGTTCGAATCCCATCGGCTACAATTTTTTTTCTGAAATTTTTAAGTAAAAGTCACGGTTTTTTCTGAGATATCATGGAAAAATTCTAAATAAATTAAAACTGCCGTCCTACAACCCATAGGTCGACAACTCCCCCCCCCCCCCTTTGATTCAGCCAGCAATGCAGTTTCTCGTCTCCTTTCATAACTTTGACCTGAAAATTTACCTTTTGACATCTTTGTATGCCAAAATTACTTCAAGCTCCTATACTCAATGGCGACACAGAATAAAGGAGCGCAATGAAGGTCTGATTTTGATTAGATTGCACTATGGCAAACATTTCAGATTTTTCTTGCTCAGTGGCGGATCCAGCGCCCCCTTTGCCTAAGCTCAAGGGGCGAATTTTACCTAAAATGGCCCAAAATATACCTGTTTTTTCGGGAAAATTTTGGGTCTGTGCCAAGGTAGCACACCCCCCACCGCATCCCCTAAATCCGCCACTGCTGTTCGACCCAAAACTGTAGAAATAACTGTAGGTTAAGATTGAAATCCATGTTTTTGTGCTTGCAAAGGTTGGCCTTGAACACTTCAAAATCAATAATTACAGAAATTTTATCTTTTTATGTCAAGAATCACCCGATGTATGGTACAGAAACGACAATGACGGGCATGTTTTAAGAGGCAATGAATTAAAAATTATGACTTTTCATAGATGACTTGCAAGCGACGATGGCGAGCTAACGAAGTTATTGCAAAGTTGGAATAAAAATTATTTTTTATTTCAAATAGTGATAATGTACTGTTGCCAGCCAAAACACTGAACCCCCCCCCCCCCCCCCCCCCCAACAAAAAGAAAAAAGAAAAACTTTAAAAATCAAAAATTAAGAACTTAAATAAAGCATTTTATAGATACCCTCAATTTTTTTCTACATTCTTTACAGGGGCAGTTGGACAATATGGACAAGGTGTCACGTATTGTCAATAGGTAGTCCCTCCCCAATATACCAGTATGTAACGTTCATGATTTTAATCGGTATGGGGGACAGTTTACAATATACATAAATTGACAAAATGAAAAAAAAAAGTTGTATCCTCGTCCGGGATTCGAACCCACTCGGAAACTTGTAAAATAAAATTAAAAGGCGACCGAGACCACTGCGCCACAGAGTTCCATTCTCTGGTGCGTGTTTGTATAGTGTTAAAAGTTACAAAAATCTGATGCATACAAAAGCATTCATAATAGCATATTTTTCAAATATTTTATATAGCGTCATCAATCTGCTTCTATCCTCTCTTGCGATAATATAATTATTTTTCGAACGATACTGTAGTAGAATGTCAAAGAGATTTCCAAGGACAGGGTATGTTTCACAGTTTATTTCAAGGAACGGGCACATGCGGTTGCGCAAAGCGCCATCTGGTATCAAAATTGAAGTTAGCATTGACGAAGTAATAATAGCATTAGGACGAAAGAATTATGGCAGAAAGAAAGATGTCATAACTCATATTATAATGACAGTTATGCATTGACGAAGGACAAATGTAAAATGCACGGAAGCAAAATTACACAAAGAAGAAAGATCAATGAAATTTGAAATGAAAGAAGACAAATGAACATGGAATAATCAAACATTAATTGAATGAATCAACATAGCATGAAGCATGTAAGCAAGTCAAATAGCATTCCTAATCGCCCTCCATACGAAATAGCCAAATTAGTCAAGCTGTATGGTGAAATAATTGTGCAAATTTTCAGGAAAGCATTTAGGCCATTATTTACAATATTAGCTATTGACCCACCTCGAAACATCAAAATGACCGCTATTTTCAAGATGGCCGCCATTTATAGGACAAAATTATCATTTTCACTTGATACTTTGATACTCGGTATATTTAGGACATAATTTTCACAGATTTTGGTCATATTACATTGTTTAGATTGAGGATCACTGACGGGGGCTTATTATCCGAAACGTGCATGTCTGGTCCATGCTGTAAATTTATCAGGTCTAAAATGATGCTAATGAATTTGAAGACGTTTAACATTTAATTATTTTGACTATTTATGTTTTGATCAATCAAAAAATATTCATGAAAATGTTACGTTCTTCATTCCTGATATTTTCAATCATCCAGGGGTCGCAATGAACTGTGATATTAGACGAATTACGTCATATGACGTTACGTTACTTTTCCCTATACTTACATGCTTTCTTTCTTTGTTGTAACAAATCGTAGAAAATTTAAATTTCTTGAAAATGTTAGAATCTTCATTTATGATATGTTTGATAATTCAGAATTCAACTTGAAATATAACATCGAATAAATTGTTACATCATATGACGTTACGTTACTTTTCCCTGTACAAAGATGCTTTCTTTCTAGGTTGTGACAAATCGCAGAAAATTGTAATTTCTTGAAAATGTTAGAATTTTCATTTATGATATGTTTGATCATACAGAATTCAACTTAAGATATGATATCGAATAAATTATTACGTCATATGACGTACCGTTACCTTTTTCTGTACAAAGATGTTTTCTTTCATGACTGTTAGTTGATATCAAACGAAAGCTTATAAAATACTTATTTGTATGTGTTTCCGTTAAGTAAATCAACGTACTCTAAAGGAATTGCGTTAGTTGTAATGATGTATAGATTCGCTCTGAATAACCATATCTGTAAGAGAGTCTTTATATTTGGAAGAATATGTGGTACTATATATTTAATTGATATGTTTTTATTAATTCAATTGCATGACAACGATACACAAAAATGAAAATATTGGGTCCATAGTCCTTGCGTGAGATCATCTGAATTATAAATGGAATGTTAATGCTGTTTTAAAATTACGGATATATTGGGTCGTTAGAAGTGGTTCATAAAAGAAACGAGGGGTCTCCTACGGCAAAGCACATAAATACACGTAATACAAGAAACACAAATATGACAAGGAACCAAAATATCCTATATCAATCAAATACTAAACACGAAAGAATATATATAAGCCAAAGAAATCAATTGCCAATCAATGCCAACTTTTAAGACGGTCATCCGCTACGTCAGATAAAATAGGTTTGGTTATCGAGATTCAACTTTTTTAACAATGGATTAAAATATCGAGCCAAAATATTTATAAAGTCTTTCGACTTCTCCATGCTCTTCACTACCATTCCACACTAAACGCTTACAAAAAATGGCACCTTTCTTTAAAAACACGGGAACAGGAAATACAAATACCTTGTCATGGGCCGGGAATACTTAATTCGTGAAGGAACTCTGATTCAAACAAAAAGTATACTGAAAACATATCATCCAGATGCTTGAGATTTTTATTGACAATATTTCTGTGGTGTTTGAATGAACCATATTCCAGCAAATAGTTGACATCACCATGTGTACCAATTGCGCCCCACTGCTTGTGGACTTATTTTTATATTTTTACAAAGCTGACTTCATCCAGACCTTGCTCTCCACTGGACGAAAGCACCTGGCATCCCCGTTCAATTTTACCTTCGGATACATGGATGACGTGTTGTCCATCAATAATTCGAACTTTAAGGATCATCTACATGAAATCTATCCTCATCGAAACAACCATGAGCGACAGATCCGCTTCATGCTTGGATATACTTCTACCTTTCGACGCAAACGACCATTTGAACACCTCACTGCATGACAAGCGTGGTGATTTCAGCTTCCACATAACTTCCCTTTAATGTAGTAGCATTCCGTCTTCTCCTGCTGATGGCGATTTTTTTTTTCTTAGCTGATACGGTACGCTATGACAAGTTCCTAATATGAAGATTTCATTGTTAGAGCCAGACGGCTTGCAAGTAAGCTACTTTTTAAGGGTTATATTACACAATGGCTGAAATCATCATTGAGGAAGTTCTTCGGTCGCAACGGGAATATAATAATCAACAAGATAAGAAGGATCAAAGATAGACAACATCACTATCGAAAATGCGTCAGAATCATCGAACGCCTTTTACACCGTGGATATGATCCTAATGTCACCAGACGGACACTGGGCTTGGTACTTGACCAATCTAAAGTCTTGTACCAGCGCATTCTTAAAACTTACACTCTGACTGACTGTGACGACGGGACTCCATGACGAACCCTGTCCAAACCTCTTTAGAGAAGACAGGGCCCCGACCACCTGTCCTCTCTGAATGTCAGTTTGACTCCTCGTTGATAACATACATGAGCTCGCTACAGCCGGCAGAGCACGGACTGTATGACGTAGGCCCTTTTTTATATCCATTTACATATTCATCTGTGTTGCTTGGGCCCCTGCGCTTCGGGATCTTGTTTGTGTGTGGTCATCTGACAGTAAGGAGGTTGTTTTACACCACAATTGTACGTTCTTCGAGACCTCTGGGTAATCGGAAAAGTGTGAGGGTTGTGCGCACGTAATCCAGGATAACCACACCTTCTGATATTTCCGTGGCAGATGGCCATCCTAAGTCGGCACCGGTTGCCCATTGGTCTCGTTGGTTTATGTTTAGTCCTTTGTGTTTGAAGTTTCTGTGTTGTGTGTTGACGTTCCTTTTCCCTGTGATCAGTGATATTCTGGATTGCGATTGAATGGCTGTCATCACCATTTTTTATTAATTCCGAGGTTCACAACCGTTCCCATGTAAATGCCTTGCCATCTCGACTTTGAGACTGAGTAACTAATAAGTATTTCTTCGATGATTATTTGAAACAATTCTCACTTCATAGAAACCGAGAATCAAACAAATATAACGTAACGTAATATTAATATATGTTTTATAACAAATATAGTGCCTGAGCAATTGGAGTTTAAAGAGGGGATGTTGTTGTCAATGTCAATATCGAAATCGGTAATCTAATTATTGCTCGAAAAGATATGATTCATTTTAAAATTTCTATCAGGAATTAAAACATAGAAACAATTGAGATGAATAACTTACAAATATGGTTGTTCAGGACGTAAATTTGAAAACATCATTACAACTAACGTAACTCCTAACATGGTTATTTTAAATCGAAAAAAGAAAAGAGAGCTTTTCATAAACTTTCATTTGGTACACATTTTAATTTTCTACGACTTTTAAACTAAAGATAGAAGACAAATGTGTACTGGGAAAAGTAACGTAACGTCATATGGCGTAATTCATCTAATATCACGGTTCATGTGGACCTCTGGATGATTGAAAATATCATTTATATTCCGAACTAACATGTTCATGAATAATTTACTATTGATCAAAACATAAACGGTAAAAAAGTAATTATCAAGTAAAAAATAATAATTTTACCCTTAAAATGGCGGCCATCTTGAAAATAGTGGTCATTTTGATTTTTCGAGGTGGGTCCATAGCTAATATTGTAAAGAATGACCTAAAGAATGATTGTGCCAAGTTTCATGCTTTCCTGAAATTTTGCACAATTCATGCAAGTATTTGCACGATTCAGCTGGACTAAATCGCTCGCATAGTTTAGCTTAATTTTAAAAATAAACTGAGCGCACGATTTAGTATTCTGTGTCTGCGATATAACTTTTCTAAAGGGGTCCATCATAGTTTTGTCTCGAATACCCGAACAAAAGTTATCCCTCTGAAGTGTTCTGATAACCGAAGGGATAAATACTAAACTTGTACGTATTCAGATATTTGGAGAAAATTTCAGTGGATGCTAAAGTACAAATTTAAATCATTCATGAATATGTATGCCACTGTTTCATATCGATGTTTTAAAAATAATTCTACTACATTTTGTAATGCTTTGAAGTTAACTATCCTTATGTCATATACATTTTTGGAGAAAAGAGCAAATTAACTCTCTTTTTTCTTAAAAAGATATGTACAGATGTTTTAGATGTTTAGATGTGCTATTGAAATCTAAAGAAATTGCATAACTAATATATTTTAGAATGCAAATTCAGGAGTATATTTGTAATTACATTGTTTCATTACACTAACAAATATAACACATTTAACATGTATTTTACACAATTATTATTCCCCTACCAGCTCGAAGGAGGGGACTTATAGTTTCAACCCTGTTTGTTTGTCTGTCTGTCTATCTATCTGTCCGTCTTTTGTTTTCCAAACATGGTGTATGTGAATACATCTTAGTATGATACAGATTAAGTTTGAGTTGGGTTTCGATTGACCCATATCAACAAGAGTTATGGTCCTTGAACTTTGCAAATTTCATGAAATTTTCAGTTTTCCGGATTTATTTTTATTTATTTTTTCGCTGGGTTTTTTTTTGGGGGGGGGGGGGTGCAGATAATGGACTAAATTTTGGTAAACGAGTAAATCCTAGTACTGAACAGATCGAATTTGAATTTGGTTTCGATTGACCTATTTTATTTAAGTTATTTTTTCTAGTCTTTGAACTTAGCTTTCGTGAATTTTGTGGTTTACCGGACTTATTGATATTACTATTTTTATGCTGTTATTGCAGATAATGAACTGATTTTTGGTATGTGAATACCACCTAAGTGTGATACAGAGCATGTACGAGTTTGCTTTTGATTGACCAATTTTTCAAGAGTTGTGGCCATTGGATTTGGCAAATATTGTGAAATTCTTAGTTTTCTGGACTTTTCTTGGTTGTTTTTGTAGGTATTGTATATTTTGGTATGTGAATTGTGTGTAACAGATAACGGTTCAAGTTGGATTTTGATTGACCTATTTTTACAATACTTATGGCCCCTTGACTTAGCAAATTTCGTGAAACTTTTAGTTTCCTCGACCTATTTTGTTAATGCTCATAATGCACTGATTTTTATGCGTGCATTCATCTTTTGTAGTATGTACAGATAAAGTTTAGATTTATGTTTAATTGAAGCATCCCATTCTATATGGGTTTGAAGACATAGATTTATACTGGTAGGGGACTTATATAGTTCGGCGATCAAAATTTGATTCAATTTTGTTCATTGTTGGATTCTTTATATGGTTGGCACAATCCTTCTTTTTGCAATGTAACTAAAGGATGGATATTCACGAATAATGGCAGTATCTATGATTTGACAAGCAATTCATAGGCAAGTCAATGCGAATTTGCCGATATAACATACTAAAAAAAATTGCTGATATACCATAATATATATTTACTATTCAATCTTCGTCAAACCATGTTTACGTAATTATTTTCCTTTCTTCCATTATATATTGTAAGAAAAGCAAAACGAACTTATACTATATAACGTAAAATGTAAGCATTGATGTAATATATAACAGTTACTAAAATACTATTTCCTTTTTAAGAAAAATTACACTTTTTGTTAATTCTTAAAGCAATATTAGCTGTCAGCAATTTTTAATTTTTTTATTTGCTCATTATCACGTATGTTATTTCTCATGGAAAATGATGACAGTTTGATAATATGGTTGAATTTAAAAAAAAACGTCGGATTAACGCCTTTCTGGACAAGAATAGCAGTTTTCTGAATTCTTACAGCCCTAACAAAACTTCAACGTAAAGCCCGCCCATATTCATGTACCCTTACGTTGACCTTTCTCAGTTTGCTTTCTGCCCATGCGCAAGCTACATTTTGTCAGTGAACATTACCAATTCCAACATGCACATGGACATGTGTAAAAGAAAGTATTTATTATTGATTCAGAGATTAAGGTGGCAAAATAAGAACAATCTATATTCCACTTACACAAGACTTTACATTGCAGATCAATAACCTTTTCACGTCTGCTCAGGATTTGTCCTGATTTATCTCAACATAGCACATGTGGTCACTCGGCGGAGATCGGACTCAGTTGCCGAAGTTTTACCCCGGATGATATGTGTATCATCTTTTAGTAACAATTAGAATTTATTAAGGGACTTTTTGCAAGAAAATAATTTTAGTCGCTGACAGCTAATATTGCTTTAATATTCAGATCGTGACCCCTAAATAATTTCAGTATCATCTTTATATTGAGCTGTCCCTGATAGATATATAAATGACTATCGACTCAATATTAACTATAGATAGTTTGAAAAAGATCTACTCTTGGGCTAAATGTTGTCAAGGTAACCAAGTTAAATGCTGCTTTAAATGCAAAAATCAAATTTTACATTTTCTTATAGACTGATACTCATTTTATTATCGTGTAATTTCAACAATGGAAAATTAGTGAAAACAAGTATTAAATATTTCCAAAATGGGACATTTGAAACCATGTTTATTTCATTTACAATGGCATAGAGGACGAATATAACGTTATTTTAGATATCTATATGAAAAAGAAGACTCAAAGAAGAAAAATTGGTACTTCAGATAAAAAAAATTACTTGTTTCCATGCAAACAAAGCTGACAGATCTTTTCTTGGCTCTAAAGGCCCAGTCACACTGCGCTTTACGGCGCGCTACAGACGATTTGCAGACTTGGTAAGACGCGGATAAAAATCTGAACGGCGTTGGACGCGGAACGAAGTTTTGAACTGCTCAAAAGTTTATTCCGCGGACAACCATGGACGGTGTACGTGGTATAGACGTGCAACGCACGCGAAATACACATGATGATCCGTGTTCCAACAGTGATAAAAACTTGGAGGAGACGCGGTAGGACGCGAAATTGAAGCGGTCTGTCACGGCCAGAGCACGGTCATTCGACGGGTGTTCCGCGTTGGTATCACGGGTAAAAGCGTGTGTATAACGTCTTGTCACGGACGTTTTTAGCCTTAGACGTGGTTGGACGTGGTTAGCCGCGCTTAGGCAGTGTTTCAGCAGTGGAACAGCCGGCGGCGGTCATACCCCGTACAAAGCACAGTCGTAGCAAAAATTACCACGTATGACCACGTCCAGCAGATTTTTGAACGTGATTTAGACGTGGAATGCAGTGTGACCGGGGCTTTACAGAGAATTGTTTAAAAAGTAAAGAAATGCATAGAGTTTCGTTGCTGACCCATGGCAGAAAGTGCAATTAAAGTTTTGAATATTTTTCCCTGACATGGTCACCATAGCACTTTCTATATAGACATAACCTCAGACACTGCATGTATTTTAGATATTGTTTTAATTTTCGTGCATGAAACATCGACGGCAAGTGCGGCTTGCCAAACAGGGGATGCTTACTCCTCCCGGGCACCTAGTCCCACCTCTATCTTACTAGGGGTCCGTCAATGCTCAATTTTGTGCTCTATTGTGAGTGTTGTTTAGATTATCGTCAGGATCTTCTTTAACTCGTGCTTTATTGAATGTAATTCAAATGTATTTCAAACCTGTAAATCTCCTACTTTTGGTTTGATCAAGAATGTATTGATTGAATATTACAATGATTTATATGATTAATTAAAAAATAGCTTGTGTTTGTGATGTTTTTATGAACTCGTTAAAAATGATCGATTTTTCCTGTGCACCCTTCGTTCTTTGATATGTATACATCAATTAAGTTCATCTATTTGCCTCTAAAAATGTGTTAACAAAACGGTTGTATTGTGTGTCATCGTGAAATACCATTTATTAGCATTAGCTATCCCTCCCTCACGGAGGAGTTTGATTGTTTTTCTCCCTAGTCGTAGACAGTAGTGTTATAATCAATCTTACTGCCATAACGTAACTATAAGGAAGCGATTACGTTAGATGATTAGATCAATGACGTCAGAGGGTGAGATCGATTTATCTCACCCCAAGAAAATATGAGAGTTCTCCGTCTCAAGTGAGAAAAACATGTCTAGACCTAAAAGTGTTTGAGGGTATAATAGACATTTTTTACCGTTACGAACTTCGTTCTTCGAACTTCGCACCTTATAATTCATGATGTAAAGTTAAAGTAAATTGCCGAAAAAAGCCACACCAGTTGAACAGGAAGTCCAAATACCAATTCCATTGAGTATGCTTATCAAGGTGTAGATGGCAAGTTTATGCACGGATGCTACGCCCATGATTCTTCAATGTTCGAAGTGCGAAGTCCATGAACATGAAAAAGACTTCCATAAGACTGATGTTTGTGAAATTCCAAGCCCAAGTTACAGCAGCTATTGTTCATGTGTAGGCGAAGTAAACCTCCAAGTAAGGTCAAACCTATGTGCAACACCTGAATACCTTTATAAACCAACTGGCCATATTGTTACAGGTGACTTTTCAATTATCCAGGACATGCAGCTCTGGTCTTCTCAAGGAAGGACCTAAGTAAAGAATCCCATCCAAGATAGACTTTATTAAATGTCGCGAAGTAGTAATGGAAGCCCTTGATAACTATACAAAACGATTGTGTAAATCGGAAGGATTCAAATCACATTCTCTGAATGACTGGAAAATACTAATATTGGATATTACTGATATTTGAAGAGAAAATTTCCTCAAAAATTCTCCTCTTTTTGAAAATCCAAGTTCTAAATCTGTAAGATATTTCAAATCCAAATTAGGCAATTTACATGAAAAATATGTCTTCGCTCCCCAGACAAAGCAATCAACAACACCATAATCATTTGAAATCGTTACTACATATCAACTTTGGTTTCGGATCTTTCGTCTCTAAATACTTATATCAAAAGCAATGAAAGTGTCCCTAACGCAGCAGTGAAATTTCTTCATTCAACATCACTATTTCTAAATTGGATCTTCCTTCTTTATACTGCATACCAAAACTGCACAATTCTCCGTACAAGTTTCGATAAATTGCTTATTCTAGCAATTGTTCAACTACAATTTTTTGTGCGAATAGCACATAGTGATTGCCTGATTTCTTCACTCATGGGAGCCCCGTCTACTGAGTATGTATAAACGATGTTACTCTGTTTACAAGTACCTTGGGACTGCGTCAGCGTCATGATTGGTTTAAAGTCTGATCACTGTCTGAATCAATGAATTATATCTATATGAATCGAGCTGTCGTGTTATGTACATGCATGACCTAATGAAAAATTGCATCTGTATGTACTGAGATGAACACAGGTTGGAAACCCCTTTCCATTACCAGATCATTATCTGTTTAAGTGGACAATGTATAAATGAAACGGTGCTATCGATAAAGATATTAAGTTGAATCATTGAAACGTAAAACTATCTTCAAGTAGGCTTATTTTGCCCCGCTTCACAAAATAAAATCTTTATACGACGGAAAAATTAGGAACTTCCATCATGAAATATGATATTAACAACTAGATGGCTACTGTTGCAAGCAACAGACGGATTCCTCCTTTATTAGATAATCCTCGGAACTGAAGTGTTAAAATCCGAATAAAGAAGATGGAAAAAAGAATAGTTGCTTTAGTACCTTATTCTTTTCAGCAAATAAAATCAAAAGAGTTTATGTCTAACTTGGGACTCTTATTCATTTATCAACAAAATAGAAGAAAAAGGTAATAAATACCTTCCATGTTTACGAAAGTTTTAGACTCCATGATTTATCAATTTTAAATCCTTTTGAATTACTATCTCAAAACAGAATTGCACAATGATTTGGCAATGAGAAAATTTCTATAAATAAAAAATGACAACAGCAAATGCTACTAAGAAAAAAAAAGGAAACAGAGAACAAGAATGAAAGAGTTATCTTTCTTGGACTATGTTAAGTTCAAATAAGAAGGACTACTTGTGTGGAGAATAAATAGTATAGGACCAGAAATGTGAATTCTACAGGAGTTAATGTTTGTTATGACCTTGAGAATGATTATTTGACCTTGAACCAATGTCACAGATAAAAGATAAGTGTCGGAGGTTATTCTCATCAAAATTGATCTTAAACTTATCAAACTTCAGTATTTTATCAACCAAAGTATGTTGTAACCTTGAAATCGAACAACTGACCTTGGGTCAAGGTCAAGGTGAGAGGGCTTGATGCAAGGAATATTTGTGAAAAGTTTGAACTCTCAACGTCAAACGGTCTTTGTTTTACAGGCAAAAGTTTGTTGTGACCTTGAGAAGGAGAATTTGACCTTGGGTCAAGGTCAAGGTGAAAGGGCTTGACTCAACAATTATATGTATGAAGTCTGAACTCTCAAGGTCAAACCGTCTTTGTTCTATAGGCAAAAGTTTGTTGTGACCTTGAGAATCAAAATTTGACCTTGAAACAAGGTCAACATTAAATGACTACCTATAAGTAATCTACCATTCAAGTTTCAACTCAAAATCTCAAAAACTGTAGAAATTGGCACTGTGCCAATTTAAAATTCCATTTTCAACTCGTAATAGCACGAAAACCGTAAATATTTCTTCGAGCATGTAAGTGTATAAAAGTTTGCAAATATTCCAAAGAACAATATAAAACTAATTTTGTTCAAATCGTACGGTTACTTTAGGAGTTATGAAAGTTTAAAGATTTGACCTTTGATGACCTCTAGCGGGGGCATATGTGAACTTTTGGACAAGAAAAAAAAATTGAATTGAGATCTTGATATGCTCTTTCACATGGTATTTTCCACTTTATTATATATTGAGGTACTTATTTGTAAAGTGTCTGGAACGTTTGGGGGTAAGAATAATAATAAGAACTAGATGGCTACTGTTGCAAGCAACAGACGGATTCCTCCTTTATTAGACCTTCCAAGGAACTGAAGTGTTAAAATCCGAATAAAGAAGATGGAAAAAAGAATAGTTGCTTAAGTACCTTATTCACTTCAGCAAATGAGTCAAAAGAGCTTATGTCTAATTTGGGACTCTTATATATTTTTCAACAAAATAGAAGAAAACAAAATAATAAATACCATTCATGTTTACGAAAGCTTTAAACTCCATGCTCTATCAATATCAAAATCCTTTACAATTACTTTCTCAAAACAGAATTGCACAATGATTTTGCAAGATATAATTTCTATTAAAAGAAAATGACAACAACATGAAAGTACAGATATGTATAATGCTACTAAGAAAAAAAAAGAAACAGAACAAGAAGAAAAGAGTTATCTTTCTTATACTATGTTAAGTTCATATAAGAAGGAGTACTTGTGTGAAGAATAAATAGGATAGGACAAAAAGTGTAAATTCTACAAGAGTAAATGATTGTTAAGACCTTGAGAATGATTATTTGGCCTTTGACCAATGTCATGGATGAAAGCTAAGTATTGTGATTATTCTCATCACAATTGATCTTAATCTGAGGTAAGCTCAATATCTAATCAACCAAAGTCAGTTGTGACCTTGAAATTAAACAAATGACCTTGGGTCAAGGTCATGATGAAAAAGTTTGATGCAAGGAATATCTCAAGGTCAAACAGTCTTTGTTTTATAGACTAAAGTTTGTTGTGACCTTGAGAATCAGAATTTGAGAATTTGACCTTGGGTCAAGGTCAAGGTGAAAAAGCTTGACTCAATGATTGTATCTATGAAGTTTAAACTGTCAAGGTCAAATAGTCTTTGTTCTATAGGCAAAAGTTTGTTGTTACCTTCAGAATCAAAATTTGACCTTGGGTCAAGGTCAAGGTGAAAGAGCTTGGTTTAGTGATATTATGTACGAAGTTTAAACTCTGCATGTCTAATAGTCTTTGTTCTATAGGCAAAAGTTTGTTGTGACCTTGAGAATCAAAATTTGACCTTGGGTCAAGGTCAAGGTGAAAGAGCTTGGCTAAATGATAGTATGTATGAAGTTTGAACTCTGAAGGTCAAGGAGTCTTTGTTCTATTGGCCAAAATTTGTTGTGACCTTGAGAATAAAAATTTGACCTTGAAAGTAGGTCAGCATTAAATGTCTACCTATAAGTAATCTACCATCCAAGTTTCAACTCAAAATCTCAAAAATGTAGAAATTGGCACTGTGCCAATTTAAAGTTCCATTTTCAACTCTGAATAGAGCGAAAACCGTAAATATTTTATCGAGCATGTAAGCGTATAAAAGTTTGCAAATTTCCCAAAGAACAATATAAAGCAAATTTTGTTCAAATCCGACGGTTAGTTAAGGAGTTATAAGAGTTTAAAGATTTGACCTTTGATGACCTCCAGCGGGGGCATATATGAACCATTTGACAAGAAAAAAAAATTCATTCAAGATCTTCATACGCTCTTTCACATGGTTCTTTCCGTTTTTTTCATGTGATGCTGTACTTTTTTGTAAAGTGTCCGGAACGGTTTGGGGGTAAGAATAATAATAATAATAATAACTAGATGGCTACTGTTGCAAGCAACAGACGGATTCCTCCTTTATTAGACCTTCCTCGGAACTGAAGTGTTAAAATCCGAATAAAAAAGATGGAAAAAAGAATAGTTGCTTTTGTACCTAATTCACTTCAGCAAATAAGGCAAAGGAGCTTATGTCTAATTTGGGACTCTTATTTATTTATCGACAAAATAGAAAAAAAAGATTATAAATACCTTTCAAGTTTAGGAAGGCTTTAAACTCCTAAATCTATTTTATCCATTTTGATTCCTTTGAAATTACTATCCCAAAAAGAATTGCACAATGAATAAGCAATGAGAAAATTTCTATAAATAGAGAATGACAACAGCATGAAAGTACAGACAAGTAATGCTACTAAGATAAAAAAAGGAAACATAGAACAAGAATAAAAGAGTTATCTATCATACTATGTAAAGTTCAAATAAGAAGTACTACTTGTGTGAAGAATAAATATTTAAGAATAAAATTCTCTCAATCCTACAAGAGTAAATGTTTGTTATGACCTTGAAAAAGTTTATTTGACCTTGAACCAAGGTCATGGATGAAAGATAAGCATTTTAGTTTATTCTCATCAAAATTCCTTTTCATCTATTCAAAGCTCAATATTTTATCAACAAAAGTCTGTTTTGACCTTTAAATCGAACAAATGACCTTGGGTCAAGGTCAAGGTGAAAGGACTTGATGTAAGGAACATTTGCGCAAAGTTTGAACTCTCAAGGTCAAATGGTCTTTGTTCTATGGGAAAATTTTTGTTGTGACCTTAAGAATGAGAATTTGACCTTGGGTCAAGGTCAAGGTGATGGGGCTTGGATCAATGATTGTATTTATGAAGTTTGAACAGTCAAGGTCAAATAGTCTTTGTTCTATAGGCAAAAGTTTGTTGTGACCTTGAGAATCAAAATTTGACCTTGAAACTAGGTCATCATCAATGACTACCTATAAGTAACCTACCATCCATGTTTCAACTCAAAATCTCAAAAACTTTAGAAATTGGCACTGTGCCAATTTAAAGTTCCAATTTCAACTCAAAATAGCGCGAAAACCGTAAATATTTTATCGAGCATGTAAGCGTATAAAAGTTTGCAAATTTCCCAAAGAACAATATAAAACAAATTTCATTCAAATCGCACGGTTAGTTTAAGAGTTATAAGGTTTTAAAGATTTTACCTTTGATGACCTCTAGCGGGGGCATATGTAAACTTTTCGACAAGAAAAAAAATATATATGAAGATCTTTTTTTGCTCTTTCACATGATACTTTCCATTTTATCATATGATGCGGTACTTTGTTGTAAAGTCTCTGGATTGGCTTGGGGGTAAGAATAATAATAATAATAATAATAAGAATAATAAGAATAAAGAAAAGACAATACAATAACAGAAAGGATTCCGACGGAAGTCGGAATCCTTAACTAGATGGCTGCTGTTGCAAGCAACAGACGGATTCCTCCCTTATTAGACCTTCCTCGGAACTGAAGTGTTAAAATCCGAATAAAGAAGATGGGAAAAAGAAAAGTTGCATTAGTACCTTATTCACTTCAGCAAATGAGTCAAAAGAGTTTATGTCTAACTTGGGACTTTTATTTATTTATCAACAAAATAGAAGAAAAAAATAATAAATACCTTTCTTTTTACGAAAGCTTTAAACTCCATGCTCTATGGATATCAAATCCTTTACAATAAATTTCTCAAAACAGAATTGCACAATGATTTTGCAGTGAGATTATTTCTATTAATAGAAAATGACAACAACATAAAAGTACAGATATGTAATGCTACTAAGAAAAAAAAAAGAAACGGAGAACAAGAAGAAAATAGTTATCTTTCTTATATTATGTTAAGCTAAAATAAGGACTGACAATAGTTTGTTGTGGGTCATGTATTATTTTAGTTTTACTTTATGTCTAGGTACACATGTACTTAGTCATGTTGTATTATGATTTCATAATAATTCTTTCTAGATTTTACTATGTCATGTTTATTTCATTAGAGAATATTCCAGTATGTTCTTTGTTACATCATTATCATCACATGACTGTGATTTCTAGAATTTACTCTATTGTTAATCATTTGTAATGAGTCATTGTTCTAGAAGCTTCTGGTTAATTCATTGTTCTTAAGTATAAATACCTCTGAGGAACTGTGTTAAGGAGACATTCGTACACATTCGTAGACACGATTCATTCATCTATTCTGATATACTGGGACACTTTATTTGTTGAGACTTTAATCCATTTAACAACGTTTGGACACCGATCTTTCGAGAACGTTTGTGATCACCGGAAACCATACCTTTGATAGACTTTGTGGACCGTAACGGACACTTTGATCCGGACATTGTATTGTAAGTTGTAATCATTGTAAATATATATATTTTGTACATAATTAAACTTGTAAATTTATATTCTGTCTTTGTCTGATTTTTGCTGGCGTTTTGGGGTATTCTGACCCATAACAGAATTGGGGGCTCGTCCGGGATAGTAATCTCTGCATATTTGCATTTTTACGTAAAGTTCGTTTTTGAAAAAAGGAAAATTCTTAAAACTTTTGCCAGCAGAAATCAATCATGGTATTTTCGGTCACTGAATTTTTGAAATCGCCGACTGTAGATGAGTTCGAATCATTGAAAAAAGATGATTTGATTGGTTTAGGTCTTCACTTGAAGTTAGATGTAAAATCTTCTATGAGAAAACAAGAAATTAGAAATATTGTGGCTAAAAAGCTTTTAGCTGAGGAAATCTTTTCGTCATACGATTTTCCTGTTGAACCTGTTTCAAGCGAAACCAAAATGTCAAAATTTGAGTTTGAATTAGAGAAAATGAAAATACAATTACAATTTGAAAAAGAAGAAAAAGAAAGACAATTTCAAATTGAAAAAGAAGAAAAAGAAAGACAATTTCAAAGAGAAAAAGAAGAAAGAGAGAAACAGGAACGTATGCACGAGAAAGAACTCCAGTTTGAGTTAGAAAAGTTAAAGTTAGAGAAAAGCGTTAAGGAAAATCCTGTTCCTTCGCCTGTCAAGTCTGAATTCGATGCCGCCAAAAACATCAGATTAGTACCAAAATTTCAAGAAAAGTCCGTGGACAAATATTTTCCACATTTTGAGAAAATCGCGGCCAATCTGAAGTGGCCACGTGATTTTTGGCCAACTTTGTTACAAAGCGTACTTATTGGCAAAGCGGCTGAAGTGTACTCGGCGCTCAGTATTGCTGAGAGTTCAGACTATGACAAGGTCAAGGACACGATTTTGAGAGCATATCAGTTAGTACCTGAGGCGTACAGACAAAAGTTTAGAAAGTACAAAAAATTTGAAAATCAAACATATGTTGAATTTGCTCGAGAAAAAGAAGACTTATTTGATCAGTGGTTTCGATCTAAGAAAATTCCCAATTCATTTGACAATTTACGTCAGATCATTCTGATAGAAGAGTTCAAAGAGTGTGTACATCAAGATTTAAGAACTCATTTGGAAGACAAAAATGTTAAAACTCTTGAAGAAGCCGCTG
The DNA here is from genome assembly GCA_028142955.1 of Pinctada fucata. Lineage (NCBI taxonomy): Eukaryota > Metazoa > Mollusca > Bivalvia > Pterioida > Pteriidae > Pinctada > Pinctada fucata. The sequence goes on from AP027103.1 coordinate 92,267,148, forward strand.
TTTTGTCTGATACGTATGCTCTCACTCATAAGAAAAATTTTGTGTCAAAAACTCAATCTAGCGATAGCGCAAAAACTTCAGATTTTCCAAAGAAAAATTTACAAGAGTCTCAGTCGTCCATTAGTTCCCAGTCACCATCTCAAGGTGGTTCTACGTCCGGACCTAGGTCCGAGCGTTCTGAGGCATCCCCAGGGGTGGGGTCGCTTCCTACATGCAATTATTGTAAGAAAAAAGGTCATGTTATTGGTGAGTGTTTGAAGCTTAAGAAGAAAAAAGAACTTAAGTCACAGGCCTGTGCGTCTGTTAGAAATGATAGGAAAGCCTTAGATTCGATTTGTTCTGACACTCCTGAGATTCAGGGTTCTAAGTCCAGTTCTGATGATTTTGTGGAGGATCATTATAAGCCCTTTTTGTCACAGGGATTTGTTTCACTCAGTGATTCTAGCGAAGCGTTGCCTGTTCAGATTTTGAGAGATACTGGTGCTGCCCAGACTTTATTGTTAGAGGGTTCATTGCCTTTGTCTGAGCACACTTTTACTGGTAGGTCAGTTTTATTACAGGGTGTGGAGCTAGGCGTCATTGATGTTCCCCTTCATAAAATTTATTTGAAGTCAGACTTAATTACTGGACCTGTTATCGTAGGTGTTCGACCTACTCTTCCCGTTCAAGGCGTTTCCTTGTTGCTTGGCAACGATTTAGCTGGCGGCAAAGTTGTAGCCGATCCGATTGTTTGTGAGAAAATCACGTCCGATGTCGTGTCCGATGATGAAGACGACGACTTGTACCCAGCCTGTGCAGTTACCAGGGCGATGGCCAGGAACAGACTAAAAGAGGCTGAGAGTACTTCTGCACTTAACGAGGACCATCCCTCCAAAAGTATAGACCTTTCTGACACTTTCATGTCTACCATTGATGACAACGTACCTGAGACGTCAGTACCACTTCATGTTGACAAGTCTCCGACGGTACCTGGTGATGATTACCATCCGCCATTAGACAGAGATACAGATGCCTTAAGCCGTGAGCAGCTCCTCTCCGAGCAAACTAAAGATCCGGAGATCATCCGACTAAGCAAGAGGGCCCTTCCCCGAGAAGAAGCGGACAAAGTCGGAGAGTGCTTCTACATACAAGATGGCATCCTCATGCGGAAATGGAGACCACCCAATGCACCCCCTAATGAAGTGTGGCGGGTCGTTCACCAGATAGTGGTTCCAGTAGCGTATCGCGGGGACATCATGAGTTTAGCTCACGACACACCCATGGCAGGTCATTTAGGTGTCAATAAGACTTATAATAGGATTTTAAGTCACTTTTACTGGCCTAAGTTGAGAAAAGATGTGTCCGAGTTTTGTAAGTCTTGTCATAGTTGTCAGATGGTAGGTAAACCCAATCAAGTTATACCACCTGCTCCCCTCCAACCCATTCCAGCCTTTGAGGAACCTTTTAGCAGGGTGTTAGTTGATTGTGTAGGTCCTTTGCCTAAGACTAGGTCAGGGAATCAGTACTTACTGACAATTATGTGTACTTCGACTAGGTTTCCTGAAGCCATACCTCTTAGGAATATTAAGGCAAAGACCATAGTTAAGGCCCTTACAAAGTTTTTCAGTTTCGTGGGTGCTCCCAAGGCTATTCAGTCAGATCAGGGTTCGAATTTTATGTCAGGGTTGTTTCAGCAGGTTATGCATGAGCTAGGTATCAGGCAGTATAAGTCTTCTGCGTACCATCCTGAGTCCCAGGGGGCACTTGAACGCTTTCATCAAACCCTTAAAACTCCAGTATGAAAAAGACTGGGATGAAGGGGTTCACCTCGTGTTGTTTGCGGCACGAGAAGCGGTTCAGGAGTCCCTGGGGTTCAGTCCCTTTGAGTTAGTGTTTGGGCATACGGTGAGGGGGCCATTGAAGTTGTTGAAGGAAAAATGGTTGACTGAGACTAGCGATTTGAATCTCTTAGACTACGTGTCTAATTTCAAAGAGAAATTATATAATGCTTGCAAATTAGCTCAAGAAAATCTCAAAACATCACAAATGAAAATGAAAACATGGTATGACCAAGATGCTAGAAACAGAGTTTTTAAACCAGGCGATAAAGTTCTTGTATTTTTGCCTATCCCTGGTCATCCTTTGCAAGCTAGATATTTCGGTCCTTATGAGATTGAGAGTAAAGTTAGTGATGTTAACTACGTAGTTAAGACACCAGGTCGGCGAAAAGAAAAAAGAGTGTGTCATATTAACATGTTGAAAGAGTATTTTGATAGAAGTGACCGAAATTTTGTAAAACCAGTTTCCACTTTGGCCAATGTAAATTCATTAGAAAATTGTGTTGAACCGGAATGTAATGAAGAGACTGTCGAAAAAGACTTCGCTCAAAGTGTCCGTTTAAAGAATTCTGAAATTCTGACAAATCCGGAAGTGAAACTCGGACATCTGACTGTGCATCAAAAAGAGGAAGTGCACAAATTAATGCGGGAATATACGACCATCTTTCCGGACGTTCCAAAAAAAGACGAATGCATCTCATCATGACGTCATTGTAGGTGATGCGTCACCTATCAAACAGCATCCCTATCGGTTAAACCCGATAAAACTTCAATACATGCGGAAAGAAATTCAATACATGCTTGAAAATGACATTATTGAACCCAGCAATAGTGATTGGAGTTCCCCATGTATTCTTGTTCCGAAGCCAGACGGAACTTACCGATTGTGTACGGACTTTAGAAAAGTCAATTCAGTCACCAAAACTGACTCTTATCCGATCCCACGAATCGATGACTGTATCGATAAAATTGGCAGTGCAAAATTTGTCAGTAAATTTGACTTGCTTAAAGGCTATTGGCAGGTCCCGCTTACCGAGAGAGCCAGAGAAATATCGGCATTTGCGACTCCAGATGGGCTATACCAATATAAAGTAATGCCCTTTGGTATGAAAAACGCACCAGCTACATTCCAGAGGATGATTCATTCGCTCCTAAATCATCTTGAAGGATGCGAGGCGTACATCGATGACGTCATCATCTACAGCGACACCTGGAATGACCATCTCCGAATCATGCGTACCTTCTTCGACATACTGGCGAAAGCAAACCTCACAGTGAACCTTGCGAAAAGTGAATTTTGTCATGCGACTGTAGAATATTTGGGTCACAAAGTAGGTCAAGGTTTTGTTACTCCTATGATGGCCAAGGTGGAAGCTATTTCAAAGTTCCCGATTCCTACCAATAAGAAAGAGATAATGAGATTTTTAGGAATGGCAGGATTTTACAGAAAATTTTGTCCAAATTTCTCGTCAGTTGTTAGTCCACTTACCAATCTGTTACAAAAGAGAGTGAATTTTGCATGGACCAATGACTGTGACGAATCTTTTAAGAAAATCAAATGTGTTCTTATGAATAGTCCTGTCCTGTCAGCTCCAAATTTTGATAAGCAATTTAAGCTTACTGTTGATGCCAGTGACGTAGGAATCGGGGCTGCTTTGTTTCAAGAAAATGATGATGGTGTAGATAGAGTTGTTTGTTATTTTTCAAAGAAATTGACAAAATGTCAAAAGAATTACTCTACTATTGAAAAAGAGTGTCTTGCATTATTGTTAGCTTTACAACATTTTGATGTTTATTTGAATGTTACTTTACATCCCATTCTTGTGTTTACTGACCACAACCCTCTCACATTTTTGCACAAAATGTCAAACAAGAATCAAAGACTTACAAGGTGGAGTTTATTGTTGCAAGAGTACAATATCATTATTAACCATATCAAGGGCAAAGACAATGTGATTGCAGATGCACTATCGAGAGTTTCATGAGTGATTTTTGTAGAATTTACCACCTAAGTTTTCATTGACATTCAAACTTTTTTTAAGGGGGGAGGTGTTGTGGGTCATGTATTATTTTAGTTTTACTTTATGTCTAGGTACACATGTACTTAGTCATGTTGTATTATGATTTCATAATAATTCTTTCTAGATTTTACTATGTCATGTTTATTTCATTAGAGAATATTCCAGTATGTTCTTTGTTACATCATTATCATCACATGACTGTGATTTCTAGAATTTACTCTATTGTTAATCATTTGTAATGAGTCATTGTTCTAGAAGCTTCTGGTTAATTCATTGTTCTTAAGTATAAATACCTCTGAGGAACTGTGTTAAGGAGACATTCGTACACATTCGTAGACACGATTCATTCATCTATTCTGATATACTGGGACACTTTATTTGTTGAGACTTTAATCCATTTAACAACGTTTGGACACCGATCTTTCGAGAACGTTTGTGATCACCGGAAACCATACCTTTGATAGACTTTGTGGACCGTAACGGACACTTTGATCCGGACATTGTATTGTAAGTTGTAATCATTGTAAATATATATATTTTGTACATAATTAAACTTGTAAATTTATATTCTGTCTTTGTCTGATTTTTGCTGGCGTTTTGGGGTATTCTGACCCATAACAAGTTGCTTTAGTACCTTATTCACTTCAGCAAATGAGTCAAAAAGAGCTTATGTCTAACTTGGGACTCTTATCTATTTATCTACAAAAAAGAAGAAAAGGACGATAAATACCTTTCAAGTTTAGGAAGGCTTTAAACTCCAAGATCTATTCTATCCATTTTGAATCCTTTTAAATTACTATCCAAAAAAGAATTGCACAATGTATTAGCAATGAGAAAATTTCTATAAATAGAGAATGACAACAGCATGAAAGTACAGACAAGTAATGCTACTAAGATAAAAAAGGAAACAGAGAACAAGATTAAAAGAGTTATCTATCTTACTATGTAAAGTTTAAATAAGAAGTACTACTTGTGTGAAGAATAAATATTAAAGAACAAAATCCTGTCAATCCTACAAGAGTAAATGTTTTTTATGACCTTGAAAAGTTTATTTGACCTTGAACCAAGGTCATGGCTGAAACATAAGCATTTTAGTTTATTCTCATCAAGATTTCTTTTCATCTATTCAAAGCTCAATATTTTATCAACAAAGTCTGTTGTGACCTTGAAATCGAACAAATGACCTTGGGTCAAGGTCAAGGTGAAAGGACTTGATGCAAGGAATATATGCGTCAAGTTTGAACTCTCAAGGTCAAATGGTCTTTGTTCTATAGGAAAAATTTTGTTGTGACCTTGAGAATGAGAATTTGACCTTGGGTCAAGGTCAAGGTGAAAGGGCTTGGATCAATGATTGTATTTATGAAGTTTGAACTGTCAAGGTCAAATAGTCCTTGCTCTATAGGCAAAAGTTTGTTGTGACCTTGAGAATCAAAATTTGACCTTGAAACTACGTCATCATCAATGACTATCTTTTAGTAACCTACCATCCAAATTTCAACTCAAAATCTCAAAAACTGTAGAAATTGGCACTGTGCCAATTTAAAATTCCATTTTCAACTTGAAATAGCGCGAAAACCGTAAATATTTTATCGAGCATGTAAGCGTATAAAAGTTTGCAAATTTCCCAAAGAACACTATAAAACAAATTTCATTCAAATCGCACGGTTAGTTTAGGAGTTATAAGGTTTTAAAGATTTTACCTTTGATGACCTCTAGCGGGGGCATATGTGAACTTTTTGACAAGAAAAAAATTTAAACGAAGATCTTTATTTGCTCTTTCACATGATACTTTCCATTTTATCATATGATGCGGTACTTTGTTGTATCGTCTCTGGATTGGATTGGGGGAAAGAATAATAATAATAATACCTTCCTCGGAACTTAAATGTTAAAATCCGAATAAAGAAGATGAAAAAAGAATAGTTGCTTTAGTACCTTATTCACTTCAGGAAATGAGTCATAAGAGCTTATGTCTAACTTGGGACTCTTATCTATTTATCGACAAAAAAGAAGAAAAAGACGATAAATACCTTGCAAGTTTAGGAAGGTTTTAAACTCCTAGATCTATTCTATCCATTTTGAATCCTTTTAAATAACTATCCCAAAAAGAATTGCACAATGAATTAGCAATGAGAAAAATTCTATAAATAGAGAATGACAACAGCATGAAAGTACAGACAAGTAATGCTACTAAGATAAAAAAAAAAGGAAACAGAGAACAAGAATGAAAGAGTTATCTATCTTACTATGTAAAGTTCAAATAAGAAGAACTATTTGTGCGAAGAATAAATATTTAAGAACAAAATCCTATCAATCCTACAAGAGTAAATGTTTGTTATGACCTTGAAAAAGTTTATTTGACCTTGAACCAAGGTCATGGATGAAAGATAAGCATTTTACTTTATTCTCATCAAGACTTCTTTTCATCTATTTAAAGCTCAATATTTTATCAACAAAAGTCTGTTGTGACCTTGAAATCGAACAAATGACCTTGGGTCAAGATCAAGGTGAAAGGACTTGATGCAAGGAATATTTTCGTCAAGTTTGAACTCTCAAGGTCAAATGGTCTTTGTTCTATAGGAAAAATTTTGTTGTGACCTTGAGAATGAGAATTTGACCTTGGGTCAAGGTCAAGGGTTTAGGGCTTGGATCAATGATTGTATTTATGAAATTTGAACTGTCAAGGTCAAATAGTCTTTGTTCTATAGGCAAAAGTTTGTTGTGACCTTGAGAATCAAAATTTGACCTTGAATCTAGGTCATCATCAGTGACTACCTATAAGTAACCTACCAACCAAGTTTCAACTCAAAATCTCAAAAACTGTAGAAATTGGCACTGTGCCAATTTAAAGTTCCATTTTCAACTCAAAATAGCGCGAAAACCGTAAATATTTTATCGAGCATGAAAGCGTATTAAAGTTTGCAAATTTTCCAAAGAACAATATAAAACAAATTTCATTCAAATCGCACGGTTAGTTTAGGAGTTATAAGGTTTTAAAGATTTTACCTTTGATGACCTCTAGCGGGGGCATATGTGAACTTTTCGACAAGAAAAAAAATTTAAATGAAGATCTTTATTTGCTCTTTCACATGATGCTTTCCATTTTATCATATGATGCGGTACTTTGTTGTAAAGTCTCTGGATTGGCTTGGGGGTAAGAATAATAATAATAGTAATAATAATAATAAGAAGAATAAGAATAAAGAAAAGACAATACAATAACAGAAAGGATTCCGACGGAAGTCGGAATCCTTAATAACTAGATGGCTACTGTTGCAAGCAACAGACGGATTCCTTCTTTGTTAGACCTTCCTTGGAACTGAAGCGTTCGCTCCGAATAAAGAAGATGGAAAAATGAATAGTTGCTTTTGTACCTTTTTCACTTCAGCAAATGAGTCTTAAGAGCTTTAGTCTAATTTGGGACTCTCATTTATTTAACGACAAAATAGAACAAAAAGATAATAAATACCTTTCATGTTTACAAAAGCTTTATACTCCATGATCTATCAATTCTAAATCCTTTAAAATTGCTATCTCAAAACAGAATTGCACAATGATTTTGCAATGAGAGCATTTCTATAAATAGAAAATGACAATATAATCAAAATACAGCCATGTAATGCTACTAAGAAAAAAAAAACAGAGATCAAGAGTAAAAGAGTTATGTTTCTTATACTATGTTATGTTCAAATAAGAAAGACTACTTGTTTGAAGAATAAATAGCGTAGGACAAAAACTGCTAATTCTACAAGAGTAAGTTTGTTATGACCCTGAGAATGATCATTTGACCGTGAATAAAGGTCACGGAAAAAAGATAAGTATTTGAGGTAATTCTTTACAAGATTGATCTTAATCTGATCAAAGCTCAATATTTTATCAACCAAAGGATGCTGTGACCTTGAAATCGAACAAATGACCTTGGGTCAAGGTCAAAGTAAAAGGGCTTGATGCAAGGAATATTTGTGTTAAGTTTGAACTCTGAAGGTCAAATAGTCTTTATTCTATAGGCAAAACTTTGTTGTGACCTTGCAAATCAAAATTTGACCTTGGGTCAAGGTCAAGATGAAATAGATTGGCTTAACGATAGTATGTATGAAGTTTGAACGCTGAAGGTCAAATAGTCTTTGTTCTATAGGCAAAAGTATGTTGTGACCTTGAGAATCAAAATTTGACCTTGGGTCAAGGTCAAGGTGAAAGAGCTTGGCGAAAGGAAAGTATGTATGAAGTTTGAACTCTGAAGGTCAAGTAGTCTTTGTTCTATAGGCCAAAATATGTTATGACCTTGAGAATAAAAATTTGACCTTGAAAGTAGGTCAGCGATAAATGTCTACCTATAAGTTACCTGCCATCCAAGTTTCAACTCAAAATCTCAAATAATATAGAAATTGGCACTGTGCCAATTTAAAGTTCCATTTTCAACTCTGAATAGCGCGAAAACCGTAAATATTTTATCGAGCATGTAAGCGTATAAAAGTTTGCAAATTTCCCAAAGAGCAATATAAAACAAATTTTGTTCAAATCCGACAATTAGTTAAGGAGTTATAAGATTTTAAAGATTTGACACTTGATGACCTCCAGCGGGGGCATATGTGAACCATTTGACAAGAAAAAAAAACTCATTCAAGATCTTCATATGCTCTTTCACATGGTACTTTCCGTTTTTTCATGTGATGCTGTACTTTTTTGTAAAGTGTCCGGAACGGTTTGGGGGTAAGAATAATAATAATAAGAATAATAATAAGAACTAGATGGCTACTGTTGCAAGCAACAGACGGATTCCTCCTTTATTAGACCTTCCTCGGAACTGAAGTGTTAAAATCCGAATAAAGAAGATGAAAAAAGAATAGTTGCTTTAGTACTTTAGCAAATGAGTCAAAAGAGCTTATGTCTAACTTGGGACTCTTATCCATTTATTGACAAAAAAGAAGAAAAAGATGATAAATACCTTTCATGATTTCGAAAGATTTAAACTCCATGCTCTATCGATATCAAATCCTTTACAATTACTTTCTCAAAACAGAATTGCACGATGATTTTGCAATGAGATAATTTATATTAATAGAAAATGACATCAACATGAAAGGACAGATCTGTAATGCTACTAAGAAAAAAAAAGAAAGAGAACAGAGAACAAGAATAAAAGAGTTATCTTTCTTATACTATGTTAAGTTCAAATAAGAAGGACGGACTATTTCTGTGATGAATAAATAGTATAGGACAAAAAGTGTAAATTCTACAAGAGTAAATGATTGTTAAGACCTTGAGAATGATTATTTGGCCTTTAACCAATGTCATGAATGAAAGCTAAGTACTGTGATTATTCTCATCACGATTGATCTTAATCTGAGCAAAGCTCAATATCTAATCAACCAAAGTCAATTGTGGCCTTGAATTCAAACTAATGACCGTTGGTCAAGGTCATGATGAAAGAGTTTGATGCAAGGAATATTTGTGTAAAGTTTGAACTCTCAAGGTCAAACAGTCTTTGTTTTATAGACTTAAGTTTGTTGTGACCTTGAAAATCAGAATTTGACCTTGGGTCAATATCAAGGTGAAAGAGCTGGGCCCAAGCATGATATGTATAAAGTATGAACTCTGAAGGTCAAATAGTCTTTGTTTTGTAGGGAAAAGTTGCTGTGACCTTGAGAATGAGAATTTGACCTTGGGTCAAGGTCAAAGTGAAAGAGCATGACTGAACAATTATTTGTATGAAGTTTAATCTCTGAAGGTCAAATAGTCTTTGTTCTATAGGCAAAAGTTTGTTGTGACCTTGAGAATCTGAATTTGACCTTGGGTCAAGGTCAAGGTGAAAGAGCTTGGTTTAATGATATTATGTATGACGTTTGAACTTTGAATGTCTAATAGTCTTTGTTCTATAGGCAAAAGTATGTTGTGACCTTGAGAATCAGAATTTGACCTTGGGTCAAGGTTAAGGTGAAAGAGCTTGGTTTAATGATATTATGTATGAAGATTGAACTCTGCAGGTCTAATAGTCTTTGTTCTATAGGCAAAAGTTTGTTGTGACCTTGAGAATCAAAATTTGACCTTGGGTCAAGGTCAATGTGAAAGAGCTTGGTTTAACGATAGTGTGTATGAAGTTTGAACTGTGAAGGTCAAATAGTCTTTGTTCTACAGGTAAAAATTTGTTGTGACCTTGAGAATGAAAATTTGACCTTGAAAATAGGTCAACATTAAATGACTACCTATAAGTAACCTAGTATCCAAGTTTCAACTCAAAATCTCAAAAACTGTAGAAATTGGCACTGTGCCAATTTAAAGTTCCATTTTCAACTCGTAATAGCGCGAAAACCGTAAATATTTTATCGAGTATGTAAGCGTATAAAAGTTTACAAATTTCCCAAAGAACATTTTAAAACAAATTTCGTTCAAATCGTACAGTTAGTTTAGGAGTTATAAGAGTTTAAAGATTTGACCTTTGATGACCTCTAGCGGGGGCATATTTGAACTTTTCGACGACAAAATTTTTTTACCTCAAGATCTTTATATGCTCTTTCACATGATCCTTTTCGTTTTATCATAAGAAGTTGTACTTTTTTGTACAGTGACTGGAACGATCTGGGGGTAAGAATAATAATAATAATAATAATAAGAACTAGATGGCTACTGTTGCAAGCAACAGACGGATTCCTCCTTTATTAGACCTTCCTCGGAACTGAAGTGTTAAAATCCGAATAAAGATGATGAAAAAAAAAATAGTTGCTTTAGTACCTTATTCACTTCAGCAAATGAGTCAAAAGAGCTTAAGTCTAACTTGGGACTCTTATCTATTTATCAACAAAAAAGAAGAAAAAGACGATAAATACCTTTCAAGTTTAGGAAGGCTTTAAACTCCTATATCTATTCTATCCATTTTGAATCCTTTTAAATTACTATCCCAAAAAGAATTGCACAATGAATTAGCAATGAGAAAATTTCTATAAATAGAGAATGACAACAGCATGAAAGTACATACAAGTAATGCTACTAAGATAAAAAAAGGAAACAGAGAACAATAAAAAAAGAGTTATCTATCTTACTATGTAAAGTTCAAATAAGAAGTACTACTTCTGTGAAGAATAAATATTTAAGAACAAAATCCTATCAATCCTACAAGAGTAAATGTTTGTTATGACCTTGAAAAAGTTTATTTGACCTTGAACCAAGGTCACGAATGAAAGATAAGCATTTTAGTTAATTCTCATCAAGATTTCTTTTTATCTATTCAAAGCTCAATATTTTATCAACAAAAGTCTGTTGTGACCTTGAAATCGAACAAATGACCTTGGGTCAAGGTCAAGGTGAAAGGACTTGATGCAAGGAATATTTGCGTCAAGTTTTAACTCTCAATATCAAATGGTCTTTGTTCTATAGGAAAAAATTTGTTGTGACCTTGAGAATGAGAATTTGACCTTGGGTCAAGGTCAAGGTGAAAGGGCTTGGGTCAATGATTGTTTTTGTGAAGTTTGAATTGTGAAGGTCAAATAGTCTTTGTTCTATAGGCAAAAGTTTGTTGTGACCTTGAGAATCATAATTTGACCTTGAAACTAGGTCATCATCAATGACTACCTATAAGTAACCTACCATCCAAGTTTCAACTCAAAATCTCAAAAACTGTAGAAATTGGCACTGTGCCAATTTAAAGTTCCATTTTCAACTCAAAATAGCGCGAAAACCGTAAATATTTTATCGAGCATGTAAGCGTATAAAAGTTTGCAAATTTAACAAAGAACAATATAAAACAAATTTCGTTGAAATCGCACGGTTAGTTTAGGAGTTATAAGGTTTTAAAGATTATACCTTTGATGACCTCTAGCAGGGGCATATGTGAACTTTTCGACAAGAAAAAAAATTTAAATTTAGATCTTCATATGCTCTTTCACATGGTACTTTCCGTTTTTTCATATGATGCTGTACTTTTTTGTAAAGTGACCGGAACGGTTTGTGGGTAAGAATAATAATAATAATAAGAATAATAAGAATAAAGAAAAGACAATACAATAACAGAAAGGATTCCGACGGAAATCGGAATCCTTAATAAGAATAATAATAAGAACTAGATGGCTACTGTTGCAAGCAACAGACGGATTCCTCCTTTATTAGACCTTCCTCGGAACTGAAGTGCTAAAATCCGAATAAAGAAGATGGAAAAAAGAATAGTTGCTTTAGTACCATATTGACTTCAGCAAATGAGTCAAAAGAGCGTATGACTAATTTGGCAAATGAATCAAAGGAGCGTATGTCTAATTTGGGACTCTTATTTATTTATCAACAAAATAGAAGAAAAAAATAATAAATACCTTTCATGTTTACGAAAGCTTTAAACTCCATGCTCAATAAATATCTAATTCTTTACAATGACTTTCTCAAAACAGAATTGCACAATGATTTTGCACTGAGATCATTTCTATTAATAGAAAATGACAACAACATGAAACTACTGATATGTAATGCTTCTAAGAATAAAAAAGAAAGAAAGAGAGAACAAGAATAAAAGAGTTACTTATCTTGCTATGTAAAATCCACATAAGAAGTACTACTTGTGTGAAGAAAAATAGTTAAGGACACAATCCTGTGAATTCTACAAGAGTAAATGTTTGTTATGACCTTGAAAAAGTTTATTTGACCTTTAACCAAGGTCATGGATAAAAGATAAACATTTGAGTTTATTCTCATCAAGACTCCATTTCATCTAATCAAAGCTAAATATTTTATCAACAAAAGTCTGTTGTGACCTTGAAATCGAACAAATGACCTTGGATCAAGGTCAAGGTGAAAGGACTTGATGCAAGGAATATTTGCTCCAAGTTTGAACTGTCAAAGACAAATGGTCTTTGTTCTATAGGCAAAAATTTGTTGTGGCCTTGAGAATCAAAATTTGACCTTGGGTCAAGGTCAAGGTGAAAGGGCTAGGCTCAATGATTGTATTTATGAAGTTTGAACTGTCAAGGTCAAATAGCCTTTGTTCTATAGGCAAAAGTTTGTTTTGACCTTGAGAATCATAATTTGACCTTGAAACTAGGTCATCATCAATGACTACCTATAAATAACCTACCATCCAAGTTTCAACTCAAAATCTCGAAAACTGTAGGAATTGGCACTGTGCCAATTTAAAGTTCCATTTTCAACTCAAAATAGCGCGAAAACCGTAAATATTTCATCAAGCAAGTAAGCGTATAAAAGTTTGCAAATTTTCCAAAGAATGATATAAAACAAATTTCGTTCAAATTGTGTGATTAATGTAGAAGTTATAAGAGTTTAAAGATTTGACCTTTGATGACATCTAGCGGGGGCATTGGTGAACTTATCGACAAACAAAAAATAGTTTAAGAAGATATTTGTCTGCTCTTTCTAATGGTACCATCCTTTTTGCTCTGTGTTGAAAGACCTTTGAATAAAGTGTCTGGAAATGAAAAGGGGTAAGAATAATAAGAATAATAATAATAAGAATAAAGAAAAGACATTGCAATAACAGAAAGGATTCCGACGGAAAAGTCGGAATCCTTAATAAAGAAAAGACAATACAATAACAGAAAGGATTCCGACGGAATAGTCGGAATCCTTAACTAGATGGCTACTGTTGCAAGCAACAGACGGATTCCTCCTTTATTAGACATTCCTTGGAACTGAAGTGTAAAAATCCGAATAAAGAAGATGGAAAAAATGAATAGTTGCTTTTGTACCTTATTCACTTCAGCAAATGAGTCTTAAGAGCTTTAGTCTAATTTGGGACTCTCATTTCTTTATCAACATAATAGAACAAAAAGATAATAAATACCTTTCATGTTTACGAAAGATTCATACTCCATGATCTATCAATTCTAAATCCTTTAAAATTGCTATCTCAAAACAGAATTGCACAATGATTTTGCAATGAGAGCATTTCTATAAATAGAAAATGACAATAGAATCAAAATACAGCCAAGTAATGCTACTAAGAAAAAAATAGAGAACAAGAGTAAAAGAGTTATGTTTCTTATACTATGTTATGTTCAAATAAGAAAGACTGATTGTGGGAAGAATAAATAGCGTAGGACAAAAACTGCTAATTCTACAAGAGTAAGTTTGTTATGACAATGAGAATGACCATTTGACCGTGAATAAAGGTCACGGAAAAAAGATAAGTATTTGAGGTAATTCTTTTCAAGATTGATCTTAATCTGATCAAAGCTCAATATTTTATCAACCAAAGTATGTTGTGACCTTAAAATCGAACTAATGACCTTGGGTCAAGGTCAAGGTAAAAGGGCTTGATGCAAGGAATATTTGTGTTAAGTTTGAACTCTTAAGGTCAAATAGTCTTTGTTCTATAGGCAAAAGTTTGTTGTGACCTTGAGAATCAAAATTTGACCTTGGGTCAAGGTCAAGGTGAAAGAGCGTGGCTTAACGATAATATGTATGAAGTTTGAACTCTGAAGGTCAAATAGTCTTTGTTCTATAGGCAAAACTTTGTTGTGACCTTGGGAATAAAAATTTGACCTAGGGTCAAGGTCAAGGTGAAAGAGCTTGGCTTAACGATAGTATGTATGAAGTTTGAACGCTGAAGGTCAAATAGTTTTTGTTCTATAGGCAAAAGTATGTTGTGACCTTGAGAATCAAAATTTGACCTTGGTTCAAGGTCAAGGTGAAAGAGCTTGGCTAAACGATAGTATGTATGACGTTTGAACTCTCAAGGTCAAGTAGTCTTTGTTCTATAGGCCAAAATTTGTTGTGACCTTGAGACTAAAAATTTGACCTTGAAAATAGGTCAGCATTAAATGTCTACCTATAAGTCACCTACCATCCAAGTTTCAACTCAAAATCTTAAAAAATGTAGAAATTGGCACTGTGCCAATTTAAAGTTCCATTTTCAACTCTGAATAGCGCGAAAACCGTAAATATTTTATCGAGCATGTAAGCGTATAAAAGTTTGCAAATTTCCCAAAGAAGAATATAAAACAAATATTGTTCAAATCCGACAGTTAGTTAAGGAGTTATAAGAGTTTAAAGATTTGACCTTTGATTACCTCCAGCGGGGGCATATGTGAACCGTTTGATAAGAAAAAAAATTTCATTCAAGATCTTCATATGCTCTTTCACATGGTATTGACTGTTTTTTCATATGATGCTGTACTTTTTTGTAAAGTGTCCGGAACGGTTTGGGGGTAAGAATAATAATAATAAGAATAACTAGATGGCTACTGTTGCAAGCAACAGACGGATTCCTCCTTTATTTGACCTTCCTCGGAGCTGAAATGTTAAAATCCGAAAAAAGAAGATGAAAAAAGAATAGTTACTTTAGTACCTTATTCACTTCAGGAAATGAGTCAAAAGAGTTTATGTCCAACTTTGGACTCTTATCTATTTATCGACAAAAAAGAAGAAAAGACGATAGATACCTTTCAAGTTTAGGAAGACTTTAAACTCCTATCCATTTTGAATCCTATTAAATAACTATCCCAAAAAGAATTGCACAATGAATAAGCAATGAGAAAATTTCTATAAATAGAGATTGACAACAGCATGAAAGTACAGACAAGTAATGCTACTAAGATAAAAAAAGGAAACAAAGCACAAGAATAAAAGAGTTATCTATCTTACTATGTAAAGTTTAAATAAGAAGTACTACTTGTGCGAAGAATAAATATTTAAGAACAAAATCTTATCCATCCTACAAGAGTAAATGTTTTTTATGACCTTGAAAAAGTTGATTTGACCTTGAACCAAGGTCATGGATGAAATATAAGCACTTTAGTTTATTCTCATAAAGATTCCTTTTCATCTATTCAAAGCTCAATATTTTATCAACAAAAGTCTGTTGTGACCTTGAAATCGAACAAATGACCTTGGGTCAAGGTCAAGGTGAAAGGACTTGATGCAAGGAATATTTGCGCCAAGTTTGAACTCTCAAGGTCAAATGGTCTTTGTTCTATAGGAAAAAATTTGTTGTGACCTTGAGAATGAGAATTTGACCTTGGGTCAAGGTCAAGGTGAAAGGGCTTGGATCAATGATTGTATTTATGAAGTTTGAACTGTCAATGTCAAATAGTCTTTGTTCTATAGGCAAAAGTTTGTTGTGACCTTGAGAATCATAATTTGACCTTGAAACTAGGTCATCATCAATGACTACCTATAAGTAACCTACCATCAAAGTTTCAACTCAAAATCTCAAAAACTGTAGAAATTGGCACTGTGCCAATTTAAAGTTCCATTTTCAACTCAAAATAGCACGAAAACCGTAAATATTTTATCCAGCATGTAAGCGTATAAAAGTTTGCAAATTTCCCAAAGAACAATATAAAACAAATTTCATTCAAATCGCACGGTTAGTTTAGAAGTTATAAGGTTTTAAAGATTTGACCTTTGATGACCTTTAGCGGGGGCATATGTGAACTTTTCGACAAGAAAAAAAATATATATGAAGATCTTTATTTGCTCTTCCACGTGATACTTTCCATTTTATCATATGATGCGGTACTTTGTTGTAACGTCTCTGGATTGACTTGAGGGTAAGAATAATAATAATAATAAGAATAATAAGAATAAAGAAAAGACAATACAATAACAGAAAGGATTCCGACGGAAGTCGGAATCCTTAACTAGATGGCTACTGTTGCAAGCAACAGACGGATTCCTCCTTTATTAGACCTTCCTTGGAACTTATCAACAAAATAGAACAAAAGATAATAAATACCTTTCATGTTTACGAAAGATTTAAACTCCATGATCTATCAATTCTAAATCCTTTAAAATTACTATCTCAAAACAGAATTGCACAATGATTTTGCAATGAGAGCATTTCTATAAATAGAAAATGACAATAGAATCAAAATACAGCCAAGTAATGCTACTAAGAAAAAAGAAAAACAAAGACCAAGAGTAAAAGAGTTATGTTTCTTATACTATGTTATGTTCAAATAAGAAAGACTACTTGAGTGAAGAATAAATAGCGTAGGACAAAAACTGCTAATTCTACAAGAGTAAGCTTGTTTTGACCCTGAGAATGATCATTTGACCGTGAATAAAGGTCACAGAAAAAAGATAAGTATTTGAGGTAATTCTTTTCAAGATTGATTTTAATCTGGTCAAAGCTCAATATTTTATCAACCAAAGTATGTTGTGACCTTGAAATCGAACAAATGACCTTGGGTCAAGGTCAAGGTCAAAGGGCTTGATGCAAGGAATATTTGTATTAAGTTTGAACTCTTAAGGTCAAATAGTCTTTGTTCTAAAGGCAAAAGTATGTTGTGACCTTGAGAATCAAAATTTGACCTTGGGTCAAGGTCAAGGTGAAAGAGCTTGGCTAAACAATAGTATGTATGAAATTTGAACTCTGAAGGTCAAGTAGTCTTTGTTCTATAGGCCCAAATTTGCTGTGACATTGAGAATCATAATTTGACCTTGAAAGTAGGTTAGCATTAAATGTCTACCTATAAGTAACCTACCATCCAAGTTTCAACTCAAAATATCAAAAACTGTAGAAATTGGCACTGTGCCAATTTAAATTTCCATTTTCAACTCTCAATAGCGCGAAAACCGTAAATATTTTATGGAGCATGTAAGCGTATAAAAGTTTGCAAATTTCCCAAAGAACAATATAAAACAAATTTCGTTCAAATCGTACGGTTAGTTAAGGAGTTATAAGAGTTTAAAGATTTGACCTTTGATGACCTCCAGCGGGGGCATATGTGAACCATTTGACAAGAAAAAAAATTTCATTCAAGATCTTCATATGCTCTTTTTCATGGTAATTTCCGTTTTTTTATACGATGCTGTACTTTTTTGTAAAGTGTCCGGAACGGTTTGGGGGTAAGAATAACAATAATAATAAGAATAACTAGATGGCTACTGTTGCAAGCAACAGACGGATTCCTCCTTTATTTGACCTTCCTCGGAGCTGAAATGTTAAAATCCGAAAAAAGAAGATGAAAAAAGAATAGTTACTTTAGTACCTTATTCACTTCAGGAAATGAGTCAAAAGAGTTTATGTCCAACTTTGGACTCTTATCTATTTATCGACAAAAAAGAAGAAAAGACGATAGATACCTTTCAAGTTTAGGAAGGCTTTAAACTCCTATCCATTTTGAATCCTATTAAATAACTATCCCAAAAAGAATTGCACAATTAATTAGCAATGAGAAAATTTCTATAAATAGAGAATGACAACAGCATGAAAGTACAGACAAGTAATGCTACTAAGATAAAAAAAGGAAACAAAGCACAAGAATAAAAGAGTTATCTATCTTACTATGTAAAGTTTAAATAAGAAGTACTACTTGTGCGAAGAATAAATATTTAAGAACAAAATCTTATCAATCCTACAAGAGTAAATGTTTTTTATGACCTTGAAAAAGTTGATTTGACCTTGAACCAAGGTCATGGATGAAAGATAAGCACTTTAGTTTATTCTCATAAAGATTCCTTTTCATCTATTCAAAGCTCAATATTCTATCAACAAAAGTCTGTTGTGACCTTGAAATCGAAAAAATGACCTTGGGTCAAGGTCAAGGTGAAAGGACTTGATGCAAGGAATATTTGCGCCAAGTTTGAACTCTCAAGGTCAAATGGTCTTTGTTCTATAGGAAAAAATTTGTTGTGACCTTGAGAATGAGAATTTGACCTTGGGTCAAGGTCAAGGTGAAAGGGCTTGGATCAATGATTGTATTTATGAAGTTTGAACTGTCAATGTCAAATAGTCTTTGTTCTATAGGCAAAAGTTTGTTGTGACCTTGAGAATCATAATTTGACCTTGAAACAAGGTCATCATCAATGACTACCTATAAGTAACCTACCATCAAAGTTTCAACTCAAAATCTCAAAAACTGTAGAAATTGGCACTGTGCCAATTTAAAGTTCCATTTTCAACTCAAAATAGCACGAAAACCGTAAATATTTTATCGAGCATGTAAGCGTATAAAAGTTTGCAAATTTCCCAAAGAACAATATAAAACAAATTTCATTCAAATCGCACGGTTAGTTTAGGAGTTATAAGGTTTTAAAGATTTGACCTTTGATGACCTCTAGCGGGGGCATATGTGAACTTTTCGACAAGAAAAAAAATATATATGAAGATCTTTATTTGCTCTTTCACATGATACTTTCCATTTTATCATATGATGCGGTACTTTGTTGTAACGTCTCTGGATTGACTTGGGGGTAAGAATAATAATAATAACTAGATGGCTACTGTTGCAAGCAACAGACGGATTCCTCCTTATTAGACCTTCCTCGGAACTGAAGTGTTTAAATCCGAATAAAGAAGATGGAAAAATGAATATTTGCTTCAGTACTTTATTCACTTCAGCAAATGAGTCAAAAGAGCTTATGTCTAATTTGGGACTCTTATTTATTTATCAACAAAATAGAAAGAAACAATAATAAATACCTTTCATTTATGCGAAAGCTTTAAATTCCTAGCTCTATCAATATCCAAATCCTTTACAATTACTTTCTCAAAACAGAATTGCACAATGATTTTGCAATAAGATAATTTCTATTAATATGAAATGACAACAACATGAATATAGGGATTTGTAATGCTACTAAGAAAAAAGAAAGAAACAGAGAACAAGAATAAAAGAGTTATCTTTCTTATACTATGTTAAGTTCAAATAAGAAGGACTACTTGTTTAAAGAATAAATAGTATAGGACAAAAAGAGTGAATTCTACAAGAGTAAATGATTGTTATGACATTGAGAATTGACCTTGAAACAATGTCTTAGACGAAAGATAAGTATTGTGATTATTCTCATCACGATTGATCTTAATCTGAGCAAAGCTCAATATCTAATCAACCAAAGTCGGTTCTGACCTTGAAATCGAACAAATGACCTTGAGTCAAGGTCATAGTGAAAGGGTTTGATGCAAGGAATATTTGTGTAATGTTTGAACTCACAAGGTCAAATAGTCGTTGTTTTATAGACTAAAGTTTGTTGTGACCTTGAGAATGAGAATTTGACCTTGGGTCATGGTCAACGTGAAAGAGCTTGACTGAACAATGATATGTATGAAGTTTGAACTCTGAAGGTCAAATAGTCTTTCTTCTATAGGCAAAAGTTTGATGTGACCTTGAGAATCAAAATTTGACCTTGGGTCAAGATCAAGATGAAAGAGCTTGGTTTAAAGATAATATGTATGAAGTTTGAACTCTGAAGGTCAAATACTTTTTGTTCTATAGGCAAAAGTTTGTTGTGACCTTGAGAATGAAAATTTGACCTTGAAAGTGGGTCAACATTAAATGACCTCCAATAAGTAACCTGCTATCAAAGTTTCAACTCAAAATCTCAAAAACTGTAGAAATTGGCACTGTGCCAATTTAAAGTTCCATTTTCAACTCGGAATAGCGCAAAAACCGTAAATGTTTTATCGAGCATGTAAGCGTATAAAAGTTTACAATTTTCCCAAAGAACATTTTGAAACAAATTTCGTTCAAATCGTAAAGTTAGTTTAGGAGTAATAAGTGTTTAAAGATTTGACCTTTGATGACCTCCAGCGGGGGCATTGGTAAGATCATCGACAAACAAAAAATAGTTAAAGAAGATCTTGGTATGCTCTTTCTGATTTTACCATCCCTTTTGCTCTGTGTTAAAAGACCTTTGAATAAAGTGTCTGGAAATGATGAGGGGGTAAGAATAAAAATAATAATAATAATAAGAATAATAATAAGAATAAAGAAAAGACATTGCAATAACAGAAAGGATTCCGACGGAATAGTCGGAATCCTTAATAAGAATAATAAGAATAAAGAAAAGACAATACAATAACAGAAAGGATTCCGACGGAAGTCGGAATCCTTAATAATAAGAACTAGATGGCTACTGTTGCAAGCAACAGACGGATTCCTCCTTTATTAGACCTTCCTTGGAACTGAAGTGTTAAAATCCGAATAAAGAAGATGGAAAAATGAATAGTTGCTTTTGTACCTTATTCACTTCAGCAAATGAGTCTTAAGAGCTTTAGTCTAATTTGGGACTCTCATTTATTTATCAACAAAATAGAACAAAAAGAAAATAAATACCTTTCATGTTTACGAAAGCTTTATACTCCATGATCTATCAATTCTAAATCCTTTAATATTACTATCTCAAAACAGAATTGCACAATGATTTTGCAATGAGAGCATTTCTATAAATAGAAAATGACAATAGAATCAAAACACAGCCAAGTAATGCTACTAAGAAAAAAAAAAAAAACAGAGACCAAGAGTAAAAGAGTTATGTTTCTTAAACTATGTTATGTTCAAATAAGAAAGACTACTTGCGTGAAGAATAAATAGCGTAGGACAAAACCAGCTAATTTTACAAGAGTAAGTTTGTTATGACCCTGAGAATGATCATTTGACCGTGAATAAAGGTCACGGAAAAAAGAAAAGTATTTGAGGTAATTCTTTTCAAGATTGATCTTAATCTGATCAAAGTTCAATATTTTATCAACCAAAGTATGTTGTGACCTTGTAATCGAACAAATGACCTTGGGTCAAGGTCAAGGTAAAAGGGCTTGATGCAAGGAATATTTGTGTTAAGTTTGAACTCTTAAGGTCAAATAGTCTTTTTTCTATAGGCAAAAGTTTGTTATGACCTTGAGAATCAAAATTTGACCTTAGGTCAAGTTCATTGTGAAAGAGCGTGGCTTAACGATAATATGTATGAAGTTTGAACTCTGAAGGTCAAAAAGTCTTTATTCTATAGGCAAAAGTTTGTTGTGACCTTGCCAATCAACATTTGACCTTGGGTCAAGGTCAAGGTGAAAGAGCTTGGCTTAATGATAGTATGTATGAAATTTGAACGCTGAAGATCAAATAGTCTTTGTTCTATAGGCAAAAGTATGTTGTGACCTTGAGAATCAAAATTTGACCTTGGGTCAAGGTCAGGGTGAAAGAGCTTAGCTAAACGATAGTATGTATGAAGTTTGAACTCTGAAGGTCAAGTAGTCTTTGTTCTATAGGCCAAAATTTGTTGTGACCTTGAGAATACAAATTTGACCTTGAAAGTAGGTCAGCATTTAATGTCTACCTATAAGTAACCTACCATCCAAGTTTCAACTCAATATCTCATAAAATGTAGAAATTGGCACTGTGCCAATTTAAAGTTCCATTTTTAACTCGATATAGCACGAAAACCGTAAATATTTTATCGAGCATGTAAGTGTAAAAAAGTTTGCAAATTTCCCAAAGAACATTTTTAAACAAATTTCGTTCAAATCGTACGGTTAGTTTAGGAGTTACAAGAGTTTAAAGATTTGACCTTTGGTGACCTCTAGCGGGGGCATATGTGAACTTTTCGACAACAACAAAAAATTTCAATTGAGATCTTTGTATGTTCTTTCACATGGTACTTTTCATTTTATCACATGATGCGGAACTTGTTTGTAAAGTGACCGGAACGATGAGGAGGTAAGAATAATAATAAGAATAATAATAAGAAGAAAGAAAAGACAATACAATAACAGAAAGGATTCCGACGGAATAGTCGGAATCCTTAATAAAGAAAAGACAATACAATAACAGAAAGGATTCCGACGGAAGTCGGAATCCTTAATAACTAGATGGCTACTGTTGCAAGCAACAGACGGATTCCTCCTTTATTAGACCTTCCTCGGAACTGAAGTGTTAAAATCCGAATAAAGAAGATGAAAAAAAGAATAGTTGCTTTAGTACCTTATTCACTTCAGCAAATGAGTCAAAAGAGATTATGTCTAACTCGGGACTCTTATCTATTTATCGACAAAAAAGAAGAAAAAGACGATAAATACCTTTCAAGTTTAGGAAGGCTTTAAACTCCTAGATATATTCTATCCATTTTGAATCCTTTTAAATTACTATCCCAAAAAGAATTGAACAATGAATTAGCAATGAGAAAATTTCTATAAATAGAGAATGACAGTAACATGAAAGTACAGACAGGTAATGCTACTAAGATAAAAAAAAAGGAAACAGAGAACAAGAATAAAAGAGTTATCTATCTTACTATGTAAAGTTCAAATAAGAGAGTACTACTTGTGTGAAGAATAAATATTTAAGAACAAAATCCTATCAATCCTACAAGAGTAAATGTTTGTTATGACCTTGAAAAAGTTTATTTGACCTTGAACCAAGGTTGAAATATGGATGAAATATAAGCATTATAGTTTATTCTCATCAAGATTTCTTTTCATCTATTCAAAGCTCAATATTTTATCAACAAAAGTCTGTTGTGACCTTGAAATCGAACAAATGACCTTGGGTCAAGGTCAAGGTGAAAGGACTTGATGCAAGGAATATTTGCGTCAAGTTTGAACTCTCAAGGTCAAATGGTCTTTGTTCTATAGGAAAAATTTTGTTGTGACCTTGAGAATGAGAATTTGACCTTGGGTCAAGGTCAAGGTGAAAGGGCTTGGATCAATGATTGCATTTATGAAGTTTGAACTGTCAAGGTCAAATAGTCTTTATTCTATAGGCAAAAGTTTGTTGTGACCTTGAGAATCAAAATTTGACCTTGAAAGTAGGTCATCATCAATGACTACCTATAAGTAACCTACCATCCAAGTTTCAACTCAAAATCTGAAAAACTGTAGAAATTGGCACTGTGCCAATTTAAAGTTCCATTTTCAACTCTGAATAGCGCGAAAACCGTATATATTTTAACGAGCATGTAAGCGTATAAAAGTTTGCAAATTTCCCAAAGAACAATATAAAACAAATTTCATTCAAATCGCACGGTTAGTTTAGGAGTTATAAGGTTTTAAATATTTTACCTTTGATGACCTCTAGAGGGGGCATATGTGAACTTTTCGACAAGAAAAAAAATTTAAATGAAGATCTTTATTTGCTCTTTCACATGATACTTTCCATTTTATCATATGATGCGGTACTTTGTTGTAACGTCTCTGGATTGGCTTGGGGGTAAGAATAATAATAATAAGAATAATAAGAATAAAGAAAAGACAATACAATAACAGAAAGGATTCCGATGGAAGTCGGAATCCTTAATAAGACTAAAGAAAAGACAATACAATAACAGAAAGGATTCCGATGAAAAATAAAAGATCAAAACATTCCCGTTTAGGATGTATCATGTTTTTATATACTAAAAAAGAAGTGAATTCTCCTTCAAATTCTTAGCACACACCTAACATTGAACATGAAAGGTTAAAGAGAGAGTGGGGATCAAATTAGAAAATAAGATTCGTCTTCTTTCCTTGTATATGCAATCAACGATCGATAGTCATATTGGTTTGTTGTATTTTTTAGGGGGAGGGTAGATTTAATGTGATGTTATTTAATTTTCATGTTCACTGTCAGACATCATCTTTCAATTCATTACGACAACATTATGGATTTGCATTTTAGTTCTGTCTTTATAAGTCCATAATCTGGCCTACGAAGGTGTTCAGGAACAAATATAACTTTGAAAACACAATATTTTGTCATACATAATAAGTGATATTGTTCTGGCTATTCGCACTCAGTACCTTTAGTGAAGAACACGTAGCAAAATATTGTGAAACTGTTCTAACCAGGAATGATGTAAACTTATTTTGGTCTATTGAAAATTCAGGGGATGTGATTGACAAAATAAAATCTAGATATTTTCAAGCCAACACGATTTCTTCATACGAATTAACAAATATGTACACCACGCTTCCTTATGATAAAAATGATTATCAATTGTCCAAACTCATTAAATGGTGCTTTAATCGAGAGGGGAAGACTTATATCTGTACATCTGAATCAAAGGGTTTCTTTTCCACTACAGAATACAAATCATACATATCATGGACATGTAGTGACCTTTGTATTGGCTTGTCCTTCCTTTTCAACAAATTTTTTGTAAGATTTGGTGAGAATCTCTACAAGCAGGTTGTAGGGATCACTATGGGTACTAATTTTGCGCCTTTTGTTGCAGATGTATTTTTAAACACGTATGAAATGACAAATATGGATAATGACTATATCCCTGTATACATCACAAAATCGATAATTCAGAAAATCAGAAACCGAAGGCATACAAAATCAGGATAAAACAGAAACCAAAACAAACAAACTAAAACCTCCACCACATCAAAGGAAGCGGACTCCCGATATGAGAGTGAGACTATGTGCCTAGAAAGAGTAAGCATCTCCTGTTTGCATGCAACACCCACCGCTTCAATTCGGTAGAATTGTCACATCCGGTAACTTCCATTTCGGAAGACATAGAGTACAATCTTTGGTTGGATGGTTCAAATGGTCAATGACAGAATATCATCCACCATTCTGGAGAGTGGGACATCATAGCGTATGACGAGTTCCCCATATCGACCGTAGAACTTCCTCAGTGACGATGTTAGTCGGTTACAAACATATCCCTGACTGAGAAGCTTATCTGAAAGACGCCTAGCTCTCAGAACAAAATCCCTATATTTGGTGCTTGCTCTGGCGTAGCGTAACAACTGAGATATGAACACGCCATAAGCAGGCGATGAAGGGATGTTGCTACTCAGAAAAGGAAAGTTTGTAATGCTGAAATTGAAGTCATCACGTTTGTCATAGAGAGAGTTGTTCACGAGACCATCGGTGTCGTAGGACAACATTATGTCCAAATAGGATGTTGAATTATTTGTCTCTGTAGTTTTGACTTCAAGCTCCGATGGATAGATACTGATCAGGTAATCCGCGAAAGGGTTGGGTGCGGAAACCTGCTATTTCTGCCCTATTTTCAAATTTGATCATATATACATAATAAAGTAGTTTATAAAAGGTAAAATGAATGGTGAGTCCAAATCAGGAAAGCCTGTTTTGATTCCGCAGTCCTATACTGAATAATGCGTCGCCCAAAACTTCTAAGAACATTGAAATCATTGACAATATCATTAAATGAGCGAAATTTCGATAGAAATTTATAAAATCAAATAGTGCTCCAGGCCTTGCCCGTGAATAATTTTGTACTTAATGATGGATTTCTGATCAGCCTTTTGCATAATGAAATCCGTGGGCGAGGCCTGGATAATAGATGAATTTTGAAGATTTGCTTGCAAAAAACGATGATTGTCCTTTGTTTTGCGTCATTCAGAGCAGATGAGGTCAGAACATGACGTCATACACCACGCACGAGATGTTACGAGGGCTCAAAATTATGACGTCATATTTTTACAAACATTTGACGTTGCAAAAAGTGATAATTCATCATTCATTTATCAGAAGCAGTTTTCGTCGAAATGATAGGGCCGATATGAGGGGTTAGCGCACCTTGTCCTATGAATTATTGATGGACAATACATCTTCTATGTATCTGTAAGTGAAGTTGAAGTCAGAAGCCAAGTATCTTTTCCCTTCAGAGACCAAAGATTGAATGAATTCAGCTACGTACGAGTAAAGGAAAATGTCGACAAGGAGTGGGGCACAATTGGTCCCCATTTGAATTCCGACAATTTGCTGGAAAACCTTTCCTCCAAACACAACAAAAATGTTGTCGATCAGAAAGTTTAACATCTGAATAATATCAGTTTCAGTGTACTTATTTTCAGAATCGGACTTTTCTTTTACAAAGTAGGTTTTGTCATAGTTAACAACAATTAATTAGTATTTGCGATAATTGTTCTTATTTGTAAAAGCATTACTTATAATTTTTGAGAGTCTCTCTTTCAATTTAGAATGTGGAATTGTAGTGTAAGGTGTCAAAAAATCAAAGGCTTTGATCGAATGGACTCTGTTTAAATGAGTGGATTTCAGATGTTCTAAAAGTTCCTTTGAATTCTTTAAAATTCACATCTGGTTGATACCACTGCGAAAATATACTGTCGAACAATATTTTTGAAGCCCATATTTGATTTCAGATAAAACTTTGGTGAGTAAGATCGATACAGATTTGGTAGAACATTTTGAGGAACCAGCTATGAAACGTTGTTTGTACGGATTCTAATGCATTTTAGGTATGCAGTATAAGTATGGCAAATCTAAATCTAAATTGTTAGTGTCGAAGCCAAAGGCAGCAAGAGCTGATTTGTGGTTATCTATTATTTCAGAGGCTTTGTCCGCTGGTGTGATGACAGAATGTTCTTGGAGGTATGTAATCACTGTGATAACATCAGGGTCTTTAAATATCGACTCGAATCCGGTGTTCACAGTTGATTTTAATCGGTTAATTCTAGATAAAAGAAACCCTCTGATGGATTTTATCCATTCGGAAAGGGTGTCGAGCTGTACATCCTCTTTCTTTGCCCAAAGTCTTGCATATTCCTCACAAGAGTCAATGATAATTTTGACATTTTAGTTCCATGTAAAGGACATACTTTCTCGGTATTTGTGACCCTTTTTAAAGAATTATCTCAACTTGACTATACTAAGGTCACCTGCAGTAATAAAGTGTTTACATGGAGAGTAGTTGAAATCCGATGACGAACATTTACAAGGAAGTGGATGTAGTGAGGGATTACTTAAATCAATACACTGCAAGAATCGTTTGTCATTGTAAATTTTAGATGCAACTGCTGGTGTGTAGCTATAGGAAATACAAGGAGTTTCTTTTCTTTTGAAATATGGTGGGATTTTTTCTGTGACAGTTTTGTGATTCAAAATTTGACCAAGATACAATTTATTAATACCTTTGTTTGCAAATTTTACTTTAATGAAAGGACGGTTTGTTTCTCCTCTGATTTATCTGTTCTAACTGCTTGAAATAAACGAAAAGTAGAAATGTTCAAGATGACTCCTTGTAGTCTGTATTCTAGGGAACATGTATCGATAAATGTGAGGTCATTCGTATATTCGTAGATTTCGTGTAACCTCCGTAAAGGAACAGAGTATAATTTGGTACGAATATAATGCAGGCCTAGAGGCTCATTCAAAAATGGAACCACGTCATCGAAGGAGAATCTATGTATCTCAGGCCTATTATATTTACGAATGCAATGACTTCGAGGTCTTCTTTGTGGTCTGTTGAGTAAGCTAGTCACATTTACCGATTGACAACCGGGACTTGTTAAGTTTCCTATGCTGCTGATATAATCGTTGCGCCCATAGGGTGCTGCAGTGTTAAGAATTTTTATCCAGAACTCTTCTCTATTGCGACGGAAAGGTGTGCTCAAATTGGGATTGTTTGTGGGGTGATGTATTTAGTTCCAGGATTCTGACTCTCATAGATAAAACAGAATGATCGGCCTGGTCAAAATGTCGGTAAAGAAGTTGACTTCCTTTATTATTTATTTTTGACCGATGTCCTGACATTCTTTTTCGGAGCTGACATTTGGTTTCACCCACATAAACCAATCCACAAAGTGAGCACTCTATTCCGTACACAACATTAGATGTCATACAGTTTAGGTGTTCAAAACTATGCGTGTTAAATGTTTGTTTTGTGAGATTACTTGAGAATGAAGTGTCTGTTATTAGGATATTACAAGTTTTGCTGTTCTTCGTGCCTCACTTAGAAACTGAGCAATCGCTTGGTGAAAAGTGGTGCTCTTTTAGTATATCGACCACTTCAATCTTACAGGGCTTGATTTTATCGGGATAACATACCCATCTGCATGTTTGTACTAAAACTCATTGTTTCTACTTACTACAAATGTTTCGTCTCTAATGTCATGATAACTAATTCTAGGGACACCTAAATTACCTGTTGTGTATGTGTCCGTAGACGCAACAGGTTGGGACCTTTTTATAGTGGGCGACGCCCCAGCAAAAGCCCAGAGTTTGGATAAAAGAATTTATCCAAACTCTTCAAAAGCAAAGAAAGCATGATAATGTAAACTGTTTCAATGGTTCCTCTACGTACCTGATGATATTCTTACTATCGACAATCCTATTGACAAGACTAGTATAAAAATGTTATTTATCCATAAGAACTGACTCTAAATAAGGCAAACTTTACAAACACAGAAACAGTATTCTTGGACCTTAATATCAAAATTGTTAATGGAGAGATTCATACAAATGTGTATGATAAAAGAGATAATTTTTGATTCAACATAGTAAATTGTCCCTGGCTTGATGGTGATGTTCCTAGATTATCGTAATATGGTATCTACATTTCGCAGCTCATCCGGTATGCTAGAGAATGTTCTGATGTTTTGGATTTTCATAGTAGAAACTGACAAATTACCAAGAAACTTTTAGGTCAAGGTTTTCGCTTTCAAAAACTGGAAATTTTACAAAAATTATTGTACACTTCTTTTGAAATTCGGACCAATACAAGCAACTGCGTATATTACTTTGAGTATTTCGCGGCCTGCATCTTATGGTGACATGATCAACAAAATAAGAAGGATCAAAGATTTTGACCAGGTGGATCATTCTGTTTTATCTATGAGAGTCAGAATCCTGGAGAAAATATATCACCCCACAAACAATCCCAATTTGAGCACACCTTTCCGTCGCAACAGAGAAGAGTTCTGGATAAAAAATCTTAACACTGCAGCGCCCTATGGGTGCATCAGCACTATAGGAAACTTAACAAGTCCCGGTTGTCAATCGGTAAATGTGACTAGCTTATTCAACAGACCACAAAGAAGACCTCGTAGTCATGGCATTCGTAAATATAATAGACCTGAGATACATAGTTTCTCCTTCGATGACTTGGTTCCATTTTTGAATGAGCCCCTAGGCCTCCATTATATTCGTACCAAATTATACTCTGTTCCTTTACGGAAGTTACACGAAATCTACGAATATACGAAGGAGCTCACTTATACCGATACATGTTCCCCAGAATACAGACTACAAGGAGTCATCTTGGACATTTCTACCTTTCGTTTATTTCAAGCAGTTAGATCAGATAAATCAGAGGAGAAAATAAACCGTCCTTTCATTAAAGTAAAATTTGCAAACAAAGGTATTGATAAATTGAATCTTGGTCAAATTTTGAATCACGAAACTGTCACAGAAAAAATCCCACCATATTTCAAAAGACAAGAAACTCCTTGTATTTCCTATAGCTACACACCAACAGTTGCATCTAAAATTTACAATTACAAACGATTCTTGCAGTGTATTGATTTAAGTAATCCCTCACTACATCCACTTCCTTGCGAATGTTCTTCATCGGATTTTAACTACTCTCCTTGTGGACACGTTATCACTGGTGACCTTAGTATAGTCAAGAACGACAAGTTGAGAGAATTGTTAAAAAAGGGTCCCAAATACAGAGAAAGTATTTCCTTTACATGGAAACAAAATTTCAAAATTATCATGGACTCTTGTGAGGAATATGCAAGACATTGGGCAAAGAAAGAGGATGTACAGCTCGACACCCTTTCCGAATGGATAAAATCCATCAGAGGGTTACTTTTATCTAGAATTAACCGATTAAAATCAACTGTGAACACCAGATTCGAGTCTATATTTAAAGACCCAGATGTTATCACAGAGCTTACCTACCTCCAAGAACATTATGTCATCACACCAGCGGACAAAGCCTCAAATAATTACACATTTACTTGCAAAAAGTACTATTTCGACAGTCTAGATTAAGAGTTTGGTTTAAATTCGACACCTGGAAATCCCACTTACACCCCAACAAACCTTTCTGCCTCTGAAATAATAGATAACCACAAATCAGCTCTTGCTTCCTTTGGCTTCCAAACGAACAATTTAGATTTAGATTTACCATACTTATACTGCATACCTAAAATGCATAAGAATCCGTACAAACAACGTTTCATCGCTGGTTCCTCAAAATGTTCTACGAAATCTTTATCGATCTTACTCACCAAAGTTAAATCTGAAATCAAATCTGGGCTTCAAAAATATTGTTCGACAGTATATTCTCGCAGTGGTATCAACCAGATGTGGATTTTAAAGAATTCGAAGGAACTTTTAGAACATCTGAAATCCACTCATTTTAGTAAAGTTCATTCGATCAAAGCCTTTGATTTTTCGACATTTTACTCTACAATTCCACATTCTAAATTGAAAGAAAGACTCGCAAAAATTATAAGTAATGCGTTTACAGGTAAGAACGGTAATCGCAAATACAAATTTATTGTTGTGAACTATGACAAAACCTACTTTGTAAAAGAAAAGTACGATTCTGAAAATAAGTACACTGAAACAGATATTATTCAGATGTTAAACTTTTTGATCGACAATATTTTTGTGGTGTTTGGAGGAAAGGTCTTCCAGCAAATTGTCGGAATTCCAATGGGGACCAATTGTGCCCCACTCCGTGTGCCGACATTTTCCTTTACTCGTACGAAGCTGAATTCATTCAATCTTTGGTCTCTGAAGGGAAAAGATACTTAGCTTCTGACTTCAACTTCACTTACAGATACATGGACGATGTGTTGTTAATCAATAATCCAAAATTTGCAGATTACCTGAGCAGTATCTATCCTTCAGAGCTTAAGGTCAAAGAAACTACAGAGACAAATAATTCAGCATCCTATTTGGACATAATGTTGTCCTGCGACACTGATGGTCACATGAACACCCCACCCTATGACAAACGTGATGACTTCAATTTCAGCATTACAAACTTTCCTTTTCTGAGTAGCAACATCCCTTCATCTCCAGCTTATGGCGTATTCATATCTCAGTTAATACGCTATGCCAGAGCAAGTACGAAATATACGGATTTTGTTCTGAGAGCTAGGCGTCTTGCAGATAAGCTTCTCAGTCAGGGATATGTTTGTGACCGACTAACATCGTCACTGAGGAAGTTCTACGGTCGATATGGGGAACTCGTCATACACTATGATGTCCCACTCTCCAGAATGGTGGATGATATTTTGTCATAGACCATTTGAACGATCCAACCAAAGATTGTACTCTATGTCTTCCGAAATGGAAGTAACCGGATGTAACATTTCTACCGAATTGAAGCGGCGGGTGTTGCATGCAAGCAGGAGATGCTTACTCTTCCTGGGCACCTGGTCTCACTCTCATATCGGGAGTTCGCTTCTTTTCATATGGTGGAGGTTTTTGTTTGTTTGCTTTGGTTCCTGTTTTATCCTGATTTTGTACGCCTTCGGTTTCTGATTTTCTGAATTATCGATTTTGTGCTGTATACAGGGTTATGGTCATTATCCATATTTGTCATCATTGACGTGGCAGATGGCCATCCTAAGTTGGCATCGATTGCCCATTGGTCTCGTTGGTTTATGTGTAGTCATTTGTATTTGATGCTTCTGTGATTGGCGTTCCTTGTGTCATTGCGTGTCTTCTTTGTTTTTTGCAGTGGGTGTTTGCTTTTGATGTTGCAACTAGGTGTTGTTGGAGATCCCCTCCTTTCTTCTTTGCTGTAATGGAATCAAAAGAAAACGGAATGATCTCAAGCATGACCACCCTGCACTCACCCAGCGAAACAAACCCACAAGAAAGTGACACATAAATGACATCATACAAATGACAAATATGGATAATGACCATATCCCTGTATACAGCACAAAATCGATAATTCAGAAAATCAGAAACCGAAGGCATACAAAATCAGGACAAAACAGGAACCAAAGCAAACAAACAAAAACCTCCACCACATGAAAAGAAGCGAACTCCCTATATGGGAGTGAGATCAGGTGCCCAGGAAGAGTAAGCATCTCCTGCTTGCATGCAACACCCGCCGCTTCAATTCGGTAGAACTGTCACATCCGGTTACTTCCATTTCGGAAGACATAGAGTACAATCTTGGCTTGGATGGTTCAAATGGTCTATGACAGAATATCACCCACCATTCTGGAGAGTGGGACATCATAGTGTATGACGAGTTCCCCATATCGACCGTAGAACTTCCTCAGTGACGATGTTAGTCGGTCACAAACATATCCCTGACTGAGAAGCTTATCTGAAAGACGCCTAGCTCTCAGAACAAAATCCGTATATTTCGTACTTGCTCTGGCATAGCGTATCAACTGAGATATGAACACGCCATAAGCAGGCGATGACGGGATGTTGCTACTCAGAAAAGGAAAGTTTGTAATGCTGAAATTGAAGTCATCACGTTTGTCATAGAGTGAGGTGTTCATGTGACCATCAGTGTCGTAGGACAACATTATGTCCAAATAGGATGCTGAATTATTTGTCTCTGTAGTTTCTTTGACTTCAAGCTCTGAAGGATAGATTCTGCTCAGGTAATCTGCGAATTTCGGATTATTGATGGACAAAACATCGTCTATGTATCTATAAGTGAAGTTGAAGTCAGAAGCTAAGTATCTTTTCCCTTCAGAGACCAAAGATTGAATGAATTCAGCTTCGTATGAGTAAAGGAAAATGTCGGCAAGGAGTGGGGCACAATTGGTCCCCATTGGAATTCCGACAATTTGCTGAAAGACCTTTCCTCCAAACACCACAAAAATGTTGTCGATCAAAAAGTTTAACATCTGAATAATATCTGTTTCAGTGTACTTATTTTCAGAATCGGACTTTTCTTTTACAAAGTAGGTTTTGTCATAGTTCACAACAATAAATTTGTATTTGCGATTACCGTTCTTACTTGTAAACGCATTACTTATAATTTTTGCGAGTCTTTCTTTCAATTTAGAATGTGGAATTGTAGTGTAAAGTGTCGAAAAATCAAAGGCTTTGATCGAATGAACTTTACTAAAATGAGTGGATTTCAGATGTTCTAAAAGTTCCTTCGAATTCTTTAAAATCCACATCTGGTTGATACCACTGCGAAAATATACTGTCGAACAATATTTTTGAAGCCCAGATTTGATTTCAGATAAAACTTTGGTGAGTAAGATCGATACAGATTTGGTAGAACATTTTGAGGAACCAGCGATGAAACGTTGTTTGTACGGATTCTTATGCATTTTAGGTATGCAGTATAAGTATGGTAAATCTAAATCTAAATTGTTAGTTTGGAAGCCAAAGGAAGAAAGAGCTGATTTGTGGTTATCTATTATTTCAGAGGCAGAAAGATTTGTTGGGGTGTAAGTGGGATTTCCAGGTGTCGAATTTGAACCCAACTCTTTAACTAGACTTTCGAAATAGAACTTTTTGCAAGTAAATGTGTAATTATTTGAGGCTTTGTCCGCTGGTGTGATGACATAATGTTCTTGGAGGTAGGTAAGCTCTGTGATAACATCAGGGTCTTTAAATATAGACTAAAACTACAAATCGCAAAAACACACAATTTTCACTAGAACACCATACAAAACAATCGTAGCATACGTGCAGAAACATTAAACATTGATGACAACACATAAAAGGAAGGAGACCTATGTGCACCCGGCGCCGACTTTAGACGGACATCTGCTATTAGCAAATGGTGTGGTTATCCGGATTACAAGCTCACAACCCTCCCACTTATCCGGATACACAGAAGTATCAAGTATCGTCATTTTTTGCGTTGCCTTCACGGGGATTTATCACGCTTCCCAGTTGTTTTTAATTGATTATATATATATATATATATATATATATATATATATATATATATATATATATATATATTTATATATATATATATATATATATATATATATATATATATATATATAGACAGCACAAAAGAGGTGAAAACAACCACGTTCACTATTCAGACAATGTCGGATCAGCCCAACAAAGGGCGAATGCACGTCGCTTGGAAAAAAAAACCCAGCGGAAGGGACAGTACATCCCTTGAGCCCTCTGGATACACGAATATGTACTTGTATCCAGACGGAACAAGGGACAGTACGTCCCTCATTCCGTTCGGACACAAGTACATAAAAAAAAACATACACACACTCTCATGCTAGTCAGAACCTGTACTATACTGAAGCTCGAAAGGCTATAACTAGTAGCCAGGTAGGTAATATCACCTACCTGGCTACTAGTTATAGCCTTTCGAGCTTCAGTATAGTACAAGTTCTGACTAGCATGAGAGTGTGTGTATGTTTTTTTTTTATGTACTTGTGTCCGAACGGAATGAGGGACGTACTGTCCCTTGTTCCGTCTGGATACAAGTACATATTCGTGTATCCAGAGGGCTCAAGGGATGTACTGTCCCTTCCGCTGGGTTTAAACACGTTTAGTGTCGTGGTCGCTTGTACCTTTTTTTGTGCTTTTATATATATATATATATATATATATATATATATATATATATATATATATATATATATATATATATATATATATATATATATATAAAAGCACAAGAAATGTTCAAGCGACCACGACACTAAACGTGTTTAAACCCAGCGGAAGGGACATTACATCCCTTAAGCCGCCTGGATACACGAATATGTACCTATATACAGTCGGAACAAGGGACAGTACGTCCCTCATTCCGATCGGACACAAGTACATAAAAAAAGAACAGAAAAGCATACACACACTCTCATGCTAGTCAGAACCTGTACTGTACTGAAGCTCGAAAGGCTATAACTAGTACACAGGTAGGTAATATTCTCAATCCATGAACCGAAGCAGACCCCGCGAGGGGCGAAACCAGGTGCCTAGGTAGAGTCAGCGTCTCCTGTTTGCATGCAAATATATATATATATATTCATAATAATTCGTAAATAGTAAATGGAGCAACTAGGAAGCGTGACAAATTCATGTGTTCGTGCTGTATTGCTGGACATGCTTCTCTAAAGTAGAAGTCCGATGAAATCAAGTACAACTCAACAATCGTTGTCAAGTTTTTATAACAGAATAACTTACCAGCCACTGGATGTGATTGGTTGCTCTTTATGAAAGGGGACGATATGATAGATTTTTCCTGTTTGCATTTTCAATGTCAAGTCAATTATTGTGAAAGTTGTTGACCAGGAGTCCCCGAGGGCACATGCAGCCAAGTTCGATCAATTTCGGTAGGTCGTTTCTTCAAACGCATTCGAAAATTTTTGTTTACAAAATTTTCTCAAAATTCTGAAACCTGGTTCCTGTAGCATCATATTCCAGCCATCATCCTGCGTCTTTCGGTATATTTTGAACAAAATTTTCACATGTTTTGGCCATATTTCATTGTTTAGCTTGAGGATCACTTACGAGGGTTCAAAACCCGAAATGTTCATGTCTGGTCGATGCTGTAAATTTATCTGCTTTTAAATTATGCTAATGAATAAGAAGACGTTGAACATTTGTACCACTTGGTGAGTGTCACTGCTGGTGCACCAGTAGTCCCCGAGGTCACATGTAGCCAAGTTCGATCAATTTCGGTTGGTCGTTTCTTCAAACGCATTGGAAAATTTCTGTTTACAAAATTTTCTCAAAATTCTGAAACCTGGTTCCTGTTGCATCATATTCCAGCCATCATGATGCGTCTTTCGGTATTTTTTTAACAAAATTTTCACATATTTTGGCCATATTTCAGTTTTTAGATTGAGGATCACTGACGAGGGTTCAATACCCGAAATGTGCATGTCTGGTCCATGCTGTAAATTTTTGAATCTTTGTCAAAAACTTACAAAATTATCATCAATGTCCAGAAATGATTTTATGATTAAACAAGAAAAAATAAATTCTGGATTAAAATATTACAAAGCTTTATATTTTTCAATTTTCCTATTGAAAACTGTCCATTTTCAATGAAGTGACATCCACTTTCCGGTGTGCCGTTAATTTGTCAACGAATTCACTGTGATGAAGATTTAATTTTCTATTTATACATGCAAAGTTTCAATGCGGTACGTTTGGTATTTAAAAAAGTTTTTATTGCATTTTGAATGCCAAGGTTTGTGATGCCATTTTCCCAGATTACGTAGTAGTCGATTTCACAGCCTTATATAACATGTGGCCGACCTAGAAGTGTCCTTTCCTATGATTTTTTTTATGATTCTTATCTATGGTATAGTTCTGAACAATTCTAGCTTGGTTGCCACTCTGGCAACCTTGGGCAACTCTTTTTATCGGCGGATATTCAAAATGACCGCCAAATGCCTTCCACCAGTAGATATTTTTTCTCTCTAGATATTAAGTGTGTCACATGAAATCAGGGGTTTTCATTGTCAACAAACCCATTTCCGATGTCATTTTTACAATTCGAGTTCATTCAGGGCTAAACAAATCAAGATGGCCGCCAAATTCTACCTCATTTTGGTACAATGTGAATATTTCAACAAGTATTAGCTTTCCAAAAAAGCTTGGTCGATATCAACATCTCTTTAATCCCACCACATTTTTTTTTCGTCGAAAGGGGGTGCCGGATCCGCCACTGAATTTGGAGGGAAATAAGGGGAAACTTCTAAAAAGTTCAAATTTTGTGACTCGTACAGTCTTGTCGACTTTTTTATCGCTCATTAATTTTTTTGTTTCACTTATCAATTTGTCTTAGGTAAGAAAATAAACAAACAAACAAAGTGGTATATCCTTAACGAGAAAAAGCTTAGTCGGATGAACGGTTAGAACCTTTTTAGCCACTGGCACCCCTGATACGTTGTGATCGCGTATTTCTTTGTTGCAATGGATCCAAGGATCCAGAAATGTCGTCCATAGGAATTTTGAAGGCATAGGGTTCACTGTAACACTCACTAATTGGTCATGACGACATGTCCTATTTTTGTGTTGTGGATAAATAAGTGGGAGGTCATGGGAATGCCTGTCTCTGGTCACGTGTTTTTCACTAGTCATGAAAGTGGGAGGTCATGGGAATGCCTGTCACGTGTTTTTCACTAGTCATGAAAACGTTTCTTTCATAAGAATTATTCGGTGATGCATTACTGAATCTGACGGACTCAATTAGGAACTTTCTCCTATTGACAGCATCCGGTCTACAAATCTAGTAAGGTCGATTTCTTGAAATCGACCAATAAAACTTTCGTGTAACATGTCTTATTTGTAATTTCAATGTTTCGCTGTTTTGGTTGTTTTCAGCTGACACATGCTTCTGGGACAACTCTGTTTATTGGAGGAAATTCAAAATGGCCGCCAAATGTCTTCCCTCAATAGGTGAAATATAATTAGTTCATTAAATATTAAGTTTGACACATCAAGTAAGGGGTTTTGATTATCAACAAACTCATTTCCAATGTCATCTTGGCTAGAAATTCAAGATGGCCGCCAAATTCCAACCCCATGGTATAATGTGTAGATTTCAATAAAAAGTTCGTGTTACACATCCTATTTGTAGTTGCAATGATCCTTGAATACGTAAATTCAAATTTAATTGTTTTTTAAGAAAAAGTAAGGAAAACTCAACGTACTAGTAGTTTGAGGGTCGTAGTATTCCTTCGCAGGGATCTTGCCACGACTAGAGCTTATATATTATGCTTATTTCAAGATGACCATCTTAGCTGGGAACTTAGAATAATACGGAAGAAACATTAAGTAAACATGATAAATCAATGTGTGAATATTGTATTTTTCTAAAAAGAAATATCACAAGCTAGTATTTTATAAGACTTGCCATATGATGAAAAATGATTAAGAGAGACATTTAACATTGAATTGTTTCAACTTTAACAGACTAAGATTCGTCAAAATGTAATGCAAAGATGAACATTTCATTTGTTTGATGAAAAATGATACTCAAAAGACAAAAATAAAGTTTTCCTATTGGTCATATAAGACCAGTTTGTTTGACGCAGGGGATTCTAGAGTAAGCAAGTAAACTTGAGGTAACTTGGCTATTTTGGCTCTTTTGACCATCATGGTAATTTCTTTGCTTGGCCTGTATAGCTTTTTTTTCCCAATCGACAAGAATGCAATGGAAAGTAAATAAAAACACATTCACTCGTTTACACAAATTTTCGGCCCCTTGGCCTTTATCAAGTGTAAAAACGACAACTACACAAAAAGACTAAGTAAAATCCATCCTTGTTCCTCTGGCGTTCATTGAAATAGGAAGTTTTTGTTGTTTTCTTCACATAACCGTCCCTCGTTGTAATTTATTTTGAGTTGAATTATCTACTATATTTAGGTATAACGTTTATGATGACATGTACCATTCTGAACCTTGCATCTTTAGAAAGAATAGAATGTCTTCAAATGTGGCAAAACAACATTAATTATTTATGATTCTTTGAATCATTTTGGCTTGAAGTACCCCTAATGAGCATTCATTGTCCAAATCATGCATGTCTGATGCATAGAATGTATTCTTCTATGTAGAGAAGGCTGCTCAATTGACTTTCGTAACAGGGTTGGCACACTTGTAAATTAACAGGCCTTTCAAATTCCATCTGCTCTGATCACATCTAAGGATAATTGTAACTTCTGGTTGGAGATTCCCTCCGTTTTTCTCTACAGTGTTTCAAAATTGAATCTGAGGAGTCTTCAGTTGTGGAAAGATGAAATGGTACTACGTATGTTTTGACATGATAAAACTCAAGAGGATGAAATCTTGAAAGCAATTGTCTTGAATATCAGTGTTCCGTACAGTTTGAAGGTTGTTTCTATATCACATCTTTAAACAGGTTTTCATTCCAAATGTTTTCTTATAACACAGAGAGTATTTGGATGAAGAGTAAGACGTAGTCAGATGACCAGCTTGAAATAAATCTAGAACAGAACAGCATTATATAA
This sequence comes from Pinctada fucata, assembly GCA_028142955.1. Taxonomy (NCBI): domain Eukaryota; kingdom Metazoa; phylum Mollusca; class Bivalvia; order Pterioida; family Pteriidae; genus Pinctada; species Pinctada fucata. The sequence goes on from AP027103.1 coordinate 92,306,307, forward strand.
GTCAAAAGAACAGTGACAGTGAAAATGATCTATGTCAAGAATACAGATCATGCAGAAATCCTAATAGAAGTTTACTCCTTTGAATTCCTTTTGCAGACTTTCAAATAGGACAATCACTTAAGTATTTGACATGATGTTTTGACAATCCATATCCCTATTATGTAGATTCTTGCTTTAGGTCGAACCTTATCCCTCTTTCTTAAAACATACATTTGCAATCTATGTAAAAAGAGCATGTGAAAGCTCATATCGACAAAAGGACATTAGACATGATTCATACCATCTTTGGGATCACAAATAAGATGCACCACAATTATTCGTAACGGAATTTGAATATTGAAGTGAGGAGTCATATATTTTATGTTTAGCCTTTAATGAATCTATAAGCAAATGTTAAACGTCTTCAAATTCTTCAAAATGGCCGCCAAATGTCTTCCCTCAATAGGTGAAATATAATTAGTTCATTAAATATTAAGTTTGACACATCAAGTAAGGGGTTTTGATTATCAACAAACTCATTTCCAATGTCATCTTGGCTAAAAATTCAAGATGGCCGCCAAATTCCAACCCCATGGTATAATGTGTAGATTTCAATAAAAAGTTCGTGTTACACATCCTATTTGTAGTTGCAATGATCCTTGAATACGTAAATTCAAATTTAATTGTTTTTTAAGAAAAAGTAAGGAAAACTCAACGTACTAGTAGTTTGAGGGTCGTAGTATTCCTTCGCAGGGATCTTGCCACGACTAGAGCTTACATATTATGCTTATTTCAAGATGACCATCTTAGCTGGGAACTTAGAATGATACGGAAGAAACATTAAGTAAACATGATAAATCAATGTGTGAATATTGTATTTTTCTAAAAAGAAATATCACAAGCTAGTATTTTATAAGACTTGCCATATGATGAAAAATGATTAAGAGAGACATTTAACATTGAATTGTTTCAACTTTAACAGACTAAGATTCGTCAAAATGTAATGCAAAGATGAACATTTCATTTGTTTGATGAAAAATGATACTCAAAAGACAAAAATAAAGTTTTCCTATTGGTCATATAAGACCAGTTTGTTTGACGCAGGGGATTCTAGAGTAAGCAAGTAAACTTGAGGTAACTTGGCTATTTTGGCTCTTTTGACCATCATGGTAATTTCTTTGCTTGGCCTGTATAGCTTTTTTTTCCAATCGACAAGAATGCAATGGAAAGTAAATAAAAACACATTCACTCGTTTACACAAATTTTCGGCCCCTTGGCCTTTATCAAGTGTAAAAACGACAACTACACAAAAAGACTAAGTAAAATCCATCCTTGTTCCTCTGGCGTTCATTGAAATAGGAAGTTTTTGTTGTTTTCTTCACATAACCGTCCCTCGTTGTAATTTATTTTGAGTTGAATTATCTACTATATTTAGGTATAACGTTTATGATGACATGTACCATTCTGAACCTTGCATCTTTAGAAAGAATAGAATGTCTTCAAATGTGGCAAAACAACATTAATTATTTATGATTCTTTGAATCATTTTGGCTTGAAGTACCCCTAATGAGCATTCATTGTCCAAATCATGCATGTCTGATGCATAGAATGTATTCTTCTATGTAGAGAAGGCTGCTCAATTGACTTTCGTAACAGGGTTGGCACACTTGTAAATTAACAGGCCTTTCAAATTCCATCTGCTCTGATCACATCTAAGGATAATTGTAACTTCTGGTTGGAGATTCCCTCCGTTTTTCTCTACAGTGTTTCAAAATTGAATCTGAGGAGTCTTCAGTTGTGGAAAGATGAAATGGTACTACGTATGTTTTGACATGATAAAACTCAAGAGGATGAAATCTTGAAAGCAATTGTCTTGAATATCAGTGTTCCGTACAGTTTGAAGGTTGTTTCTATATCACATCTTTAAACAGGTTTTCATTCCAAATGTTTTCTTATAACACAGAGAGTATTTGGATGAAGAGTAAGACGTAGTCAGATGACCAGCTTGAAATAAATCTAGAACAGAACAGCATTATATAAGTCAAAAGAACAGTGACAGTGAAAATGATCTATGTCAAGAATACAGATCATGCAGAAATCCTAATAGAAGTTTACTCCTTTGAATTCCTTTTGCAGACTTTCAAATAGGACAATCACTTAAGTATTTGACATGATGTTTTGACAATCCATATCCCTATTATGTAGATTCTTGCTTTAGGTCGAACCTTATCCCTCTTTCTTAAAACATACATTTGCAATCTATGTAAAAAGAGCATGTGAAAGCTCATATCGACAAAAGGACATTAGACATGATTCATACCATCTTTGGGATCACAAATAAGATGCACCACAATTATTCGTAACGGAATTTGAATATTGAAGTGAGGAGTCATATATTTTATGTTTAGCCTTTAATGAATCTATAAGCAAATGTTAAACGTCTTCAAATTCGATAGCATCATTTAAGAGCAGATAAGTTTTCAGCATGGACCAGACATGCACGTTTCGGGTACTTAACCCTCGTCAGTGATCCTCAAGCTAAACAATGTAATATGGCCAAAGAGTGTGAAAAATTATATGTCCAAAAATGTACCGAAAAACGTAGCAGGATGTGTGGGATATGATGCAACAGGACCCACGTTTTAGAAATTTCAAGATTTTTTATAACAGAAATTTTGAATGGGTTGAAGAGACAGACAATCAAGCGAAATTGATCGAACTTGGCTACATGTACCCTCGGGGACTCCTGGTCCACCAGATATGGATTTCTTGGCCCTTAAAAGCTCTAATAAGATGTGCTACAATTGATATATCAAGTTAATATTACACTTTACACAGTAGAAGGAAACTATTTGGCGGCAATTTTGAATTTCCCCTAATAAGCAGAGTTGTCCCAGAAGCATATGTCAGCTGAAAACAACAAAAAGAGAAAAATGAATGTATTTTATGACGATTGCAACTACATACAAGACATATTACACGAACGTTGTATTGAAATATTCACATTGTACCATAATGAGGTAAAAATTTGGCGGCCATCTTGAATTTTTTGTCCTGAATGAACTCAAATTGTTAAAATAACATCGGAAATGGGTTTGTTGAACCTCAAAACCCCTGATTTGATGTGCCACACTAAATATATAAAGAAACAATTTAACGTATCCAATGTACAAATGGAGATCTCGCTGACGTCTCGTCCATTTAAATGATCTCGGTAATATTCGGCAGTGTCTCGATAGTTTCCGTGGCTTAATATGGGTTGGCATGTTGACCTTTGGTGTTGGAACCCAATTTTTATGTTGAATTACGGTATATCTAGGTTGAGATATGCCGTAATTCTAACTACATGTATATAATACACTTGATATTTATTTGTACAACGGATACCTTAATGTCATCTATTGGTAGAAGGCATTTGATGGCCATTTTGAATTTCTGCCAATAAAAAGAGAGTGGCAACCAAGCTAGAATGGTTCAGTACTATCCCATTGATAAGAATCATCAAAAAAAGTTCATAGGAAAGGACATTTCTAGGTTCAGAAATTTTCAATTCGACTATAGAAACGACGTCGTGGTTGACTCATGGATAGAACAATTTTGAAATATCATCATCTTCAAATGACGCCCGAAATAATTCAAACTTCATCAGGATACTCAAATGTGTATATCAATCAGTGTATCAAATGTTGTAAAGAAGTTAAGATTGTACTTTTCCTAGAAAGTGAGAAAACAAATAATGTGACCGCCATCTTGGTGTTCAAACCCTCCTTAATGCACATGTTAGGAAGATGTTAAGAAGTTTTAATTCCTTATTTCCAGTGCTAGGAAGGTTAAACTTGCACAGATGATGTGTCTTAATGAGAAGATCACAAATCTACATCAAAATGTAGGTCATGACCTATATTTTCCCCCGAAGTGCACATGTTAAGAAGATTTTGGTATCCTGAATGGTCTACTTCCCTTTTCTGTTTTGTTTAGTCATTACCATTTTCGTTGGTCCTCAATACGACAGATTCTCAAATTAAAAATGTAATGATCGCTGTGCGATATAAGTCCCCTACCGGCGGCATAAATATGACTTGCATCTCTGTTCATCAGTTCATCATCTGCAACAACAGCCAAGAAAAGTCTGGGAAACTGAATTCACGAAATTTTTTAAGTCCAAGGGCCATAACTCTTGTGAAAATTAGTCAATCTAAATTAAACTCAAATCTACATCACACTATAATGTATTCACATACAAAAAATCAGTTCATTATCTGCAATAACAGGCATGAAAAAGTCCGGAAAACTGCAAATTTCATGAATTTGCTAAGTCCAAGGGCCATTACTCTTGTAAAAATAGGCCAATGGAAACCAAACTCAGACTTGGTCTGAATCACACTGAGATGTATTCATTTACCAAAAAATCAGTGCATTATTTACAATAGAACCGAAGAAAAGTCCGGAAAACTGAAATTTTCATAAAATTTGCTTTGTCCAAGGGCCATAACTCTTGTAAAAATAGGTGAATATAAAGCAAACTCAAACTTGATCTGTATCACATTGAGATATATCCACATCTCCAAAATGAGTTCAATTTATGCAACAACAGCGGAAAAAATTCCGGAAAACTGAAATTTTCATAAAATTTGCTAAGTCCAAGGGCCATAACTCTTGTAAAATTAGGTCAATCGAAAGCAAACTCATACTTGATCTGTATCACATTGAGATATATCCACATACCAAAAATGAGTTCATTATATGCAACAACAGCGAAAAAAGTCTGGAAAACTGAAATTTTCATAAAATTTGCTAAGTCCAAGGGCCATAAATCTTGTAAAATTAGGTCAACCGAAAGCAAACTTAAACTTGATCTGTATCACATTGAGATATATCCACATACCAAAAATGAGTTCAATATATGCAACAACAGCGAAAAAAAGTCCGGAAAACTGAAAATGGGACAGACGGACAGACGGACAGACAGACAGACCGAGAGGAAACTAAGAGTCCCCTTCGGCGTTGCCGGTAGGGGACTAAAAACTGTGAAATGTTTTACTACTCCCTGTTTGTTGTCATTATGAAATGCTGCAATGAGGTGAGCTTTGTAATCTTTGATTACACAATGTTTATATGGTGTATATGCATGTATATAATTCAATGAAAAAGATCATATAAACTGAAACAATTTATTGCTGTTGATCGATAGCATCATATATTCTACTCATTAATAACATCAAAACAATATCATACGTGTAAAACTAAAATCTTATTCTGATTTATCCAGTAAAATTGTTGGTAAAACATTCATTTTGCTGAGAATTCTTTAAAGTATTAAATATTTGATATCTTTAAGCATGTTTAAAAATCTGTAGAGCAGTTTAAATATCTCCAAACAGAATCTTTATCATTGGAATCAGTATTTTCCCTGTGGCAAGTTCAAGGTAGATGTTAAAACTAGTATTATGAAACAAATCAAACAGAACATCGTAGAAGATGACCATGTTAAAATATATTTGGCTCATACTCTGACAGTTATATTATCAAACTACACAGAGAAATCTGCATGTACAGTATATCATGTTAATTACCATAATGTCTCCAAATATTTGACTTCGAAAATTAACCAAACATGTTTGTCTCTGAAGTAGTAAAAATGACTATAGGGGCAAATTTGGGTATAACGCATTTACCCAACACACATATTTATGGAACATTACAGTAGTTGATGTACAGAATGTACCTTGATTCCAAGCATGTACACATATGAGGAATGAAGAAGTTTATTTGTTACTTGTGTAACCACTATGATTCATAAGTTGCAAAATAGAAGTACTTTTTTCAATGTTTATGTTTACATATACTAATGAGAAATTGGTAAAATGATCTCATACAAAGAATAAAACACCGCTAAAGACGGTATGGCCGGATTGCAAAGTAAGTTTTTGTCACCAACTGGGTCAAGGTCAATAGGTCAAATAATACAGCATAAATTGAAAGGTTTTGTCAGAGGCAACATACATGTATAAAATAAAGTTTCTACTGCATACAGTTCCATAGATTTTGCTTAAACCAGGAACTTTAACCAAAATCCATAACTAGGTCAAAGTCCAAGGTCAAGGTCACTAGGTCAAATGTTATGGCATAAATTGAAAGGTCTTGTCATGGGCGAGCTTCATTAATAATATGAAGTTTCTACTGCATACAGTACCATAGATTTTGCTTAAACCAGGAACTTTAATCAAAATCTTTGAGTAGGTCAAAGTCGAAGGTCAAGGTCACTAGGTCGAATGTTACGAAATAAATTGAAAGGTCTTGTCATGGGCAAGCTTCATGTATAATCCAAAGTTATTGCATATAGTTACTTAAATTTGCCTCAACCAGAAACTTTAACCAAAATCTTTAACTAGGTCAAAGTCCAAGGTCAAGGTCACTAGGTCAAATGTTACGGCATAAATTGAAAGGTCTTGTCATGGGCAAGCTTCATATATAATATAAAGTTTCTACTGCATATAGTAACTTAGATTTTGCCTCAACCAGAAACTTTAACCAAAATCTTTAACTAGGTCAAAGTCCAAGGTCAAGGTCACTAGGTCAAATGTTATGGCATAAATTGAAAGGTCTTGTCATGGGCAAGCTTCATGTATAATATAAAGTTTCTACTGCATATAGTTACTTAGATTTTGCCTCAACCAGAAACTTTAACCAAAATCTTTAACTAGGTCAAAGTCCAAGGTCAAGGTCACTAGGTCAAATGTTATGGCATAAATTGAAAGGTCTTGTCATGGGCAAGCTTCATGTATAATATAAAGTTTCTACTGCATATAGTTACTTAGATTTTGCCTCAACCAGAAACTTTAACCAAAATCTTTAACTAGGTCAAAGTCCAAGGTCAAGGTCACTAGGTCAAATGTTATGGCATAAATTGAAATGTCTTGTCATGGGCAAACTTCATCTATAATATAAAGTTTCTACTGCATATAGTTACATAGATTTTGCCTCAACCAGAAACTTTAACCAAAATCTTTAACTAGGTCAAAGTCCAAGGTCAAGGTCACTAGGTCAAATGTTATGGCATAAATTGAAAGGTCTTGTCATGGGCATGCTTCATGTATAATATAAAGTTTCTACTGCATATAGTTCCTTAGATTTTGCCTCAACCAGAAACCTTAACCAAAATGTTGACGGCAGACGGACGGACAGACAGACGGACAGACGGACGGACATCGTCAATCTATAGACCGGAATTGCTTTGCAATCCGGCCAAAAAGCTTAAAATGATGACATACACTTTAAAAACATACCTATATGTATACTATAAGAATGTTGTATATTAAATGAGACAATTTCTTTATATCCTGATTATTCTATGACAACATGACATCACACCCGTGGCATACCGATACTCTTCCTTTTCTCATCAAACAGGAGTGATCTCCTCTTGTTTCTCAGTGGTCGCTGTAAAGAAAGAAATAAACTTTCCTAAATGATTTTATCTTAAATTATGGAACAATTTTTGACAAAACAAGAATACTGAGAATTTCATTTTGACTGCAGGCTATTAAGTTTTGGACTATTGCATGACTCATGTAAATCCTTCGTTAGAATGAAATCTTCATAAATATTGAATAAGAAAAAGATTACATAAAACTGAGATCAAACAAATATCTTTTATTATGAAAGATCTATGTTGAAACTTCTTGAGTTAGATAGAGTCAAAATCAAAGGCATTAATTTAATTCCTATATCTTGTATCAGTTTGTCCATTGACCTTGAAAGTTAAGAATTTACAGATTTTTTCTCTCCTTTCGCATATGAAATCTCTAAATTCAAAATTTCCAAGTTGCCATGTCTGAACCAGAGTTGATATTTCAAAAATACATCTTGACATTGAATTCTTTTTTTTTTTTCAATTTATTTGCATTCTGGGCCTTTATCTGTACATAAAATGTAAGGTTTCAAAATTTCTTGAGTTATTTTGTTGGAACCAAAATATTTGATTTTTCATACAATGTCATGTATTTGTAATTCGAATTTGATTACATTTGACCTTGACATAAAAAATTACAGAATTGACAGATGAAGAGACCCAATTCAAATCTTACATTTATTTGAGACAACCTCAGACTTTGATTGAAATCTATTATCAGTGAGGCGCTTTTAACCAGTGATGCCAATAGTATCAAGTTTAAGTCAATATAATAATATTCACTGTATTTATGTCAGATTTTATTTCTATAGTCAAGGACAGTTATCCTACCCGTAAGTTTGGACTGTCTTCCGGGGAGCTGAAATTATGACTATCATTTTCTTTATCCATCTCAGGACTGTCAAACTTCTTATGAGCAAATTTCTTCTTCAATGCTACTGCTATCAGAGAGGCGGGGTCAGTCGTGTTGCTAGGGGCAACAGGAGGCTTCCTTACAGGTGTACCACCAGGGGATCTACAACAGACAACATATAGTAATCAGAGATAATACCAAGGTCACCAAGTGTGGCAATTTTTGCATTTGATGTACAATTTTTTATCAGACAGGTTTCAGTGATACAGTAATATTATAAGAAAATATAAAGCTTCTGATTTTTAAGATGAAATTGAAAACAAATATTATAAAGATGATCTCTTCACCTCGAAATGAGGGTATTATACAGTCCTGCAATCCACTTGTTTGACAAAAAAGTGGATAGGATAGGATGTAGGATGTAGGATAGAAAGTGGATAGAATCTTATCCTATCCTATCCTATCCCATCCTATCCTATCCACCTCAATCCTGACCATTTCTATCCCATCCTATCCTACATCCTATCCTATCCTACATTTTATCCTATCCTACATCCTATCCACCTCGTTCTTCAATCCAATCTTTCTTTTTAAGTTATTAGGAGACAAACATACTTATCTGATGAAATTTGATCCACTGAAAAATTTCACTTGACATAATGGGTAATATACATTTTATTTCAATAAAAAACAAACGTGGAGGTTATAATGTTATATTTTTGTTTCTTTCACTGCAAATGCAAAAATTGTATTTATTCATCTAAATAGTTTTCATTATTATAAAATCCAAAAAACAGCAATAATTGCAGATACTTTACTACTTTGTATCAAGTCATTTAGTTTTAATCATAATCTCACTAAAGGTGATGAGAAGTAGATAAAGGTGGATTGGATAGGATAGGATAGGATAGGATGTAGGATAGGATAGGATAGGATGTAGGATAGGATAGGATGTAGGATAGGATAGGATGTAGGATAGAATTGGATAGAAAGAAATTTGAATGAGGTGGATAGGTTAGGATAGGATGTAGGATTGGATAGGATAGGATGTAGGATAGGATAGGATAGGATGTAGGATAGGATAGGATGTAGGATAGGATAGGATGTAGGATAGGAAAGGATGTAGGATAGGATGGGATGTAGGATAGAATTGGATAGAAAGAAATTTGAATGAGGTGGATAGGTTAGGATAGCATAGGATGGGATAGGATAGGATAGAGTGGATAGGAGGTGGATGTAGGATGGTGGACAGGATAGGATAGAATTGTCAAACAAGTGGGTTGCAGTACTGTACACATTGATTTAAGAAATGAATCCGACATTTTTTCTTTTGGTGCAGGTACATGTATCATCCAAAAAATTGGACAGAAAACTGCATCAAATGCACATATTAGTGCGCTGATGCAAATGTACGCACAGTTGATGCAGTTTTCTGTACAATTTTTCGGGTGATACCTGCATCAACAGAGAAAAAATTTCAGATTCATTTCTTATCATTTTATATCATCTTCTTATGGAAAACAGACTGTTTTCTTGGATCTAAAAACAATCAATCATAGCACTATATTTCCTAAGTTCAGAGGGTTGCGCAGTGATACAACTGCCTTCAAAGACGAAAACAAGTTATTGCAGCCACAATGATTAAAACAGAGAACGACCGTCTCTCTGTATCTTAGGAATAAGGACCAGTTTGAGCAAATTATACATGCACAGTTAATTTTTTAGTAAGTAGAAAAGAAATGGTACTCTTGAAATTTTAAGTGAACATCAACAAATTGTATTTTCAGCAACGAGTTTATTCGTGTTTGAGGAAACCCCCTGTTCTAATAATCGTGCTATAAATAGACTTCAGTGAAAAATTGTGTTGATTGATGTATCAACAAAATTTCTTAGCCAATCAGAATCTTCGTTTCTTGAAAATAACAATGGAAATTGAATGATTTGGATTTTCGAGGTACATGTAAGTCAAATTGAAATCTCCTCATAGTCACTCAGCCATAAAATGTAGGTCATGTGCAAGGACATCAACTTGAACTTATATCTTTATCATCTTTTGGAAATAAGTCATTCAGCCATGAAATGTACATTATCAAAGAAGCACAGAGCAACTTCTTTATTTTTATGTGTATTACAAGGATCATTAACCATGCCAGTTGTCTATCTTACACCTCTATCCAAATACATTATTCTCTTCATAAGTATTATATAACTTGTAGGTTACAAGCAACATCTGGAGCCTACACCCTCATTCTCATAATCCTGACTAACATGAGTATACATGTAGAGGGCTTGACAACATCATCAAACCAGTTAACAATCATGACAAACAATCTTATTTCCATCAAATGCAGACATTGAAACAAACCATAAGAATTTACCTTTGAATGGACCTAAGTTTGACAGAGCCCAGTCCTTTAAGAACATCAGTCAAACAGGGGGGCTTGGACACAGGGTTTGGAATGTTGACTCTTTCACTTAAAGCTTTGTCTTGTTTCTGAAGGAAATATTCATTGCTACATTCCATGAAATGAAGAACAATTGCATTATCATAACACATCATTCTGTTTATAATTCATTATACATAAAAAGCATATGAAACATGTATGAAAGTTCTATCATTTTCCAAATAAAAATATCTTGAAATCATATTTTTGATACCTCATGTAATTTTGCATATGTATCTTCCTGTGTATTTTGTGTTGATATTTGATCTTCTGGTTGAATCCTCAAGGCTGGTACAGGGGGAGCCACTGAGCAAAGTGGTACTGCTACAGGTGGCACCACTGGACAAGGAGGTAAAGGTGGAGGTGGTGGAGGGGGAGGTGTGGCCGTATCTCCAGGTAAACTCACTAGAAATTCAGGATGAAATAATTTAAATAACAATGAATTTAATGCATATTTTATCAGCATACTTGTTCATAATTATTATACATTTTTTATGATACATACAGATCTCTTCTTCTAACCAATATGAAGATCCATTTTCAGACACTTAGAAAACTGACATTACAAGAGTAGCTAAAAAAAATATTATACTGTATTTCATTTTAATTTGGTTAGAACTTTAACCCTTATTTGCCATTGCGACTAACATGAACTGATGAAATGTTAAATTTTCTTGCATCGAGGGGTATAATTCTAGCTCATGACAGTATTCAATCATGGTTTCCTTAGTATGTCAATGATTTTCAGTGTGTGTCATTTGGAAACTTTTAAAATTTGGTCTGTTGTCCCTATACATGTATATACATGTAATGGCTGGAGGGACAGATACAGTCTCAAAATTTTCTCCCTAACTGACAAGTGGTCTTTATCCAAATGATCCAGGAATGCAGACACATTTTACCGACAGAACTTTGTAAAATCTAAATTCCAATAATCTATTTTTATCCTAGGGGAAACAATAATTTATTTTTCAGACTTACACTTCTTGCCAGTCCCATACACTGTTATGAAAATATCCTAATATTATGCTTTTTTAGCAGTGTGAAGTGGTTCTTATGTATCTAGAAGGTTCTCTGCAGATGGTATAATAAGTTGATAGTACCGATATTAATAGATAAGAAGTACATGATCTTACTTTGTGACTTATTCTGTTCCTGATTAAGCACTAACATGGCTATCTGAGATCGTAAGTTTGTAAGCTCGTCCTCTAGTGCGTTGATTTTATCCATGGCGAGTGGGTCATTAGAGGACATCATAGAGGTTGAGGAGATCATGGTCGAGTTCATTAAGGGAACCTCCGGGGGAAGCATCGGTACAAAGTCAACTTCCTCCTCACTCAGATCTGATCCTGTCCCACTGTCAGAATCAAGTAAATTACGCTTCTGTGCCCTGAAACAAAACATATCTACCATATGTACATGTACATTCATAGATGCGAGGTACATGTAATATTTTGTGGGGAGGAAACATAATACAAGTATTAGCTTTTACAAAAAGCTTGCCGGCAGTTAGCTGACATTAAATGTTGTAAAATTCTAGTAAGAAAAAAAAATGGAATAAACGATTTTTATTCTTGTTAGACCAATCGCACATTTCCGGGCTTTTCCGTTTTTATTTCCGATTCAAACTACGGAAATTTCCGAGGATCTGTGATTTGTTGTAGGACGTATCGGTACAAAGACTTTTCGATGCATCTTTCGGAAGAAAATGCACTGATACGATATGACTTTCATTTGTCAAGTCATCTAGACTCTTCAGCGGACTTGATGGAAGCATCTTATGCACAGATTCAGAATAACCTTGACGAATATTTGCATATTTTGTAGTTGTCCACCAATCATATTGCCAAGAGTTATTTTATCCGTGCAAGTATGTCACGATTGATTACAGTATACCGGCAGTCATGACTGCCGGTAACAAAACTAAGGGACATTTATCTCACTCTTAAACAGTTATTTCCCAAATGCTCTTCTACGCATACTAAATCATCATCAGTGGTTGCCATGGTAACTTACCTCATTCATATACAGTAATTTCCCAAATCTTCTTCTACCCATACTAAATCATCATCAGCGGTTGCCATGGTAACTTACCTCATTCATATACAGTAATTTCCCAAATCCTCTTCTACCTACATGTATACTAAGTCATCATCAGTCGTTGCCATGGTAACTTACCTCATTCTTATACAGTTATTTCCTAAGTCCTCGTCTACCCATACTAAGTCATCATCAGTCGCTGCCATGGTAACTTACCTCATTCTTATACAGTTATTTCCTAAGTCCTCTTCTACCCATACTAAGTCATCATCAGTCGTTGCCATGGTTCCCACACTGGTAAGGGAGATAAGTGAGGAATCACTGTCACAGCTATCATGCCGTCTTCTTTGGGGACGCAAAAGATGCTTCTGTAAAATAAGTTTTTTTAAGGAAAAAATCAGACAGCAAGTAAGAAATTCATGTATCAGACATGTATGTAAACACTAATCATAGGAATCAGGATATCAAAGATCACAACAATCACCTCACTGTTGCTACTTGTCAACTCTCCCTCCTTTTGGAGGGAGACTCCCTCTTTTTGATCTCATATCCCTTCTTGGCATTACTCCCTCCCATTAGACCAACATTTCCCTCTTTTGTCAAAATTACCAAAGAAGAATAAGTCTAGATAGCAACATTCAGAGTATTTCAACAGAAATCACATGAAAAATGCAAGAAAAGATTGTATAGAATGCAATGAATTATTCATACATGTATCATTGTTATGTCAGCACAATGAATTTACAGTATGTGAAAATTGGTTTTGCGAAAATATGGTTATTCATTGTGTTATGGGTCAGAATACCCCAAAACGCCAGCAAAAATCAGACAAAGACAGAATATAATTTACAAGTTTAATTATGTACAAAATATATATATTTAAAACGATTACAACTCACAATACAATGTCCGGATCAAAGTGTCCGTTACGGTCCACAAAGTCTATCGAATGGGTTTCCGGTAATCACAAGCGTTCTCGAAAGATCGGTGTCCAAACGTTGTTAAATGGATTAAAGTCTCAACAAATAAAGTGTCCCAGTATATCAGAATAGATGAATGAATCGTGTCTACGAATGTGTACGAATGTCCCCTCAACACAGTTCCTCAGAGGTATTTATACTTAATACCAATGAATTAACCAGAAGCTTCTAGAACACTGACTCATTACAAATGATTAACAATAGAGTAAATTCTAGAAATCACAGTCATGTGATGATAATGATGTAACAAAGAACATACTGGAATATTCTCTAATGAAATAAACATGACATAGTAAAATCTAGAAAGAATAATTATGAAATCATAATACAACATGACTAAGTACATGTGTACCTACACATAAAGTAAAACTAAAATAACACATGACCCACAACACCTCCCCCCTTAAAAAAAGTTTGAGTGTCAATGAAAACTTAAGTGGTAAATTTTGCAAAAATCACTCATGAAACTCTTGATAGTGCATCTGCAATCACATTGTCTTTGCCCTTGATATGGTTAATAATGATATTGTACTCTTGCAACAATAAACTCCACCTTGTAAGTCTTTGATTCTTGTTTGACATTTTGTGCAAAAATGTGAGAGGGTTGTGGTCAGTAAACACAAGAATGGGATGTAAAGTAACATTCAAATAAACATCAAAATGTTGTAAAGCTAACAATAATGCAAGACACTCTTTTTCAATAGTAGAGTAATTCTTTTGACATTTTGTCAATTTCTTTGAAAAATAACAAACAACTCTATCTACACCATCATCATTTTCTTGAAATAAAGCAGCCCCGATTCCTACGTCACTGGCATCAACAGTAAGCTTAAATTGCTTATCAAAATTTGGAGCTGACAGGACAGGACTATTCATAAGAACACATTTGATTTTCTTAAAAGATTCGTCACAGTCATTGGTCCATGCAAAATTCACTCTCTTCTGTAACAGATTGGTAAGTGGACCAACAACTGACGAGAAATTTGGACAAAATTTTCTGTAAAATCCTGCCATTCCCAAAAATCTCATTATCTCTTTCTTATTGGTAGGAATCGGGAACTTTGAAATAGCTTCCACCTTGGCCATGATAGGAGTAACAAAACCTTGACCTACTTTGTGACCCAAATATTCTACAGTCGCATGACAAAATTCACTTTTCGCAAGGTTCACTGTGAGGTTTGCTTTCGCCAGTATGTCGAAGAAGGTACGCATGATTCGGAGATGGTCATTCCAGGTGTCGCTGTAGATGATGACGTCATCGATGTACGCCTCGCATCCTTCAAGATGATTTAGGAGCGAATGAATCATCCTCTGGAATGTGGCTGGTGCGTTTTTCATACCAAAGGGCATTACTTTATATTGGTATAGCCCATCTGGAGTCGCAAATGCCGATATTTCTCTGGCTCTCTCGGTAAGCGGGACCTGCCAATAGCCTTTAAGCAAGTCAAATTTACTGACATATTTTGCACTGCCAATTTTATCGATACAGTCATCGATTCGTGGGATCGGATAAGAGTCAGTTTTGGTGACTGAATTGACTTTTCTAAAGTCCGTACACAATCGGTAAGTTCCGTCTGGCTTCGGAACAAGAATACATGGGGAACTCCAATCACTATTGCTGGGTTCAATAATGTCATTTTCGAGCATGTATTGAATTTCTTTCCGCATGTATTGAAGCTTTATCGGGTTTAACCGATAGGGATGCTGTTTGATAGGTGACGCATCACCTACAATGACGTCATGATGAGATGCATTCGTCTTTTTTGGAACGTCCGGAAAGATGGTCGTATATTCCCGCATTAATTGGTGCACTTCCTCTTTTTGATGCACGGTCAGATGTCCGAGTTTCACTTCCGGATTTGTCAGAATTTCGGAATTCTTCAAACGGACACTTTGAGCGAAGTCTTTTTCGACAGTCTCTTCATTACATTCAGATTCAACACAATTTTCTAATGTATTTACATTGGCCAAAGTGGAAACTGGTTTTACAAAATTTCGGTCACTTCTATCAAAATACTCTTTCAACATGTTAACATGACACACTCTTTTTTCTTTTCGCCGACCTGGTGTCTTAACCACATAGTTAACATCACTAATTTTACTCTCAATCTCATAAGGACCGAAATATCTAGCTTGCAAAGGATGACCAGGGATAGGCAAAAATACAAGAACTTTATCGCCTGGTTTAAAAACTCTGTTTCTAGCATCTTTGTCATACCATGTTTTCATTTTCATTTGTGAGGTTTTGAGATTTTCTTGAGCTAATTTGCAAGCATTATATAATTTCTCTTTGAAATTAGACACATAGTCTAAGAGATTCAAATCGCTAGTCTCAGTCAACCATTTTTCCTTCAACAACTTCAATGGCCCCCTGACCGTATGCCCAAAAACTAGCTCAAAGGGACTGAACCCCAGGGACTCCTGAACCGCTTCTCGTGCCGCAAACAACACGAGGTGAACCCCTTCATCCCAGTCTTTTCCATACTGGTGACAATATTTTTTCATCATAGTTTTAAGGGTTTGATGAAAGCGTTCAAGTGCCCCCTGGGACTCAGGATGGTACGCAGAAGATTTATACTGCCTGATACCTAGCTCATGCATAACCTGCTGAAACAATCCTGACATAAAATTCGAACCCTGATCTGACTGAATAGCCTTGGGAGCACCTACGAAACTGAAAAACTCTGTAAGGGCCTTAACTATGGTCTTTGCCTTAATATTCCTTAGAGGTATGGCTTCAGGAAACCTAGTCGAAGTACACATAATTGTCAGTAAGTACTGATTCCCTGACCTAGTCCTAGGCAAAGGACCTACACAATCAACTAACACACTACTAAAAGGTTCCTCAAAGGCTGGAATGGGTTGGAGGGGAGCAGGTGGTATAACTTGATTGGGTTTACCTACCATCTGACAACTATGACAAGACTTACAAAACTCAGACACATCTTTTCTCAACTTAGGCCAGTAAAAGTGACTTAAAATCCTATTATAAGTCTTATTGACACCTAAATGACCTGCCATGGGTGTGTCGTGAGCTAAACTCATGATGTCCCCGCGATATGCTACTGGAACCACTATCTGGTGAACGACCCGCCACACGTCATTAGGGGGTGCATCGGGTGGTCTCCATTTCCGCATAAGGATGCCATCTTGTATGTAGAAGCACTCTCCGACTTTGTCCGCTTCTTCTCGGGGACGGGCCCTCTTGCTTAGTCGGATGATCTCCGGATCTTTAGTTTGCTCGGAGAGGAGCTGCTCACGGCTTAAGGCATCTGTATCTCTGTCTAATGGCGGATCGGAATCATCATCAGGTACTGTCGGAGACTTGTCAACATGAAGTGGTACTGACGTCTCAGGTACGCTGTCATCAATGGTAGACATGAATGTGTCAGAAAGGTCTATATTTTCGGAGGGATGGTCCTCGTTAAGTGCAGGAGTACGCTCAGCCTCTTTCAGTCTTTTCCTGGCCATCGCCCTGGTAACTGCGCAGGCTGGGTACAAGTCGTCGTCTTCATCATCGGACACGACATCGGACGTGATTTTCTCGCAAACAATCGGATCGGCTACAACTTTGCCGCCAGCTAAATCGTTGCCAAGCAACAAGGAAACGCCTTGAACGGGAAGAGTAGGTCGAACACCTACGATAACAGGTCCAGTAATTAAGTCTGACTTCAAATAAATTTCATGAAGGGGAACATCAATGACGCCTAGCTCCACACCCTGTAATAAAACTGACCTACCAGTAAAAGTGTGCTCAGACAAAGGCAATGAACCCTCTAACAATAAAGTCTGGGCAGCACCAGTATCTCTCAAAATCTGAACAGGCAACGCTTCGCTAGAATCACTGAGTGAAACAAATCCCTGTGACAAAAAGGGCTTATAATGATCCTCCACAAAATCATCAGAACTGGACTTAGAACCCTGAATCTCAGGAGTGTCAGAACAAATCGAATCTAAGGCTTTCCTGTCATTTCTAACAGACGCACAGGCCTGTGACTTAAGTTCTTTTTTCTTCTTAAGCTTCAAACACTCACCAATAACATGACCTTTTTTCTTACAATAATTGCATGTAGGAGGCGACCCCACCCCTGGGGATGCCTCAGAACGCTCGGACCTAGGACCGGACGTAGAACCACCTTGAGATGGTGACTGGGAACTAATGGACGACTGAGACTCTTGTAAATTTTTCTTTGGAACATCTGAAGTTTTTGCGCTATCGCTAGATTGAGTTTTTGACACAAAATTTTTCTTATGAGTGAGAGCATACGTATCAGACAAAACAGCGGCTTCTTCAAGAGTTTTAACATTTTTGTCTTCCAAATGAGTTCTTAAATCTTGATGTACACACTCTTTGAACTCTTCTATCAGAATTATTTGACGCAAATTGTCAAATGAATTGGGAATTTTCTTAGATCGAAACCACTGATCAAATAAATCTTCTTTTTCTCGAGCAAATTCAACATATGTTTGATTTTCAAACTTTTTGTACTTTCTAAACTTTTGTCTGTACGCCTCAGGTACTAACTGATATGCTCTCAAAATCGTGTCCTTGACCTTGTCATAGTCTGAACTCTCAGCAATACTGAGCGCCGAGTACACTTCAGCCGCTTTGCCAATAAGTACGCTTTGTAATAAAGTTGGCCAAAAGTCGCGTGGCCACTTCAGATTGGCCGCGATTTTCTCAAAATGTGGAAAATATTTGTCCACGGACTTTTCTTGAAATTTTGGTACTAATCTGATGTTTTTGGCGGCGTCGAATTCAGACTTGACAAGCGAAGGAACAGGATTTTCCTTAGCGCTTTTCTCTAACTTCAACTTTTCTAACTCAAACTGGAGTTCTTTCTCGTGCATACGTTCCTGTTTCTCTCTTTCTTCTTTTTCTCTTTCAAATTGTAAATGTCTTTCTTTTTCTTCTTTTTCAAATTGTCTTTCTTTTTCTTCTTTTTCAAATTGTAATTGTATTTTCATTTTCTCTAATTCAAACTCATATTTTGACATTTTGGTTTCGCTTGAAACAGGTTCAACAGGAAAATCGTATGACGAAAAGATTTCCTTAGCTAAAAGCTCTTTAGCCACAATATTTCTAATTTCTTGTTTTCTCATAGAAGATTTTACATCTAACTTCAAGTGAAGACCTAAACCAATCAAATCATCTTTTTTCAATGATTCGAACTCACCTACAGTCGGCGATTTCAAAAATTCAGTGACCGAAAATACCATGATTGATTTCTGCTGGCAAAAGTTTTACTAAAAAAAATTTCCCTTTTTTTCAAAAACGATCTTTACGTAAAAATGCAAATTTGCAGAGATTACTATCCCGGACGAGCCCCCAATTCTGTTATGGGTCAGAATACCCCAAAACGCCAGCAAAAATCAGACAAAGACAGAATATAATTTACAAGTTTAATTATGTACAAAATATATATATTTAAAACGATTACAACTCACAATACAATGTCCGGATCAAAGTGTCCGTTACGGTCCACAAAGTCTATCGAATGGGTTTCCGGTAATCACAAGCGTTCTCGAAAGATCGGTGTCCAAAGGTTGTTAAATGGATTAAAGTCTCAACAAATAAAGTGTCCCAGTATATCAGAATAGATGAATGAATCGTGTCTACGAATGTGTACGAATGTCCCCTCAACACAGTTCCTCAGAGGTATTTATACTTAATACCAATGAATTAACCAGAAGCTTCTAGAACACTGACTCATTACAAATGATTAACAATAGAGTAAATTCTAGAAATCACAGTCATGTGATGATAATGATGTAACAAAGAACATACTGGAATATTCTCTAATGAAATAAACATGACATAGTAAAATCTAGAAAGAATAATTATGAAATCATAATACAACATGACTAAGTACATGTGTACCTACACATAAAGTAAAACTAAAATAACACATGACCCACAACAATTGAAAATGTCATCGTGGCTAAATGGGTTCACATGCAATCTCCTTCTTAAGATTTCAAAAGAGGGAGATCTCCCTCTTTTAAGATTTCAAAGTTGACAGGTATGCTGCTGCATAGGGCTGAGTATCGCGGGTCAAATGTGTATTGCGATATATTGCGATATTTGGAAAAATATTGCGATATATATTGCAATATTTTCATACGGTGACATCAACAGTCCTTATGGTTATTTTTTTTTCTACCTCAATTTTCCTTTCAAAATTTTATTTTAAAATCGGAAAATGTCTTCATCATGATATAATTACGTGCAGACAAATTTGACCAACCATACCTACATGCATGGATATTCGGTTGAAAAAATGATATTCATCCAGTTATTTTAAGCTATCAATGTGATAATTCTGCTGAGACATCTGCGGACACTCGCGGACAGACAGTGCAAAAAGTCACTAGGAAACTTAAAATGACACCACTATGTTGTACGTTTAAACAATCATAACTAAATATATACATGTACTATAAACAAAATATAAGAATCAAGCTAACATGATAAAGTCTTTCTTGCAAATTAGTATACCAATGTGCAGTGTGTTGCTGAATGTTTCTAAAGGTGAAATAAACGTTATTTTACCTATTTCTTAAAATATATTTTGCTGTGTAGCATAGAACGGACACCTCGGTCATGTTTAAAAGTGGCTAGTCAGAAAATTGCAGAACTGATCGCTTTCGCCCGTAAGTTTCAAAGAAACAACATAAAAATATGAAGATAAATAATATCGTCAAAAACCGGTTTTTGAAAACAAATACCATGGTACGTATTGCGAAGCCTCGTATCGCGATATACCGGTACCGCGATAAAACCGCTCAGCCCTACTGCTGCATATAATATAAATGCAATTTTATTACTTTTTTCATGAACAATAAATATAAAACATAGGGTAATCAAAGATTACATACAGTAGCTCGCCTTTACAGGTTTTTGTCAGAAAAAAGGTTAAAGTTTTTGAAAAGTAGGTCAAAGTCCAAGGTCAAGGTCACTAGGTCAAAGGTCATGGTCTCAAATGAAAGGTCTTGTCACAAGGTATCTACATGTGAAATATCAAAGCCCTACCCCTTATGGTTCAAGAGATATAGCCCAGGTTAAAGTTTTGTCTACGGAAGACGACAACGACGCCGCCGAGGGTATGGCATTAGCTCTCCTGACTTTTTTGTCCCGGCGAGCTATAAAGACTGAGTCCCTTCATCAATGATATGAACTGGTGGTTAACTTATGCAAAATATTTATTGAAACTCTCTAAAATTTCCTTAGACCTCACCATTTCAAAAAGCTAAAGAGAACTTTCAAGGCATAAATGTAAACAGTTATGGAAAACAGTCAGACATGCAGTATGATTGTGTGTTGTATACAATATTAATTGGAATGGATAGAAGGATCTAAAAATGTAAGTACCTGAATTTTAAGTCGTTTGGGAGATTTGAGTGGAAGACTGGTTCCCACAATACGTATGATATTTCTGTGTCTAATATCCCCCCGCCATGCACGCCATCCATGTGTTATACGTAGGTATCTCTGTACAAAGTGATGGTCCCATCTGACTACAGCACCATGGCCCACCCTCTGGAAAATATCTCGACCTCTCTCATTCATCCTCTGCACAAATTCTGCCTGAAATTTTTAAAGGCCCTTTATAATTCTTATTCTAAACATTCTTTTAAAACATCATCCATACATGTGCAAGTAAATCAAAAGATGTAGTGAAATAAAAAAACATGTGTTTGTGAAACACGAATGCCCCCGTTGGCATCTTTGTCAGTAAAACAGCTGAAAAGTAGTTCACATTTTGAGGTCAAGGTCACAAGGTCAAATTTGTTATCCATGGAAAGGTCTTGTCACAAGGAATACACACGTGAAATATGAAAGCGCTATCACTTACCATTCAAAAGTTATGGCCAAGGTTAAAGTTTTCCAAAAGTAGGCCAAACTCCAAGGTCAAGGTCACAAGGTCAAAACTTTTGGTATCCATAGAAAGGTCTTGTCACAAGGAATACACATGTGAAATATGAAAGCCCTATCACTTTCCATTCAGAAGTTATGGCCAAGGTTAAAGTTTTTGCGGACAAACAGACAAACAGACGGACAGACCAAAAACTATATGCCCCCGAATCTTCAATTACGGGGGCATAAAAATCCTCTTACAACCAATAAATCTTGCATGATAAGATATTTCTTACATCATGTACATGAGTGTTATGTGAGAAAGAAATAATGACATTCAAGCTTTTCCAATAAATTGTACTTACAACTGGCAGAATCAACTAATAGAATGTTTGTTTATTGAACAAAAAATATCAAGTAACTTTAGTTATCCATCAAAACAATTGCTTTCTAAGAACACATTCCTAAGTTTAAAAATATTCATGCTATTGTTTATGAAAATGAACAAAACATATTGTCCAAATTTTACAATATTTTGTTCTGCCAGTATAATCTACCCTCTGTGCTTCAATACTGCAAAGGTGCAATAAATTCAAACTGTATCATTAACACAATTAAGAGAATAACACAGCGACAGTAGGAATTTTTCTGAATACGCATTAGCAGAGCGGGAGAATATGACGTATTAAATATGACCATAAAATTGTACAATTTATGCCTGCAATCATCATGATCATTTAAATCATAGACGTATAATCTACAATGGTATCCTATTTCTTATTCACTATTTTCAAAACAAACTATAGTATTGGCACATTCATGGATTCACTGTTTAGGGTTGCTCAGGACATGACATGAGATGAGTCCAAGGTGAACTGTTATGATTTTATTGTCAAAAATTGAAAGCAGTCACACAATCAAATTACATAAAGTGAATAAGTCACATTACGTACCATGTCATCTGGATCAACACCCATGTAGTCAAGGACTATTCTAAGTATGGTCACGGCATCTTCTATCACATCCATCGAGGAACCGGAGTTGAGCTAAAGTTTAAACAAAAAATAATAAGTACATGTATTATGAATAATGAATGTATACTAATATAGCCGATCATATACATATTCAGTTTCGAAAATATGTAAAACACAATTTCTCAAAGAGGGACATGGCTTTCAAGTTAATGGTCATAATAGTCATGATAGTAGGAATGATGTCACAGGGAGAGATTGATAACGTACGTGTCGTCAGAGGGTGAGATCAATATATCTCGTCCAAGTAAAATTTGA
The DNA here is from genome assembly GCA_028142955.1 of Pinctada fucata. Taxonomy (NCBI): domain Eukaryota; kingdom Metazoa; phylum Mollusca; class Bivalvia; order Pterioida; family Pteriidae; genus Pinctada; species Pinctada fucata. Next base: position 92,329,161 of record AP027103.1, read on the forward strand.
GAGTTTTCTGTCTCAAGTCATTGTTGGAAACCCACAGCCTATTGCCCTACTATTATAGGCTGTGGCTGCAATTGTCCGGGAAATCTCGTTTTATGGTCATATGGTTATTTATAGTAGCCTATGAAATAGTCGGTTTGAATAGTTTCAGCTCTTGGGTCTGTGTTCGAGGAATTTTGCAAACCTCATCCTGATTGGCTTAAACTCCCTGCTAAAACCATTTCGGGATATGAAGGTTTTCCAATATACCGTCCCATGGTATCTTATGTAGCGTAACAGAGATGTCATGTGTTTCCCATGATGGTCTCAAGTGGGAGAAATTTTTTTTCAATGACCTTGAAACCAGGAACCACGTGAAGTTTTATTTTGGTCTTGCGACAAGAACGTTTACAGGTGCATCAAACCTGCTGAATAATATTTGAATTTAACTTATTAAGCAGATTATCATGATTATAGTGAAACGTCTACAATTTACAGTCAATTAAATTTTTTATGAACAATATGATTATTTCAATAAATTTCATGCATACTGATCAATCAGAAAGGGAACATGTCAAAATTATTTTTCAAAGTTTGTACTGCAGTACACTGTGAGTACAGGCACTATATAAATACTAACGAATATTCGAATACCAATTTTCCATTCGAATATTTGCTCAGAGTCAGAACTACTCATTCGCGAATATTCGAACGTTCATTTGTTTTCCATAAGGAATCACTGTCTACAGCATTATGCAAACATTGTTGAGGATTTTTGCTTTTCCTTTCGTATTCCGTAATGTTTTCTTATGGAATTATTTTTGTACACTTAGCTTGATGTCATTTTGATCACTTTTCATGAAAACAATTTTGGTTATAGTTACCTTTTATCTTTGAGCAACTATCAATTGTTAATCTTAATATCCATTATCAAAAATCGAAGGGGTTTCAACGATCGACTATCGAAAGTCACATACTATCCTAACATCACTATACTTAGTATTATAGATGTCACATGGACGTACGAGATAAAGGATGTTTATTATGGACGTTACCAGGAATCCCCCGTAATGTTGAACCAGGATTCCAAATGGACTGTAGTAGTAATACACATGGTACAGAAATGTCCTCAGATGATATAGATGGACGACCTTTTTATGAACATTTATTTGACATTTTGCCTTTGACTTTCCTTATTGTATTATTTGCATTTATATTTGATTCATTATTGTCGTTTGATGCATGATTATGTTCTATGCTTTTCGATCAGGAGATCGAATCTTAGGTGGGGGAGTTGTAACAACATAATGATTATGTCTTGTTTATATGTATATATTTACTTTGTAATACTTTCGTAATTGATTATACCACGCTTGGAGGGACAGCTCATTTACAGTATGTAATAGTATGTTGTCGCATTGTGTAGATTGTATACGTAGTGTGTAGATATGGATGTTATAGCATTATGGATTATTATCCGACTTATATCTAATAAATTGGTGAACTTTTATCATGTTTATTGCGACTCTTATTTCAACATGGATTATTTGGATTTACTTCGTTTAGTGATCTACATTACTCTGATTGTCACAGCGTTAGATGTTGTAATGGAGAATGAGCAGACGACCTGCTCTGTTAAAGAGATGACTGCTCCAAAAATCAATTTTCGAAAAAGCTTTGCATACAATGTATGTATAATACTTCAGACGTAAGCACTTTAAGCCGTGAAATTCCCAATTTTACCATTTTCAATGAATAATTTACAGTACATTTTTGCATGGATTACAGAACAGCCAAGACCAAACTTTCAGCCACCTATCCTGTATTTTTATGTCCATGTATGGGCAGCTTCATTTTCAGATTTGTTTATATTAGGGAAGGCAACTGACATTAATCTGTACATTACAAATTTTATTACTTCAATTTGCACCCAATGACTGACCACTTTCAAAAATGACATAATTTTACAGACAAATCCATACGCAAGTACCTTTACATAGATAAGATATGTATTGGACGTTGGAGATTAAAATCTCGGGCACAAATGAGGATAAAAAAGAATGTCGCTCCTGGTGTTGATCTACGTTCAGACATCGTCAAAGTTGAAAATTTTTACCAGACAATTTGTCTGGTGAAATTAAAAATTTCACCAGTCAAATTTTTATTTTACCAGACAATTCTTATTTCAGAAATATCTCTTGTAAATGAGAAAGAATTTCTCTTTGAGCTATTTGTATATGTACTATATACCCCCTCCCCCTACCCCCTCTCTGCCCTCCAAAAAAAAGCAGCTATCTGAACATGTGAAAACCCCATGCATTGAAAGTTTCTTGATCACCGCAAGTCATTGACTGCAGTTGAGTCTTAAAAAAATTTAGTTATACTCCAAGTATAAAGTTATCAGTTAGCTTTAATAAGCAATAAATTGATGACAGGTTAACGTTGTGGTATTTTCAAATTATAATCCCCTTTCCAGCATGGGCAAATCCAGATTTTTTTCCAGGGGGGGGGGGGTCCAGCCTGTGATTTTAAAATAAAATTACTTAAATCAGGACAAGATTTTTTTTTTTTAGAAAATTCCAGTCCCACCCCTACCCCAACCCCTAGAAATCTGCACTTGTCTGGGTTGCAGAAAATATGTATGCTATCGATATCTTTTTTTTATTTTGGGGAAGGTGCCTGTGCCTGTCCCATTTGGGAAAATTTGCGATATTTTGCTAAAATTGGGAAAATTTTGGAACAAATTCTCACCAAAGTATACAAATGTAACCCTAAAGTATCATTTATTAACACTGATAATCTATTGATTTGCTTGAACTGAACAAGGGATGAATAAAAAACTTTAAAAAATACACTTCGAAATAGGACATTTTGTGCTGACTTCCAGGTTTTGAGTCTTATTTTCTCAGGTGATTTTTTCATAATTCCTCTTTGGGAATTTCAGGGTGATTTTTTTGGGAAAAAGAGGAAATTTGGCATTGGGAAGGGGCCGAAATTCGGCCCCAAAACAAGGAAAAAAAAAACCCTGTACTTTCTAAAATAGTCTGTCTAAAAAAATCGTCTGCTCCTCTGTTCTAATCTTTAGTACTTGTTAAATGTCGACGATCCAGTTATGGTACATGTACACTTTACAGGTAAGGTGACAAGATAATAACTTTAATCCTTCAGAACTTTCAACACGCGGTCACTCATGTGAAACAGATTAAATCTACATGGTGGTCAGGTGAGAACTATACTCTCTGTAGTAATTTATGGAAAGACGCGTCATGTATTTAATATTGATCACGGCTCATCTATCATGTCTATAAGGAAGTTGAAAAGTCACGGGATTTGGGATACGTCCAAAGACGAGTCTGGGATATGAAGGACTTTCAGATTTTTAAAAAAGGAATTTCAATTATGTGGAAGTAGTTGAAAAGGCAGTATGGGGGAATTGGCGATAAAAAACCAGAGTCGGCACAATTTTTAACAGTCGATTGGGTTCATGGAAACAAACATTTTTTTTTCTTTGGTCTAATTTCTTACCAGACAATTTGTCCGATACATTGATTTTTTTCATCAGACAATTTCGAATTTTCCGGCTATAGCTGACGGACCGGTGACTTTAAATGTCTCATTGTCTGTACGTTACAACGTTAAAATACGAGTACAAACCAAAAAAGGACATCGTACAATAAATGCACACCGGGGCGCAGCCAGTTGCCAATTTTGTGGGCCATTTTTTATCAGAATGGGACTATGCATGCCCGGTGCACTGGGCACGTGGCCTTCCCAATCCATCGATTTTAAACATAATTTAGTCCCCCCCCTTAAAATTTTCATCTGCTGCATGGTCTCTACCAAAGGATCTTGTAAATACTTCTGTGTTTCCATATCATCAAACAGAAAGTTTTACAAATATTGAAAGATAAGATAAATTAACCGTCAGAGACTAAAATGCAACAACCTGACAACAGGGTATCAAACAGACTAAGTTATTGTCACAGGGTACAATACACACAAGAAACGCTCGAAAAACCAATGCTACAATAGTTAGATTTGAAGTTTTCCCCTACCTGAATAAGTAAAAAAAAAATTTGTCATTAGCATTTAGGTAAACAGAGGAAATCTTGGCTAAGCTATAATGACAAGAAGTTAATCTTGTATTTTGCGCTGAAAAAAAAAGCAAAGTAAAAGATATGTTTCATCCATATATTCTTATTGGTGACTTAAATTTCAATAAAGCTGTATATACCGTTTTTCCACTTCCACAAAACAACTCGCATTTGAATGCTGCCTCCACTCAGCTAATCAGCCAATCAGATTTCTCGTAAAGGAAGGGTCGACCAATAGATTTTCAGCTTAGTTGAGGGAGATTCAAAGGCGAGAGAAAGTTCGTTTTCTGTATTTTATTAGTTTCCTCATTCTAACACGAAGATTTTGTAGTATATTTGTATTTTACCATTTAAAGTTGTATCTTGAAATAAGTCGCTAAGTACACCTCACGAAAAACATTTTTTAGAAATAACAGAGGTAATTCGGTAAAATGTGTCTTTCTTCTTCTGACTATTGGGTCAGTTGGCTGTATTGATCTTACTTTGCACGGAACTCATTGACCAACTGCCCGTTACAGAGTATTTACGCCAGGTCGGGGGTGCGGGTAGTCTCTATGTAGATCAACATTCTTCCCATTCCTTCTTTACTTTTTGTCTAAGCGCAACCTCAGTTTCAAATGTGTACTTCATAAAGTGTGTGGGGAAAATCGGCAATCATATCTTGTTGTGTATCTTGATTATCGGTGTATATTTTACACTGCCCATCCAAAAATAAAGCATGTGTATTGAAATGAAACATACATTTGTTGAATCCTACCTGAAAATGTGAAAATTAATCCATTTAAACCATGTTTAAAACAAATATAATATGTCGAATCAAGGCAAAGCCTTTTTGTACGAGCGTAGAGAAAATAGATATGATTATTTAAAATAAAAAAAGATCTTTCTTTTTTTTTTTTACTATTATGGTTTATCTTATCTTGCAAAACTTTCTGTTTGATGATTGCCAAAAAAGGTAGTTAAGGCGAATGGAAACACGGAAGCATTTGTAAAATATATCTAGACCAGCAGATGAACATTTTAAAGGGGGGGGGGGGGGGGGGCTTAAAATAACGTTCTTTAAAAATATGGTTCTTTATAATTCATTTTTATTTTGTAAGAATAATGTTTAGGCTAGCTGAAAATAAATTACTTAAGAACAAAAGAAAAAAACAAACATTATTCCGACTTCTGACAGTACGAAACCACCCGAGACGAGAAAAGCAATCAGAGCGAAACGTCTCTTTTACAACCGGAAATGTCGGATTTCCCGTGGTTAGGCACGGTCCATTTGATATTCTGGGGGGGGGGGGGCTTGGGTTTTTTGTCGGAGCAAGATTATTTTTTTCGGCCTGGACCGGGGCAAAATTATTTTTTTCTTGCAAAGTTGGAGCAAGGAAATTTTTTTTATAAGAATTGATGTGAATATTAAGAATGTTTGTGTTTTTTCAATAGAAATTCTTTAAATTTACTTGAATTACTCCAAACATTATTTCTATGTAAAACTTGTATTCACTTCTAAACTGAGAGAGATGAAAGATCTTTACAATATGCGATATATAATTTTTAGTAAACAAAATGTATATAAGGTCATGTAACATGTAAGAGGGCCTGATGCAAGTTTTTACATGTAGAAATGAAAACTAGTGAAAAACTTATTTGAATTCTCCTTCCAAGCTTGTATATAAAAAAGACACTATGTCGATACATGTATCTATTAATAGTAATAAATGATATTGATAATGTATTTAAGCATTTTAATTGTTTCAGTCACATGCAATCTTTTGATATTTTCAAATATGAACTTGCCATTACAGAAGAAAAGTATGGCGAGCGAAGCGAGCCAAAATTTTTTTATAGAAAGTAAAAACTGCGGCGAGCGAAGCGAGTCGAAAAATTTTCAGGAATTTTAAGCGAATTTTATGTTATTCTTCAAATTCAGATTACTTGTAAGAGCAATATTATTTTTTTCTGTCACACCATAAGCAAATTTATCTTTTTCATCAAAATTCAGAGCAAAATTATTTTTTTCGAAAAAAACCCAAGCCCCCCCCCCCCCAGAATATCAAATGGACCGTGCCTTACGCCGCCTTGTTGATGCTTTTCGTTACCAGATTTACGAAAAATATTTTCAATAAATTTAACTTATAAACAAAAATTGAGTATAAGATATACGTCTACTTGGAGTCGAAAAAAAATTTAAATGGCAATATCCAGCATCTTCGCAGCAACTCTGTCTGCGAGGGGACGAAAGTTTTTGAAAGCATAGTAGTACATTCTCATTCTTTGATTAAGCATATTTTCTCAATAAGATATGTGTATACGCGTTACCATAAGGGCGAGCTTTGCTTTCGCAAAGGCCCTTCGGGCCTTTGCAGCGAGTTCCGCTCGCTATTAGAATCATGGCGGATGCTGCAGAGATTACAACTGGTAGATAACACAGCACAAACATAGTTTAAATGGATTATTTTTCACATTTTCAGGTTGGATTCAACAAAATGTATGTTTCATTTCAATGTACATGCATTATTTTTGACATTTAAGTTATAAATACTAAAATCCAGTTACTTGGGCAAGTTATAACTTTTTTAAGTTGGACCCCTGACTGTGTAAAATAAAAAAGATCTTTCTTTTTTATTTTCTTGCATTATAGACTACTGGTCGAGGACACGTGGCCATCCAGGACCAGTTACAACTTACTGCATTTTAGAGGGACTTATGATTGAAATAATGACATGAAAATTTGTCAGAAGGCTTTTAGACAAATATTTTCCTGATTATGAAAAAACAATCTCATCTGGTCGCTAGATATGAATAGACATGTCTGTTGCAGACATATAACCTAACACTTTTCAACCATTTCACTACTTTTCATCCTAGCTTTATATTAATCACTTTAAAAACAAATCTACTGTACCGTATATATAGCTACAAAAATAGGGATTCATCTAGAAATATTTTCGTATAAAAACTGACTAAAATGGCGGCACACATAAGGTAGTGATTCTTGGTTGAAGAAAATTGAATTGTCAGTATGTATCTTTTCTTCTTTATTTTTGTTCATTTTTCCACTTGTTTCATATATATGTGTTACCATTAAAGCTTGCTTGCTCGCTTCGCTATTATACAGGCAAAATAAATTTTAAATAGGGCGATTTCAATGTTAAATTTCTGCATGAAGCCGTCAAGTTTAACAGTGAACCTAATAGTATGGAGACTGTCACGACCTCATTAGGGGTGTAACAATTCACTGTGGTGCACCGTTCATCACGATAAAACCCTTCAATTCGGTAAATCGCGGTGCATCCGTATTTTTTGGTTCGATTCGTTTCAGAACGTTTTTTTACTTTCACACTAAAAACACTCTCTGATTGGTGGAATGTTGTTTGATTGATTAATCAGATTGATCATTTGAAATGTTACTTGGGTAAATGGAATATGGCGGACGAGTTTAAAAGTTACTAAGGATGCCCCAATCTCCTTTCATTTCCCATGTGGAAACGTTTTTGATTCTGCGAGAGTAGTATTAAGAACTTGACCGATTTTAATTGTGCTTCACTGAAATTAGCTATGAAACCGGAAATAAAAGCAATATGTCGACCTATCGATGTTAAAACAAGTTAGAATTTCGCCTCGTGGTGTGGTTTCAGACTATGATCATAAGTTGTAGGTATAGTGCTGTTACGCATCATTTGATGTTAAAAAACAAACATATTGAAAGAAATCTATCTCCTCCTCAAACTGTTAAGCGTTCATCAATGTTCCAGGACAGCATCAAATATCATAGCTGCATGTAACAAGGCATCATCGTTATATCTTATCATTAAAAATTGAAGTCTTTGAAGGTAAAAAGCATTTTTCTGTTTTGTTTTATTTGATGTGTATCATATCGAAAATAAGTACTGGAACCGATACGTATCGCAAGGGAAGTGTATCATTACAGCCTAGATGTCATGGAAAAAATAGGCATGGGAAAAGGCCCATCTACTGTCCTGTTCACTAAATCCAGAGAACCCTGTTTTGGCAATTTATTCTGTTGTCTGAAGAATTTTCTTTATAATTATTGTTTCGGAGAATTGACCTCCTTTAGTCATAACTGGAAATTAACTTCTACTTACCCTATCAACTGCCTTTAAATTGCAATATGAAAAATAAAATGTCTACTGGGAATTCCCATGTTAATTTCAAGCCGCTGCCATAACACTAACAGTGACATCAAAGTGTCCGACGTCACGCATTTCAAGTGATTTTACAATAGAAAATCCCCGTAGACTTTCTATTTTCTGTCCTATTCTAAATGAATTGACGTATAGCGAAAACAAAGGTATTTTCTGTTATGACTAAACAAGTACTGTAAAATTGATATCTTTTCGGAAGATGACAATATCATATTTTAGAGAAAACAGGGTGCTCTGGATTTAGTGAACAGGACAGTAGAACTTGTTTTGTCCATAAAGTTTTATTGCATGCACTGACTATCCTATAATTTATACCAAAATTTACAGCTACTATCCATGCAGCTCACTTTGGAAACTGGATAAACGCAATTTTGATAACTTTGTCATGCAAAAATTAAAATAAAATCTACATCATTGAATAGATCTCGCTTAGTCTTAAATTTTGGTATATGTTACATGGTCGAGAGTTTATGCAATCATATTACAATATGTATACAGGCAAAATAAATTTTAGATGCATGGGATGTTTTCAAAATTAAATTCCAGCATGATGTTGCTGAGTTTAACATTGAGCCTATGGAGATAGTCATGATGCACGTAAAAAATTTGCATGGGAAATGGTCCATCTAAAACTTCTTTTGTCTATGAAGTTTTATTGCTATCCTATAACTTGCACCAAAATTTACGACTAAGCGAGATCTATTGGATGGTATCAATTTCATTTTAAATTTTGCTTGATAAAGTAGTCGAAATGGTGTTTATCCAGTTTCCGAAGTGAGACGCGCGAAGGGTAAGCGAGATCTATTGGGTGGTATCAATTTCATTTAAATTTTTGCATGATAAAGTAGTCAAAATCACATTTTTATGTATTCAGTTTCCAAAGTTAGCCAAGCAGACAGTAGGCTGAATTATCCAGTCTCTTGGCTGCTGCCTTGTAATGACAGTCAAGAGACTGGATTATTCAGTCATGATGTCACTGGTGTTTAACATTGAGTCTATGGAGAACATCAATGACATTTACACTAAACTTAGTATAGAAAAATCCCCATCTGTCACTTTGAGGGAAGCATTGGTTGTACAGACATAAGACTTGCACCATTAGTTATGTGTGTTCAAGATCTATCCTCCCAAAATGGGAAAATTTTCTGCCAAATGAAAAAAAACTTCAATTTTCGGGTTTCTTAAGTCAGAGAGGGTATTTGCATGTAAGATATGCATAGATTAAGCTGAAAATTTGAAATAATTAGATCAAAATTAATATATCTCTTGAATTCATGCATATTGGAACAATCTAATCTTATTAACACCAACTTGATCAAATAAAAGAAAATTAGATATTGCTTAGTAGTCATATAATTAAATACTTATAATTCGTGTTCTGTTTTCAATTGAGAAAGTTCGCGTCCATATGGTTTAATTGTGCTTGTACACAAAGAGAAGCGGAGAAAAAATATCACAAGGCAGATTAAACTTAGCAGCGATTCATGTTTACCTTTGTTAAAGAGCACATCTGCATGGTATAGGATTGTAACGTCCGTGACTGACCATGCTGACCAATACATTAAATATTTTTTTTAATCGCAGGAGGCGACAGTGAAGTACCACCCAGGTTTGTCTTTAACAGTAAAAAGCATTTATACTACAGGTAATAAAGATGATAATTCACAAACTCTTTATTTTACTTTTTCAGAAATGACGTCATGTGATGCTATTGAAGCAATGAAGTTGATGGCCTTGGATCCAAAAAAGAGAAAAATACTCATCAAGGTATCTATTACTAAAACTTATTTACTATAACAGGTAGCCCTCTGAGTAAGCTTATAGGAGTGAGAAAATTTGGCTTGTTCAGATTCATTTTAAAGGACTTATCCGACTATATCAAGCTTCACCATGTTTACCTATTCAATGTCAGATTGTCCTGTATGCATGCTTTTGAAATACATATATATGTTCACGCTGCATTCCACCAAAATACTAATAAATCTATCATCATAAGTCATTGAAAGTCATAGAAATACTAAAAAAATAAAAAGCAGAGTTATCATTCATCTGGGATAGGAAAGTAGTAGCACTTGTGATAAAGAGAGTAATCGAGTTGAATGAAAAGAAGAAGGGCAAAAGACCAAATACATCATTTATATATACTGTACGTAATATATGATTGAAAATAGGTCAAAATTGTAAAAATAACTGTTACATGTACCTGCAGCCTGCTTCACAAAAATACCAAAAGAAAATTTTAGGAAATTTTTGTGAAACTGAGCACGGGTCCTTATCAAGTATGAATAAACTATACAGTCTTGATGTGATGTTTTTGCTCTCTATAAAGTCCAGGGTTTAGAGAGTTATTTTTTTCAGGGAGGATCAAATTTATTTTTGTCAACAAATTTGATGTTCTTGTTTTTAGGATGCCGCTTGTATTGGAGGGTTGATCATGGTGCTGTCAAATCCAAGTCCTAAAATAGTCACATTATCTCTGGAGGTAAGACATTATAACCATGGTAACATCCAACCAGCAATAAAATAGTCACATTATCTCTGGAGGTAAGACATTATAACCATGGTATTATACAACCAGCAATAAAATAGTCACATTATCTCTGGAGTTAAGACATTATAACCATGGTAACATCCAACCAGCAATAAAATAATCACATTATCTCTGGAGTTAAGACATTATGATAACCATGGTTACATCCAACCAGCAATAAAATAGTCACATTATCTCTGGAGTAATGACATTATAACCATGGTAACATCCAACCAGCAATAAAATAGTCACATTATCTCTGGAGTTAAGACATTATAACCATGGTAACATCCAACCAGCAATAAAATAGTCACATTATCTCTGGAGTTAAGACATTATAACCATGGTAACATCCAACCAGCAATAAAATAGTCACATTATATCTGGAGTTAAGACATTATAACCATGGTAACATCCAACCAGCAATAAAATAGTCACATTATCTCTGGAGTTAAGACATTATAACCATGGTAACATCCAACCAGCAATAAAATAGTCACATTATCTCTGGAGTTAAGACATTATAACCATGGTAACATCCAACCAGCAATAAAATAGTCACATTATATCTGGAGTTAAGACATTATAACCATGGTAAAATCCAACCAGCAATAAAATAGTCACATTATATCTGGAGTTAAGACATTATAACCATGGTAAAATCCAACCAGCAATAAAATAGTCACATTATATCTGGAGTTAAGACATTATAACCATGGTAACATCCAACCAGCAATAAAATAGTCACATTATATCTGGAGTTAAGACATTATAACCATGGTAATATACAACCAGCAATAAAATAGTCGCATTATATCTGGAGGTAAGACATTATAACCATGGTAAAATCCTACCAGCAGTAAAATAGTCACATTATATCTGGAGTTAAGACATTATAACCATCATAAAATCCAACAAGCAATAAAATAGTCACATTATATCTGGAGTTTAGACATTATAACCATGGTAAAATCCTACCAGCAATAAAATAGTCACATTATCTCTGGAGTTAAGACATTATAACCATGGTAATATCAAACCAGCAATAAAATAGTCACATTATATCTGGAGTTAAGACATAATAACCATGGTAAAATCCTATCAGCAATAAAATAGTCACATTATATCTGGAGTTAAGACATTATAACCATGGTAACATCCAACCAGCAATAAAATAGTCACATTATATCTGGAGTTTAGACATTATAACCATGGTAAAATCCTACCAGCAATAAAATAGTCACATTATCTCTGGAGTAAAGACATTATAACCATGAATAACATCCAACCAGCAATAAAATAGTCACATTATATCTAGAGTTAAGACATTATAACCATGGTAAAATCCAACCAGCAATAAAATAGTCACATTATATCTGGAGTTAAGACATTATAACCATGAATAACATCCAACCAGCAATAAAATAGTCACATTATATCTGGAGTTAAGACATTATAACCATGGTAATATACAACCAGTAATAAAATAGTCGCATTATATCTGGAGGTAAGACATTATAACCATGGTAAAATCCAACCAGCAATAAAATAGTCACATTATATCTGGAGTTAAGGTTCATAGTTACACACTTTCCAAAACTCCCCAAAACACTGTTTAACATCACAGGTTAAGTTTTATTGATTTTAATGGAAGAAAACAATGTAATGTAGAGAATTTTGATGAAAAAAGTATATGTCAACGAGCTTCCAATGGATTTATGACCTTCCAAAGAAGTACATGTCCATTTTTTCAAGAATTTTCCCAAACTTTGCATCATATCATCAATATACCCCTGTTATATTAAACTTGATGCATGAATGTATATGGTCATTCTTTTAATAACGAAAGAAGGTCTAAAACAAATAAAAAATAGAAAATACATCAATGCTGGTACGTCAAATTCTATGAAATCGTAAATATTGTAACATTTTTGGCTCTTTTCTTGACATCATTATTTTTAGAGTCCAACTGGTAAATAACGAGTTTAAGTACTTTGTTAACATGCCAGTGAAAGGAAACTTTGCTATCTTAATCTAAGTTAACATATCTTTCAAAAATAAAAAAGAAATGTAGCAATCATCGCGCAAAATCTCAAGTTTTATACAAAATTATGAACCTACCCCCCTCTCAAATTTTGTTAAAAAATGCCGGCAAGAGATCCCGTCCGTACTCTATTTGGATTAATATTTCCTGAACCGTTCATCTAAATTACTCCATTTTTCATCCATATATCAATTGGAAATAGAACTGATAAAAAAAGTGAAATCTGTAAACCATTTTATAATATTTACCCATTATATCAGTAATATTTTACGCATGCAACAGTGTTTCGCAAATGACGTCACGGGATGCATTTGGCTATTTAAACGCCAAAACGTCAAGTTGGTAAAGAAAAAACGGTCCTGAATGAAATAGGGCGATGAAAACAAGATGTTTATCTTAAGAATAGAATTATTAATGTATATAATTTATTAAGACAATTGAATACGCAAAGAAAATGACTAATACTTCAATCACACGTTATATATGAAATATGATTTGTATGTTGCTATCCATTATAGTTTTGGATAAGGAGAAAAGCCGGGAATGGCTAAAGTCGGCCTAGTGACTTCTGAATATCTTTTTGAAATGAACAAAAAAATTGAATTCCTATATTTTTGAAAAATCATATTTATTTCCGCATGACATCTGTTTTCTTCTAAGAATAAGCCGAGAAAAGGGTATACAATACGACGTCGCCTTGAAGTTATAGTGATAAAAATCTGGTTTTCAAAACAGAAAACATTTCAAAGGATATTTTATACTTTTAACAAAAATAAAAAACAAAAACAAAAAAACCAAATAAAAGTACATTTAATTCATTTAGACAATGTAAAATGCAATTAGCTTTAAATTTTTATATCACAGTAAAACAAGTAAAATCCTGCAACTGAGTTCTATCTTCGATAAATATTATTTACGTTCAAGCGCGGATTCAGAGGTGGGGGGAGGGAGGGGTCCGGCCCATGACGTTCGATAACGTTTCTTTTTGTTTCACTGGTCTACTTGCACATATTTCATTTCACCATTATAGTCGCTAGATGACAAATTCTTTCTTGACTGTAAAATACTTTTACATGTACAATGTAAGAAGATAAAAAACAGCATGCCTTGCATTTACGGATTTATTGAGTGATCATATCATGTAATTCATTCGGCATATGTCTTTTTTTTTCATGCTATGATATTTCCAGCATTATGACATCCAACGTGGGTCAAGGTCATCCTCAAGGTCAGTTTGACTTATTCAGGATAAAATAGCCTTTGGATAATTTTAAAATGTTTATGTACTCTCCATGCCTTTATTACACGTACATTTTGTACACTAACTTAAAGCATTCTCCATTAATAATAATTCACTGCCGGGGAGAGGACTGAAATCAGTGATTCATAATAGGTCCATGAATATTCGCATTGTAAGAAAAGGAGAAAAAATAATGTAAAACAGATAATTTTTTTTAAAAAGAGGATTTACTTTCAGAAGATTTGACTTCTGCTTCTTGTACTATGTAACTCGTATAACGCATATCACTCGTCATAAAAATTCAAAGTAAATCACATAACGGAGAGAAATTGCGACATAATTAACATCATTAACCCCCCCCCCCCCTTCCTCTCATCGCCATGCTTGCTGTTCTAAATATCAGTCCTAGATCTCGAAATTGTGTGCGAAATGTCCATACGTTTATTTTATCCAAATCCCGCATGTATAAACTTAGGAGATGCTTCCTAATATAATGGACAATTTTGTGAGATCTAGCTAACTTTAACCCGCGTTTAAAGAAAAGCTACGCTTGTTTCATTATAACACATACAATTTTAATCAAACAGTTGTTTACAAATAAAACATGCATTTATTTATATTTTTTTTGCGATTTTCTCATAGAGATAACGGCGAGCGGCAGAATGCGCTGTCAGCCTTTTCTTTGACTGAACACATCCATCAAAGAATTTTTTTAAACCCATTTTTAATCAAGATTTATAGAAAAACGATAGAATTCTCAATCTAATCAAAATACAGCAGTTTTATTTTGCAAAATCCCTAAAATACTAGTTCAGGTTTCAGGTTTCAGGCCATAGGTTAGTCAGCGTCAAATAATATGAGTGCCGATGCAATTTTGGCGCGTTTTTTAGTGACGTCATAGATAACGTGACGTCGATTTTGGCGACGAGAGAGACTCCGAAGTGATATGTTGTTCGGATGGTGTATCCATGAACCTTAAGACATTATAACCATGGTAAAATCCTACCAGCAATAAAATAGTCACATTATATCTGGAGTAAGACATTATAACCATGGTAAAATCCAACCAGCAATAAAATAGTCACATTATATCTGGAGTTAAGACATTATAACCATGGTAATATACAACCAGCAATAAAATAGTCGCATTATATCTGGAGGTAAGACATTATAACCATGGTAAAATCCAACCAGCAATAAAATAGTCACATTATATCTGGAGTTAAGACATTATAACCATGGTAAAATCCTACCAGCAATAAAATAGTCACATTATATCTGGAGTAAGACATTATAACCATTGTAAAATCCTACCAGCAATAAAATAGTCACGTTATATCTGGAGTTTAGACATTATAACCATGGTAAAATCCTACCAGCAATAAAATAGTCACATTATCTCTGGAGTTAAGACATTATAACTATGGTAATATCTAGTGTTGTAACGATTATCGCCGACATCGGCGACATCATCGCTAATACCCTTCGATTTCGATTAATCGATTATGTTTTTAAGAATCGATTATAATCGGAAATATTCAACGTGGAAAAGAATGACATAGTTTTCGGTCGAATTCACGTATGACAAGTACGAATAAAACGAAAGTAGATCAACGGTAGTTTCTACGAGTTGAAGTTCCGGGCGTAGCGTAAATAATTTGAAAAGGATACACGCTCTAAGGCATACAATGGATGGAATTAGGATTCTCATTGAATTTAATAGTAATGACAAGTACTCCTATAGAAAACTTCAACAACGTCAGATGCGATACGGGCCTGCGATACGTCAATATCGACTCGTCTAGAAAAAAAAAAACTTTTTTAGTTTTTACGCCGAACTCCTGAGCTTTGTAAGAAGGACAAGGTCAGTGAATTTCACAGTACTGTTACTACGAAGATATTGCTTGATTCCTTGAATGAGAAAAATCTTAAGTTAACTCTCGAGTCGTACGGAACACCCCCCTCCCCCATCCCTGCATATGCCGTATAAAGTCGACCATTACTGCTGTGATCTTGACAAAATATTTCATTTACTAGACAGGATTTTATCATTCTGTGGTTTGAATTCTTTCTAGACATTTTGCTATGTATATTAGCATAATATTTGGTGAAGTTTATTCATTACTTGTCATATTTCTTTCTGAAAAAACAAGAAAGAATTATTTCCGATTAAATCGAAATAATCGATTAAAATCCTCTCCGATTATAAACCGATAATCGATTATGAATTTTTTCCGATTATACAACACTAGTAATATCCAACCAGCAATAAAATAGTCACATTATATCTGGAGGTAAGACATTATAACCGTGGTAACATCCAACCAGCAATAAAATAGTCACATTATATCTGGAGGTAAGACATTATAATAACCATGGTAACATCCAACAAGCAATAAAATAGTCACATCATGTATTGAGGTTTAGTTATTATGTGTAATCATTATGCCCCCCTCCCCCCCCCCCCCCCTTTAGAGAAGAGGGGATATATTGCTTTGCTGCTGTCAGTCACTCCACATCAACAATTTCCATTCATTTTCTCTGCAACAGATTCACCTATTGAATTGAAATTTGGCTTCAGTTCAATATTTCTGCAACAGATGCGCAAAGTGAAATGAAGATGGGTTTACAGATGCATCACATGAAATCTGAGGTCAAGTTCATATATATATATATACATGTATACACCACGATAGATTAATTAATCAAAGTACATAAATTTTCACTTTTAAAAATAAAGAAGGTGTAGGAGGCATTAATGTTTTACAAACATGACCTTAACTTGTGTTGTTTTATTTTGTAGACATTGATACTGTTGGCAGACACATCAGAGAGAAGGACTGTATTACAGGGCTTTATGGGAATGTTAGATCAGTTAGAGGCTATCTTAAATAGGTATAAACAGATTCACAATCATCATACCACAAATACAATACTATTTGTCATGTTAGTCAAATCTTAGCCAATGTTCACATCAAAGGGAAGTCACATGGAAACACATGTACTTTATAATAATATAAGCTGAATTTGAAGATTGCTAAATACACGGTCTGTAATATTGCAACACAGAACTATTTTTGTGCAATAAAGAATGATTTCCAAATGTGCATGTTAACAATAAACACAAATCCATGCATTTTGATTGGTCAATTGATCTTCCGAAATGCACATTCATACCCCAATGAACATCGTAAAATACTGGAAGTAACCGGAACTACTTTCATAAGATTCATTTCATGTTGCAAAGATTGACTTTTGGATGAAAATTATGCCAAAAAATACGTATTTCTTGTTAACAGTAGCCCTAAGATTGAAATACCTTATTGAGAAATTTAGGATAATTTCAATGACAGGTGCGTAGCTGCCCATACGCAAGTACGCAACTGCGTGCACATCTGGACATTTGCAAAAAAGAAAAGAATAAATAAATAAAAATAAAATTTTAAGAAAATAATCAAAGTAAAATCTAGAAAGAAAGAGGGAAAAATGTTTCTTAGTCCCTGTCTATACTAAACTAAGAACTTTTACTCATATGTCATTGGGTGCAGAACTTTGTAAAAATGACATTCAGATGAATTGTTATACGGAAATAGAAAAAAAAAAAATACGTCAACATGTAATGAACATATAAAAATGTACAAATAGATATAATATTGCATCAAACTTTGACATGTTCGACTTGCTTTTTACTTGAATATTAGCCTTTTACGGTGGTTATTGGGTGTTTCAAATTGCCATGTTTTATGATCTTCCGGGGCTACGACCCCTGAACCCCTACCAGGGCTTCAACCTGGACCCACTGGGGGCCTTAAGGTGGCCCAAGACCCCCTGCCTAGACCGATTTGAGTACACATAATTTCTACTCTGGTTACCCACCTGAATGATCTACCAGTATAAATAGTTTTTAATGTGGTTTTTGGTTGCTATGCGCCTGTTTTTAAATTCATTTTAGTTCGTAGACCTTAAATTTTGACGAAGGAGATAAAATGCAGTCAAAACATTTTTAGCTCGCCGGGACGAAAAAGTGCCATACCCTCGTCGTTGTCGTCGTCCATAGACAAAACTTTAACCTGGGCTATATCTCTTGAACTATAAGGGGTAGGGCTTTGATATTTCACATGTAGATACTTTGTGACGAGACCTTTCATTTGAGACCATGACCTTTGACCTAGTGACCTTGACCTTGGATTTTGACCTACTTTTCAAAAACTTTAACCTGGTTTCTGACTAAAACCTGTATTGGCGAGCTATGTAATCTTTGATTACCCTATGTTTCAGTTAACTTATGCCAGCTATTTTCTTCCATTGTAACAGTAATTAGATCAAACATCCTAAGTTTGAACATTTCTGTCAATGTGCACAAATTTTGAATGAAAATAACAGAAAATCACAGTTTTAGTCAATTTCTGTGTGATACAGATTTTCTGAACCTGTGAATAATTGAAATGAGAGACTGTTCTAGTCATATTTTTTTCACTGAGATGATGAATTTAGAACCCCCCCCCCCCCCCCCTCAAAAAAAAAAAAAAATCAGAGATCAGAAGAAGGCAACCTGCTTCGTTCATTCAGGTTATCGTCATAAATTTTCACATCTGACTTGTCAAAATCCCAGGAAGAAATTCTGTTGTCTATAGATCATAATCATGCCGTTTTCTGCAAATATTAGATCTATAAGTATAGGGAATTTGTCTGCATAAACTCTCGGCTCCTGCATGCACAATCCAACACAAACTGCCATGTCGGCAACCTTGAACTTGAACTGCAGATCTACTTTCACTTTTATCTACATGAATCACACAGTTCAGTTTTCATTTTTATTTAAAGTTATTATTTCTCTTATTTTGGATAAAACTCATAGCTGAGGCATCCTCACACTGCATTCCATTCCCCTTTTCTGATAAATAATCTATTTCACAAAATGATAGAAAAAAAACAAATGTTCTGCATTGTGAGATTATCCATCATGAAATAGTGAGCGTGATTTTAATAAATGTAATTCTGGCGTTTTCAGGCCTTCTTATTCAATGCTAATAAAAGTGTAATCTGAATGTTAAAAATTCACTCACATTTGGTCTCCAGTTGAGAGCTTATGGATGACTTCCTATAAGGAATGATTTTGATATAGTGTTACGTTACAAATATAGGAGGTATAGTAAAAAGATCAATCATGACATTGTATCACATTTGAACATCAAAAGAATTCTTGCATGTCTGAACAATTACTAATTATAAAATGAATTAAAAATAATGAACAGATGAATGGTTAAACTACAAGATTTGATGTTTAATGAATTCTACAAATGTATTGATATTTTAGAAGTGCCTGTGACCAGTCAGTTAAAAACTTAGCAGACAAACTGTATACAATGTTAACAGAGTCTGATCTCCAAACACCTCTAAAAGACACCTGTAACACAAATCATAGATCAAGGTAACTTTATTATGAAATAGTCAAACACCACCTGTAACACAAATCATAGATCAATGTAACTTTATAATGATAAGAAAAAGACAAATGTAATATGAATCAGGGTAGTTTAGACAAATGTAGCATAATTCAATTATCTAGGTAACTTGAAACTGATAAGTGTTATTTCACATTTTGAAGAGGTTAGAGGTTAGGCTGAAGACATATAAAACATGTATTTTGTTTGTCATCTTGAAATTATAAATAGTTTTTTTTTTCCATAGGAAGAGCAGTACCAACAAAAACAAAAGTTTACAGGGTGGACGGACCAAACACATAGTTCTTCAGATCAGAGGTTTAATTGATAAGGTTAGTAGAACGTGTACAACGTGGTGTAACTGTCGAGCTAAACTTATAAATAATATGTCTACAATGTAATGCTGAGATTTATGTACTGCGACTTATCATTGGAATTAAGTCTATTAATGAAGTACATGACATTGTAAAATAATTATACATTACCAAGTTCACTACTGTGAAATCTATTAAGGTAAAGATGTTACGAAAATGCTGAAGTTTCAAAATACCTTTGCCATGCTGTTAATATTTTCTTTTAAAAAAAATCATTTTCAGCGTCAATTTCACAAATTGTCGGCCCCTTTCAAGTACTTGTAAAAACGACACTTTATCAAATGTGAAAACGACACTTTATCAAATGTGAAAACGACACTTTGTCAAGCGTAAAAACGACAAAATACTTTGTCGTTTTATCAAGTGTAGACCAAGGGGCCGAAAATTTGTGTAATTGATTGTTTGTGTTTTTATTTATATAAACTTGAATTTATTTTGTGTAGACTGATCGTGATGTAGTGATGAGACTGATACTTCAAGTTAAAGGTGTGATAAGTGTCACTGTAGATCTAAATAAAAAACGCTGTCAGCTGAGAACAAAACCTGATGTCAAACCAGAGGTAAGAGCATTGCAAGTTACGTTTGTTCTGAAATAAACAAATAAAATTAATAGTGATTGAGCCAACTATAGAAAGATTTATGATATTCACTTTTTTCATTTCAAATTTTTATTGGTGTTGAAAGGTAACTTGAAATATCAAAGATATACAATTTTATGGTTTGATATCATTTCTTTATAATTGACTTTCTCTGTTTGTAGACCCTTGTCCAGTCTGTGGCCAAATCAATGACCATGACAGCACAACAAGTGGTCAAAGATGAAAATGGAGAAGAGGTATAGACTGATATATGTTTAATATAAACTTGATGGATTTTTTATAGGTCAAATAGTTTGTCTATTTTATCTTAAAATAATTTTTATGTCGCCATAATTGAAGATTCATGGAACATAAAGTTTTTGGTCAGTCTGTTTATCCATAAAAACATTAACCTTGGCCATAACTTAAAAGAAAACAGTATCCATACATTCAAAATTTGTGTGTCCTGTACATTTGAGTGTTTCTCATAAAAAACTTTGTGACATGTTATACACAATTTCTCCTGTTACATGTGACATGTTGTACATTGTTTCTCCTGTTACATGTGACATGTTTTACATGGTTTCTCCTGTTACACGTGACATGTTTTACATGGTTTCTCCTGTTACATGAGACATGTTATACATAATTTCCCCTTTGACATGTTATACACAATTTCCCTTGTCACATGTGACATGTTTTACATGGTTTCTCCTATTACATGTGACATATTTTACATGGTTTCTCCTGTTACATGTGACATATTTTACATGGATTCTCCTGTTACACGTGGCATATTTTACATGATTTCTCCTGTTACACGTGACCTGTTTTACATGGTTTCTCCTTTTACATGTGATATGTTTTACATGGTTTCTCCTGTTACATGTGACATGTTTTACATGGTTTCTCCTGTAACATGTGACATGTTTTACATGGTTTCTCCTGTTACAGGTGACATGTTTTACATGGTTTCTCCTGTTACATGTGACATGTTTTAAATGGTTTCTCATGTGACATGTTTTACATGGTTTCTCCTGTTACATGTGACATGTTATACACAATTTCCCCTGTCACATGTGACATGTTATATACAATTTCCCCTGTCACATGTGACATGTTTTACATGGTTTCTCCTGTTACATGTGACATGTTATACACAATTTCCCCTGTCACATGTGACATGTTTTTCATGGTTTCTCCTGTTACATATGACATGTTTTAAATGGTTTCTATGTTTTACATGGTTTCTCCTGTTACAGGTATTGTTATCGTTCGGTAATCCTAAGGACATGGACAAGGAGAATACGACCCTACCTGACTACCTCCCTGATGACATGGATAGTCCTAAAGGTGACAGTAAATCTGTGGCCAGGAATAAAAAAGACGACAAAAAAGGCTCGGGATGGCTGAGTACGGCCGCTAACTTCATATCCAGCTCATTCTACTGGTAGTCCAGAAACTAGGTCAAACGGCAGCAAGACATTGTAAATTTAGATAGTGCTGAAAATGTGAACCAGGTCAAATGATAGTGTTGTTTTGCAAGATTTATAAGTGGTGATATACAATGTATCACATACATGTACATGTAGGCATACCGGCAGCATCAGATGGCAAATTTGTGTTATAGATTTGTAAGTTTAATAATGAGCTCAGAATGTGAAGAACGATTTTAGTTGTAAAATTTTAGATGTATGAATGGAGTGCTGAACAAGATTTCTTTACTTTCACTTTTTACACTGTCATTTCTAACTTGTATAATAGTATGTGACTGGATGAAATTTACGTGTATGAGAATGTGTGTTTTACTATGTTTTTTAAAACTTTTTGTTGTTTACTTATTTCTTTATAATGAATTTGGTTTTAATTGTATTGATTTGATCATGTTTTGTATGCATTAATTTTGTGTGAAATGAATTTACTCCACACTTAACAGATTTTGTTAATCTTTGAGTTTATGTGGAAGAAATGACTTGAAATTAATCCTGTCATTGTCTAAGACTTCAATTGAAATTAAGCTTTACAAATATTTCAAAATAATTTCAGCTCTACTTGTCAAAGACTCTTTGAGCTTGTTATGATCATTTTGTGTCCAGAGACAGTCTGGTTTGATATAAGACATGATGGAAAATCTCATCAAGGTTCATGACTTTTTCAAATGTTAACTCGATTGAAAATTGGTGATCATGGAGAGATTTCGTTTTAATGTTCACAACCCATCCCTAATCCAAGAATGATTTCAAAACTTTGCATACAATTTTTTTAGGGCAAATGATAAATCTTTTATGAAATGCAGGAAAGATATTGAAAACCTGCATACAGAGGGAAGAGTTTGTGTTCAATTTCAAGAGTTAGCTTTCTTTGTCTCCAGACTGAATGTGAGAATTGTACCATATGCATCACAGCATTTGAAATACATTGTGTGTCCCATGTGAAACAATGGAACAACTCTCTCTAGCATTAATCTGTTCATACCTATTGGTATTATTATTACTAATTTTGCTGGGAATACAGAACACTATAATTCAAGGTCAATGTTACATATCATAGGTCAAACAGGCATAATATTCATCATACAGGATGCAAAAAAACCTTGTACTTTCTAGTAATTGAATGAATCCTTCTTATATTACAAGAAACATTCTTGTAAAGTGAGTTGATGCTAACATACTGGTTCTCCATTAATGTAAGAATCTATCAAAATAGTGTCTTGAAAAGAAATGTTACATTTCAGTTTTCTAGGTAATTGGAGTCACTTCAAGTACTGTAAAATGGTTTTTATTCGTCAGGTACCAATTTTCGTCATTTTCGTCAGTGCCTCCCTTGACGAAATTAAGTATCGACGAATATAAATACAAAACATAGTGTAGAAAGGAAAAATTGAATCTTAAGAGTTAAAACGACAGGCAAATGATAAATCATTGAAAACTGAATATGCACACAAAGTGGCATATAATGTACTTCTAATTACCAAGTGATATGTTTTCACAACAAGTTAGGTGGTTTACATGTCTCTAATTGTTTGTTTACCAATAATTGTTAAACAAACAATGAAAACAAACGCACACGGCCTATACGTGAATGTTAAGTTGGCATTTGAACAGACGAATTTATATTTAAGGGACCCTTGAATGACGAATTTACGTACTGACGAAATGGTCATTTTGAACGAATTGACGAAAATTGGTACTGACGAAAATAAAGCAATTTACAGTATTATTAAGATCCCTTACTAATGGTAAAAGATCCTGCTTTATATTTGATTCTAAGTTTTCAAATAGATAGTCAAACCACAATGTATTTTGGGTGAAAAAAACCCCATAATTTGGTGAAAGTGTACATATTTTAGCTCAACCAAATTTTAGCAAAAACGATGAAAACAGGCAAAAGTGCATAATAGCTACATGTGCATATTGTAGTTTTAAAGTAGTGAACTCTTGATAGCGCTAACTCTGCTAAAATAAGTACACTTACAGTATAAGTCATGGAATTAGATATTTCATATATCTGCAATCAACATTTTATAACAGGACTATTTTGCAAGTACATGCATTTATTATTCAAATTTATTGACAAAAGCAACAACTCATTGATATTAAGATCAATGTCAACAAAATATTTCCAAAAGCATATTTCTACCATAACAGAGTACCCTGTTTTGGCGATCTATTCTGTCGTCTTAGAATATTCAAATTCATTTTAATTAAATTTTGTCTCTGTAGTAGGTTGACCTTCTTTAGTCCTAACAAGATTTACTCACCCTTTCAGCTATTTTTAACCTGCTATTTTGAAAAATAAATTTGCTACAGGAATTCCATTCTGCCATCATATTGTTCTCCGTAACAACAATGGTAAATTTTTAAGCTATGGCGTCTGACGTCACACATTTTACAATAAAAATTCCAGTAGACATTTAATTTTCCTATCTAACACAACCAAAAGGATGGTATTTTCTCTTACGATTAAGAGAGATCTATAGACTGGGTATCAGTTCGTAAGATGACAGCAGTATATTTAAGAGAAAATCGTCTGGATTTAGTGAACAGGACAGTAGTATCATAATTAAAAAATACATATAGTTATCATTGCTGACTGCAAATGTCGACTTATTAATTTATGTGTGCCTTAATTTAGGCTATCGGTATAAATGTACAGTCACAGTTGAAAGAAAACAACAAAGAAACAAGATGAGATGAATTAACCTAAATAATAACATGAAACTATAATGTATTAAAAAGACCCATCTTTGCTCAAGTCTGATATAAAATTTACTAACCCCATATATACTATATTAGGTAAACTACTGTGTATCCGATATATTTTACCAAATTTACATAACTTTTATTAATATATTGTGTATAAAATGTTCTTTCACAATGGAGTCTTGAACCAAATTTCGAACTTTTTTTATTTCCACAGGATTAAAACTATGAAAAAGATCATTCCTTGAAATAGTTTAATCAAAGTGAATAAACCTAAAATATTTTTTTGGCGGAAGCATTTAATGCAGGACTTGAAGCAAGAAAAACTTTGCCTTTTATTTTTTTTTTACAGGAAATATTCTCTGTGACATAAAAAACGAAGTGTTTTCATCACATCATCGTCATGACATCACCATGATCTATACTGATATAAATAAATAAACAAACCACATATTAACAGATTTCCACATCATTCACATGATACGAATTATCCAAATTGAACAGTCTTTCCAGAGTTTAGGTGTTAGTAATAAATAGCTGTATATTTGTCCAATCGATATCTGCTATTGTAACTGCTTTGTTCTTCTATAGGCAGATATTACATATAGGAGAAATTCTGAGAATGGATCTGTATTTTCCCACGTTCCATACATGTAGTCTCTCCGCTGTTAAATGTACATAGCTGATACACACTCACATGCACGAGGTAATGTTATATATTGAACAGACTGGATAAGCCTGTATGATGTTGGAACAATTTAAAAATGTCTTTACAGCTTATACATGTACATACAAGATGACCAAGGCAGTAGTGTTATCAGAGCACACGTTGATCATGACACTTGTATATAAGCTAAGACAGTAGTGTTATCAGAACACACGTTGATCACGACACTTGTATATGAGCTAAGGCATCTGTCCCAAACAAACTCTCAAAATGTTTCACGTAAACTTCACAGTGCTCGCCTGAAATATAGAAATCAACACATAAAACTTATGATAATTATACATGAATAATGTTGAAGGGTTCCAACTCTATACCCTCTTGAAGAAAATTCCCAACCAATTTCCATGCACCAGACAGGTGTTTCGAATATTTAATAAAGCCTACGCTCACGCAGCAAGATACGCCCGTTGGGATTTTTTTCACAACACCAAAATATCTAAGTCCCATAACTCCATAAGGACAAATCGGATGAACCTGAAAATTGAAAGGCGGCTTCCTCTTCAAAGTCTGATCACAATGTACAAATTTCATGAAAATCTGTTGACACATATTCATGTTATTGCGTTCCATGCACCTATATTTTGCCCTTAGCTTAACATGTATGTGCATATAACCCCCCCCCCCCCCCCCATTACACATTATTTCTGGATACTGTGACAAAAAATTCAAGAACCCGTTATATATGTGAAAGAACATCCTTTCTACTTGAAGTACACAAAATTTCAAAACATTTTGATCAGAAATAGATTTTTAAAGAATTTTTAACTATTTTAGTATATTTTCATTGTCTTTAAAATATCTAAGTCCCATAACTCCGTAACGACAAATCGGTTGAACCTGAAAATCGAAAGGCGGCTTCTTCTTCAAAGTCTGATCACAATGTAGAAATATCATGAAAATCCATTGACGCATATTCAAGTTATTGCGTTCCATGCGCCTATATTTTGCCCTTAGCTTAACATGTATGTGCATATAACCCTCCCCCCCCTCCCATTACACATAATATCTCGGTTATGCGACCAAAAAATTAAAAACCCGTTACATATGTCAAAGAGCATCCTTTCTACCTTAAGTATACAAAATTTCAAAACATTTCAACCAGAAATAGATTTTTAAATAATTTTTAAATATTTTAGTATATTTTCACTGTATTTTAAAATATCTAAGTCCCATAACTCTGTAACGACATATCGAATGAACCTGTAAATCAAAAGGCGGCTTCCTCTCCACAGTCCGATCAAAATGTATGAATATCATGAAAATCCGTTGAGGCATATTCAAGTTATTGCGTTCCATGCGCCTATATTTTGCCCTTAGCTTAACATGTATGTGCATATAACCCACCCCTCCCCCCTTCCTATTACACACAATATCTCGGTTATGCGACAAAAAAATTAAAAACCCGTTACATATGTCAAAGAACATCCTTCCTACATGAAGTATACAAAATTTCAAAACATTTGACAAGAAATAGATTTTTAAATAATTTTTAAATATTTTAGTATATTTTCACTGTATTTTAAAAATCTAAGTCCCATAACTCTGTAACGACATATCGAATAAACCTGAAAATCAAAAGGCGGCTTCCTCTCCACAGTCCAATCATAATGTATGAATATCATGAAAATCCGTTGACGCATATTCAAGTTATCGCGTTCCATGCGCCTATATTTTGCCCTTAGCTTAAAATGTATGTGCATATAACCCACCCCCCCCTTCCCATTACACACAATATCTCGGTTATGCGACAAAAAAATTAAAAACCCGTTACATATGTCAAAGAACATCCTTTCTACTTGAAGTATACCAAATTTCAAAAGATTTCGACCAGAAATAGATTTTTAAATAATTTTTAAATATTTTAGTATATTTTCACTGTATTTTAAAAATCTAAGTCCCATAACTCTGTAACGACAAATCGGATGAACCTGAAAATCGAAAGGCGGCTTCCTCTCCACAGTCTGATCACTATGTATAAATTTCATAAAAATCCGTTGACGCGTATTCAAGTTATTGCGTTCCATAGGCGGACGGACAGACGGACGGACTTCGCCATACCATAATACGTCCCGTCAAATGACGGGCGTATAAAAATTCTCATCAGTGATGCTTCTAGCGGAGCCACCAAAAATAATTTCAGTAGCGCCCTCTTTAATTTTTTTAGTCAAGGGGACTCTTAGTTTCCTCTCGGTCTGTCTGTCTGTCTGTCTGTCTGTCTGTCCGTCTGTCCGTCTGTCCCATTTTCAGTTTTCCGGACTTTTTTTCGCTGTTGTTGCATATATTGAACTCATTTTTGGTATGTGGATATATCTCAATGTGATACAGATCAATTTTGAGTTTGCTTTCGATTGACCTAATTTTACAAGAGTTATGGCCCTTGGACTTAGCAAATTTTATGAAAAATTCAGTTTTCCGGACTTTTTTCCGCTGTTGTTGCATATATTGAACTCATTTTTGGTATGTGGATATATCTAAATGTGATACAGATCAAGTTTGAGTTTGCTTTTGATTGACCTAATTTTACAAGAGTTATGGCCCTTGGACTTAGCAAATTTTATGAAAGTTTCAATTTTCCAGACTTTTTTCCGCTGTTGTTGCATATATTGAACTCATTTTTGGTATGTGAATATATCTCAATGTGATACAGAACAAGTTTGAGTTTGCTTTTGATTGACCTAATTTTACAAGAGTTATGGCCCTTGGACTTAGCAAATTTTATGAAAATTTCGGTTTTCAGGACTTTTTTCCACTGTTGTTGGATATATTGAACTCATTTTTGGTATGTAGATATATCTCAATAGGATACAGATCAAGTTTGAGTTTGCTTTTGATTGACCTAATTTTACAAGAGTTATGGCCCTTTGACTTAGCAAATTTTATGAAAATTTCAGTTTACCGGACTTTTCTTTGGTTCTATTGCAAATAATGCACTGATTTTTGGTAAATGAATACATCTCAGTGTGATACAGACCAAGTTTGAGTTTGGTTTCCATTGGCCTATTTTTACAAGAGTTATGGCCCTTGGACTTAGCAAATTTCATGAAATTTTCAGTTTTCCGTACTTTTTCATGCCTGTTATTGCAGATAATGAGCTGATTTTTTGTATGTTAATACATTATAGTGTGATGCAGATTTGAGTTTAATTTAGATTGACTAATTTTCACAAGAGTTATGGCCCTTGGACTTAGCAAATTTCGTGAATTCAGTTTCCCAGACCTTTCTTGGCTGTTGTTGAAGAAGATGAACTGATGAACAGAGATGCAAGTCATAAATTTATGCCGCCGGTAGGGGACTTATATCGCACAGCGATCATTGCATTTTTGAATTTAGATTTGTACGTTTACATTACAGAGAGTGCTACATGACCTACTGTTTATTTTAATAAAATGTTATGATCGCTGAGCGATATTAGTCCCCTATCGGCGGCATATATCTATGTCCTGCAACTAATGCCTATGAATTACTCTTAAATTAAACATGAGTTTTACAGGCAACCTACATGTATTACATAAAGTTTCTACTGCATGCAGTTCCTTAGATTTTGCTTAAACCAGGAACTTTAACCAAATTCTTTAACTAGGTCAAAGTCCAAGGTCAAGGTCACTAGGTCCAATGTTACGGCATAAATTGAAAGGTCTCATCATGGGCAACCTACATGTATTACATAAAGTTTCTACTGCATGCAGTTCCTTAGATTTTGCTTAAACCAGGAACTTTAACCAAATTCTTTAACTAGGTCAAAGTCCAAGGTCAAGGTCACTAGATCCAATGTTACGGCATAAATTGAAAGGTCTAGTCATGGGCAACCTACATGTATAATATAAAGTTTCTACTGCATACAGTTCCATAGATTTTGCTTAAACCAGGAACTTTAACCAAAATCTTTAACTAGGTCAAAGTCCAAGGTCAAGGTCACTAGGTCACTAGGTCAAATGTTACGGCATAAATTGAAAGGTCTTGTCATGGGCAACCTTTATGTATAATATAAAGTTTCTACTGCATATAGTTCCTTAGATTTTGCCTCAACCAGAAACTTTAACCAAAATGTTGACGGCAGACGGATAGACGGACGGACGGACAGACGGACATCGTCAATCCATAGACCGGAATTGCTTTGCAATCCGGCCAAAAATAGGTCAAGCATGACAAAAGTCGAACTTGCTCTGTAACTAGCTGTGTATCAAATTTCATCTGAATATCTCCATCCCTTTCAGAAAAAAGTCCGGAAAACTGATATTCGGACAGACTGAAAGACGGACGGATGGACAGACAGACCGAGAGGAAACTAAGAGTCCCCTTCAGTGTTGCCGGTAGGGGACTAATTAAGGCATTTCATCATTTCTTGTTAGAATTAACATTTTATACAAAAAGGATGTAGACTTAAAGAGAAATGCCTACAGAAATTGAATTTAAGATTTATAAAATTAAACGTTGTTTTATAATTAATTTGTTAAGAGATCAAACAGAAATCATCATCATCAAAACAAGTTAATTTGTACCTGGCTGAAACTTAGGATTCTGCCGTAGTCTGACATTTCTCTGTTCAAAGAATTTAAAGACTGTATAAAACAGACGTGGATCTTCTGTGTTCATAGCCGCCTCCAGAAACTTACGTGACGACACTGTGTCCACAATACCCACGCTCCTGATAAATCTGTCAAAATAATAAGATGCCTGTACTTTCATTAACTACATGTACATACATGCAACTGCAAGTATGGCAAAGATCAAGGATGAAATACATGTAATTGAATATGTACAAAGTATAATTATATAATACATGTATGTACTACAGAAATACTATTCCATGAAGGAAGAATAATTATACATGTCTCATAAGCTTATTTATTTGACATGAACAAGAAGATCTAGTTACATTTATCTTTGATCAAGTTGACTAAACAGTGTAATCTTTAGCTCTACTAGGCAATAACCATCACCCTGTGACTGTGATCAAATCATACAAGTTATTAGCAGAGATCGAGTCATACAAGGCAATAAATTACCAGAAGGTTTTTTCAAAATATGTAACTTATCTATGACAAAATCTACATGTATATACATGTACTTCATGTAAAGGATCAAACTACAAAGCTGAAAAATTATAAAAGGCAAAAATCATTGTAGTATTGTACAATGACTGACCTTATAGCTGGTAAAAGTTGTTGTTTAGACAGGAGCACCTCAATGATCTCTTCATTTGCCGTAGATAATCTCTGTAATACATGTAAGTATCATATAGAGTCGTTTATTAATTAATTATTAATGCCATTACTTGTATGCTGCATCACATGTACAGGTATATGGAGGGTATATTGTTGGAGATATACTGTACACCGATGGAATAGATATTGAAGCTACATGTCCTGAATTTATCTTACCTTCAACATGTCCAGTGCCAGTTGATGTGCAGGAGCATACACACTCTCTAATGACAGCATTAAACATGCCTAAAATTAAATTAAACATGTCAAATAATATTAAACCTGTCCAAAAATATAAATCAAAGCTCTGAAGGAACTGATGGCGAGTTTCGTTTATTCATTTTAGAATGATATCAAACTATCTTATGGGATTTTTAAATATTGTATTAGCAGATAGAACAAATCCATTTTCCAATGTTCGGAAATAAAACATTTATGAACCCAGGGACGGAAATTGGCAGTCGCCCATGGCAACCAAATTTTTAGCTGGGCCCCCAAAACATCATGTCCTACTCGCCCATTTGGCGAATGAAAATAAAAATACATAGTCCATATTTAATTATTAAAAAAAAGGAATTTCTTTCGCTTCTATGTTAGGCCCCATACTTCGTCAATGAAGCTCTTTTAAAATCAGGGGCTTATCCAGGATAACCACTATGTCTGCTACTGACGTGGCAGAGGGCCATCCTAAGTCGGCACCTATTGCCAATTGGTATCATGTATACATGTACTACCTTTTTTGGCAATCATCAAACAGAAAGTTTTGTAAGATAAGATAAACCATCATAGTCAAAATAAAAAAGAAAGATTTTTTTTTATTTTATATAATCATATCTATTTTCTCTCCGCTCGCACAAAAAGGCTTTGCCTTGATTCATATTACATCTACGTATCTGTTAACATACGCGAAATTTACGTTTTCTCATGTGTCACTGTGCGAAGCCCTCGTTCAAAGTTGCTATTAAGATAATTGGAATTAGGATTACCGCATGTTGTTCGCATGACACAGCCTTACTGCATGTACATGTTTTCAAAAGCATTTGTGTACACGTTTACCGATTCATTGAAAGGTAGTGGTACTTTGCACGGCCGAAATCAAAACTAATTTTCTTAATTCATTTATCGAAAATCTTTTAAAGTCGTTCGCCAAATTTACGCCCAAAATCTCATTTCAACTGATTCAATCCATGCCATAGGGGATGGTATAACGGCGCGAATATATGTAAAGAATGTGCCGACCAGAAACTCACTTTTTACATCTCTCTCTCTCTGTTGAAGTTTTAAAAATATCTATACGAACCGTGTATTGTTCTAGCCCCCCCCCCCCCCCCCCCCCTCTCTCTCTCTTTCTCTCTCTCTCATTTTGTTGTGATAACGTACATCAATAAGCGTGAAACGTGAGACTGTACAATACTAAAGTGACGTTTTATTCAGTAGAAACCTGTCGGATTAAAAAGACCCCCCCCCCCCCCCCCAAAAAAAAACAAAAACAATAGCCAAGCGTTTGGAAGGGGTGTCACGACCCACAGAAAGAAAAAAAAAAACGATCGTGAAAGTGATTTCAAAAGAACTACAGCAGAGGTTTTTATTGTTCTATTAGAGGCTATTAAAACGTGTAGAACTCGACATTGTACAAGAGTATCTGTACCTGGAAGAAATAAACTTATCTTCTTTACAAGTTTAAGATTAGATGTGTATTTTTTCTGGGCCCCCAAATTTTAGCCTGGGCTCCTAAATTTTAGAGTTTAGGGGCCCAGTTGGCTCCTAGGATATTTTGGTAAAGGTTTGTCCATGTGAACCTATGTCAGCATGACTGCTAGTCAGTGACAGATTCAAGGGGGGCGTAGGGTCCCCTTTAATTTTCCAATCATGGGTAAAACAATCATTTTAAACAGTCAGGGGAACCACTGCATATGGTGATTAAAATAATCACTGAATGCAGTGATTATAAAATTTGTATAACTTTTGATAAAATAGTACTTTTTGGCCTTATATCTAAATGCTCTTCCCTATGTAATGTCTGATAAAATTAGGTCAACTCAGTATTTACCTATTAGAAATTGTTTAAAAAGATGAGGCATGACTAAATCACATTTAAATGCTTATTTTGTGACTTCCTGGCATAAAATTACCACATTTTTGAGCTCTGATTATGAGTAAATCTGAGTTTTCCTGGTATGACTGTTAGTTTTCCCAGATGGAGCAGAATCTAAAAATAACTTTTATGACCACTTGCACCAGTACGCATCAAACAGAAATAGTGGCGTTTGGGCTTTAAAGTTTGATGGGGTTGTATGGTTAATCACTTTATAGAATGATTTTTTAAACCTGAGTTTGGGAAATCACTGTCTACAGTGACTATCAATGATCACTCCATCTAGTGATTTACTAAAATACTTTACACAGTTTTCTGAATTGATCACTGCAATGAGTGATTATCATGGATATTAGGAGGGACAACTCTTTCTTTGAGTTTCAAATACCACTTCATACAGTGATTTTTAAAATCACTTCATACAGTAGTTCCCCTGACTGTTAAATCAAGAAAGAGTGAATATTAGTGAATATTACTTACCTTTTAGTAAATATAATTGTTAAATGCATCAAATCCCATTCTTTAATTAATTACAGTCATGAAAATGGTCCTAAAAAGGCTGAAATTCAAGAGATTCCAGGAGGCTTCAACCCCCCTAACAGGGCTCTGCCCTGGACCCGCTAGGGATCTAGGAAGTCCCAGACCCCTTGCCAATTATTTACGTCCCCCCCCTAAATAATAAGGTGGATCCGCACTGATAGTACAGACGTTTATTTTTTCTTCATGTATAGCACAGGGGTGAGGTATTATCGCTTGGTCACAAACCCTTTCCTCTATACGTACCCTTTCTTCTATATGTCTATATTAAAAAAGTTTTATATATATAGACAGAAGGGTTTGTATTGAGGAAAGGGTTTGTGACCAAGCGATGATACCTCACCCCTGTGGTGTATAGATCTGCATATCTGTTCCACAGGCCGTAAAAGTGCCTGGTATGTGTACGACCTGTGTATATATTATTTAAGGCTAGTATTTCGCAGATACACAGTCATGGCAAATTTCTATCTTCAACCATTGCAAAATTCGCTATAGAGGTTCCAATAAGATCATACTTTCTACGATTGTACCTATATATTTTATCTACTATGTCACCAAATTTCATTTAAAAAATTCCCCGTACTTCCAGAGATATCGTAGGTACCATTTCTTTAGTGACCTAGTTTTTGTTTACTCGAATTTAGCTGTTCAGCGTGTCCGTTCCAGCCCTGGCTCGGTGTTCAGTGAGTCAGGGCATTCTATTTGCGACTGAGATGCGACAGACCAATGCGCTATGAACGCTTGATTGTCTGTGAATTCTAAATTGATTTCTATACCTAGAAGTGTAATGTATGACCGTAACTCCTCGTTAATCGCTTAAACACTCGAACTGCTACGACTTGGACATCAGCGCCTTCCATTTTATTTACATAGTGTCACTTGGTACAGTATACTAGAGGGTAGTAGGAATTACCGAAAAGACAGTGGTATTTACCGAAAAGACCCCAAATTGCACCGAAAAGACACTTAAATTTCAAAACTAAACACATTTTATGATTGGAAATGTGTTTATACAATTAAATGTATCACCAAAACCAAAAATAAATATATCTGTCTATTCGGTAAATATCACTGTCGTTTCTGTAAATGCTGTCTTTTCGGTAATTCCTAGTACCGCAGTATAGCCGATAAACTTATAAGCAATTTCAACACACGTGCACACGAGACAGTTGATGTTTACTGCATCCTAAGTATCCTTTTTAACACAATCTTTAACTTTTTTTTAAACATTATGAAACAACTGTTAAAGCGCGGAATGCAATGTCTTAAATAAATATGGTGAATAATGAGGCCAGGGTCATCGGGCCACACGATCGGAGTTGAGAAAAACTGTGAATCTTCACTCAATTTATACATTTTACGGGCGTGGGGATGTCACGGAAGTGGTGTGACGTCATGAAAATCCTGCGATCACTATAGCCGAGATCGCTACGCGAAACTCGCCTAAAAATTATACAGCTTTGAATTTGCCCTGTCAAAACTTCGCCCTATTTAGATAGGAGATTGATTTGCCCAGTATTGTCAAAATTTGCCCATATACACATTTTGATAAAAAAAAATCCTGCACATGATCTTTTATAATGTAAATTTCGCCCTCCTGGCAGCGGGTGAAAATGAAAGCGGGGAGCAAAAATGTCCCTTCTAACAGTATGCCTATACAGATATTAAACCTGTCTAAAGAAATATGAATTCAAACATTTTAAAAGTTTAAAACTCAAATTATTGCTTAGTAGAATCATACTTTGTATGTCTGGCTTTACACAGAGGTTAGATTACATGTAATTAAGGTATTTTCAATCAACATATACATATACATATAGTAATGTTACTTACCAAAGGTTTGGAATCTGTAAGAACGTGGTATTGAAGAAACTGATGTAACTGATAGAAACAGTTATTGGGAACCAGGATGTTGATGATTAACTCATATAGATAATGCTGAAAGAAATATATCACAAATTCCGAGTAATGTGACTAACAAAGATCTTACATCACAAATATTACAGTTAATGTATACTTCTATCTAATAAACTCTAATCCACTATAATAATATTCACACAATTTTCAGATTAACTTTAGAATTGTTGAACTGATTTTCTTCTTTTTGGCCGGATTGCAAAGCAATTCCGGTCTATAGATTGACGATGTCCGTCTGTCCGTCCGTCCGTCCGTCTGTCCATCTGTCCGTCTGCCGTCAATCTTTTGGTTAAAGTTTCTGGTTTAAGCAAAATCTAAGGAACTATATGCAGTAGAAACTTTATATTATGCATGAAGGTTGCCCATGACAAGACCTTTCAATTTATGCGGTAACATTTGACCTAGCGACCTTGACCTTGGACTTTGACCTAGTTAAAGATTTTGGTTACAGTTCCTGGTTTAAGCAAAATCTATGGAACTGTATGCAGTAGAAACTTTATATTATACATGTAGGTTGCCCATGACAAGACATTTCAATTTATGCCGTAACATTTGACCTAGTGACCTTGACCCAGTTGGTGACAAAAACTTACTTTGCAATCCGGCCATACCATCTTTAGCGGTGTTTTATTATTCTATACTTGTACTTGTACATGTATATCACATGAACGATGAGTAATTGATATTATAAATTTTACCTGTACAGGTATTGCACACTGGTTTAACGATCTGATGTACTCTATTATCACTGCCACCATAAACTTATACTTGATATCCTAGACACAAAGATAATGAAACAAATTTGAATATATTCCTTTTTTAATAAATGTTCTTTAATAGTTAAATTGTACTGAAATAAGATCAGTTTCAAATACTAAAGTCAAACTTGGAAATTATTCTAACCTTATGATGTCTTTCTCCAAAATTAATATCTACATGTATATATATTTTCATAACCATTACATCAGAATATTCGCATGCCTTAACCCTGTACATTAAACTGAATAAAACTTACCTTATTATCTTCAAATACAGAGAAAACATGTGTGTACATGTCTGATTGGTCAATGATGACCCTTGACCTTTGAGGGACTCCAGAATCAGTCGCCTTGAACAAAATACAAAGTTTCACACACACTAAAAGTTTTAGCACTACAAAATTAAATTACAATGAATTATAAAAAATTCTCAATATTTTCCCTTTATTATTCTGTCTTGATAATGAAGAAAATTTAAGTTTTCATAGTGTTTGCAATCTTTATCCTTAAAGTAAATGATTTAAGGCCAAAAAAAATTAAAGTTTCGTTTGACGGGCACCGCCGCATTGCCTAAAAACCCGCCGCATTTCCGATTTTTATCGCGTGTTTTACCATAATTTTAAAGTAGTCAATTGAACATCGCCGTGCTAATACAAATTGTTTGTTTACATATTCTTTACTTCACTAAATATATAAATCGTAAAGCTGTAACTCAATACTTGTTTATATAAAATAGTATTATTTACCCAAGCT
Source organism: Pinctada fucata (assembly GCA_028142955.1). Lineage (NCBI taxonomy): Eukaryota > Metazoa > Mollusca > Bivalvia > Pterioida > Pteriidae > Pinctada > Pinctada fucata. The sequence continues at coordinate 92,365,791 of AP027103.1, forward strand.
ACCGTATTCAATTGTTGGTTGTACGGTAATCGCGACTACGCGTATATTCCATATCATGGACGAGGTAACGTAACGTAAAATGATACTGTACTCTGTTGTGATAATATGCAAGAGCATTATATACTTCTTTATTAGTTAAATTATTCAATTTATTAGAAATTTGAAAACGTTTTTGTTTAGAACTCACAGTTTACGTCAGATTGATCAGCCGGGAACGCCGGTGACGGGATCGAGTGGAGGGGCAGAAATACTACGCGATCCTAATTTCGTTACGAATAAACTGGCCAATTAAACCCTTAGCACATCGCAAAAACTTCAAAATTTCCGCGGGATAGAAATTCAAATTTCCAGACCGACAGTGAAAAGGGATGACGTATCGATCAGGGTACCCTTGTGTAATCGTTGTTAAAATTCAAACTAAATTGTCAGACATGCAGTGATCGGGAAGGCAAACTTGCTCAATGGGACTATGGCACCTTCCACTTGGACTTCAATGGGTCATTCTCAAAAACAATGGGCCATCTTTCCTCACAAAAGGGCCATTCCAAAAATGATCAATTTTCGAAAAGCTTTGCAAATGCATGTAAGACGTTAGCACATTTTTTTGTCGCGATATTCTCAATTTTACCGTTTCTAATGAGTAATTTACAGTACATTTTTTTACTTAAATTTGTACCCATTGACTGACCACTTGATAATTTTACGGACGAACGCATACACAAGTACGTAGATAAGATACGTAAGTGGACTTTGGAGATTTAAATCTCAGGCGCAGAACGGGGATAAAAAAGAATGTTGGAGAAAAATCAATATTGTATCAGAATAGCAAAGAATCTTTTAATTGTTAGTGGACAGAAGAATTTTGTGCTTCTGACTGACTGGCCATGTACAAAAAGCTGCGATCTCTGTATTACTGCTCCTGGTGTAGATCTACGTTACAACGTAAATACGAGAACAGAACTTTTAGATTTAAAAACCAAAAATGGACGCCGTAGAATAATGGCACCAGGGCGCAGCGAGTTGCCGATTTTATGGGCCATTTTCTATCAGAATGGGCCTTCCCTATCCCTGGACATGTTTCTTTGTATTTTTCCTACTCTTTTGCCGACGCCAAGGGTCAAATTTTCGGTCTAAGCACTGAGCAACAATTACGATTTTCACTCACTTAGTTGCACATAAAAGAAGTAGTTCACAAAATGTTAACGTCATTTGAAGTTTTAACCTTACACAGGGCAACAGTTAGAGATTGGTGTTCTTTTTTATGCATAATTTAGATGTACAAAATATCTATATCTTCTATATCTTCATACTGGTCTGTTATAGGACATCGTCATATGATAATATAAGAAGTGTGACCAAATCACAGAATATCTAGCAAACCTCAGATTTTGAAATGCAATTACTATATAACAGGAAGACGTTGGGTTATCTTGTTAATCAATGCACTAAACATCACCACTTCATACTAGACCTAAGTTTTAATGTATTTTCAGCATCAAAACACTTGAATTAGAAATTTGGTTAAAAGATCAAATTTCACGTTTGTAAAAAAAAAAAAAAAAAAAAAAAAAAAACCTGCCTCCCTCACTTTTTTTTCTCAAAAAGTGCCCGTCAAACAAAACATTAATTTTGTATGGCCTAAGAAATCAAGAACTTTGCAAACATTATTTAGGATTGCAATCTTTGACACATGGAAGAGATTCCCTCCTCTTAAGTCGCTTTCTTCAGAACTTCAATCAGATTTAGAATTAGATCAAATAGAAACAAACAATTAACAATGTCAATATCATCTTTAAGTCAATACTTTTATCAAAGAATTTATATTTTCATGTAGAAGTAATACATGTAAATAAATCTGAATTCAAGTAATCAAATGAGTAATTGTGCGCTATATGAGTATCCCTTTAATTATCAAAGTTATTTTTTTTATACATCTTACCAAATTCTGGCATTCGCTTTCCAGATACTGCTGATAGACTTTATTGAGCATGTCAAATATTTTAGCTATGGAGACAAGGTTAGCTTGTTGCCCTGGTAACAACATGTTACGGCACACAGACAGAATGACCCGCTTACTGTCGTCTCTCACCAGGAGTAACTTGACCAGTCTGTACTGTAAGGTGATGATAACTCAAACTTAATAATGGGTATATACATGTATATATTTTTGATTTTTTTTTAAAGATCATTCATATTGACTTGAATATAATTCAATAATGAAGATACAAAGTTAAATTCTGATTATTCTTTTCATATGCATTGTATAACTACTTTCTCCCTCGATGACATTTTTTAGGTCTATGTAAAATAAAACCACATGACAATCAAGGAGCAGAGCAACGTATGATGTGAAAACTGTGTTTTCTATAAATACCTTGTCAGGTATCATGGTAACCAGAGGGTCTAACTTTAACTCCACGTACCACAGACAACCTGAAAATATACAAAACAGTACTGTGTACTTCATATAAGTAAGACTTTGCTTAAAGACAAGTCCTGGTTATAAGAGAGAACGCAATTATCGACTATATTTCATACTCATTGTACTGTTCTAAGATTTCTGTTAGACAACAAAGAATATTGAGCATTGTTCATCCACTAACATTATAAATGTACATGTATGTCTTTCAGTATATGAACAAAAACATAGGTAATAACAGATAACAAAGCTCAACTCGTGGCAGCCAAATTCAATTCAATCATATTTCTTATTACATGTATATTGGCTTTCAAAGGCAAAATCATTCAAGTGGAAAAAGTCATTTTATGAAAGTTTGATCAAAGATACATCCAATATGCAAGTTTGGTACATGTGGCACTTATACTTTGCTCAATATTGGCTTTTAAAGGCAAAATCACTCAAGCGGAAAAATGAGGTCAAGGTCATTTTATGAAAGTTTGATCAAAGATACATTCAATATGCAAGTTTGGAACATGTAGCACTTATACTTTGCTCAATTTTGGCTTTTAAAAGCAAAATCACTCAAGTGGAAAAAGTAGGTCAGATGCTGCATCCGATGCATGGATCCATCTCGGCATCCAAAGATGAATCACTTGTGCAATTTTGGTTACTGTAGCATTAGTACTTTGTCAGATACTGAGCTACCCCAAACTTCTTAACCAAGTCACTCAACCGGAAAATGTAGGTCAGATGCTGCATCCAATGCATGGGTCCATCTTGGCATCCAAAGATGAATCACTTGTGCAAGTTTGGTTACTGTAGCATCAGTACTTTGCCAAATACTGAGCTACCCCAAACTTCTTAACCGGATGGGGGACGGGGACGAGGACACGGACGCGCGGGGGTATAGCATAAGCTCACTCAACTTCGTCAAGGTGAGCTAAAAATATAATGGGCCAATTTATGAATTCGTTAATCAATTTTGAACACTAGACATTACAAATACATGGAATACATCTATCATATCCAAGCTACTGTTTTCCGGGACTGTCAAAAACATCAATATATTTTTTTTAAGGCCACTGCAAAAACTTTTGTTACCCAGTTTAGCATCTATGATAACATTTGGCTGGAACACGACCCAGTTGGCAGAATCTGATAGCTGTTAAGATATTAAGTTATCTCAATGTAAAAAGTTTATAAGATTCATGTATGATCAACTTCTATAGTTTTTTAAAGTATAAAAGTTCGTACTTTCCCAACTTAGCTACTTTTCCATTTTCTACATGTAAATATTCCTATACATGTATGAATATTATAATTTGCCAAGTTTTGAATTTGCCATTAGACCAAAGGGCAATGATGTGTAAACTGTCATAAACATGCTCAACTTGAACTGCTCAATCTCATCTCACATTGTAACCATATAAGGTATAATTTCATCTTATTCAATATAAGGATACACAGTTCACAGTTGTATTCCATTTTGTCTGCTTGTGGACTTAATGCTGAAAATAAAGTAGATGTAAATAAAGCAATATAAACAATGATGTACATATTTTAATCATTCACAAGTGTAATGAAATAATTTCCATATTTCATTAAAGCCCCAATTAAGTATCACAATTTATTTATAGAATACACTGAATGAATCATGATGTAAAATATGAGTAAAGTATTCAAGTATTCTCAAGAGTATCAGACATTTTGATTAAAATATACACCAAAGAACACTTTGGGATGTGTTGAAAAAAAAATAGATTTGCACAATAACAGAGTGTTCATTTTTGTATTGAATACTTACACTGAAGTAGAAGTTCAAATGGTTTGATGGGTAACAGCAACAGCACATAGTAATGGTACTGTACATTGTATGTAACTAGCTGACTCCCCGTCTAAATGTAACCATAACCAATGAATACTTACACAGCAGTAGAAGTTTAAATGGTTTGATGGGTAACGACAACATCACAGGATAATGGTACTGTATGTAACTAGTTGACTCCCTGTCTAAATGTAACCATAACCCATGAATACTTACACGGCAGTAAAAGTTTGAATGGTTTGATTGGTAATGGTAATACCACATGATAATGGTAGTGTACGTAACCATCTGACTCCCCTACTAAACGTAACCATAACCCATGAATACTTACATGGCAGTAGAAGTTTGAATGGTTTGATTGGTAATGGCGATACCACAGGGTAATGTGTACGTAACCATCTGACTCCCCGTCTAAACGTAACCATAACCCATGAATACTTACATGGCAGTAGAAGTTTGAATGGTTTGATTGGTAATGGCGATACCACAGGGTAATGTGTACGTAACCATCTGACTCCCCGTCTAAATGTAACCATAACCCATGAATACTTACATGGCAGTAGAAGTTTGAATGGTTTGATTGGTAATGGCGATACCACAGGGTAATGTGTACGTAACCATCTGACTCCCCGTCTAAATGTAACCATAACCCATGAATACTTACATGGCAGTAGAAGTTTGAATGGTTTGATTGGTAATGGCGATACCACAGGGTAATGGTAGTGTACGTAACCATCTGACTCCCCGTCTAAATGTAACCATAACCCATGAATACTTACATGGCAGTAGAAGTTTGAATGGTTTGATTGGTAATGGCGATACCACAGGGTAATGGTAGTGTACGTAACCATCGGACTCCCCGTCTAAATGAATGTCAAATACTACTGATGTCTGAAACAATAATTATTTGTCAAACACCATAAACCAATTATGATATAAGATGAAATTTTTGCAAGGTACTAATTGTTGCTATAATAGCTAGTTACTTAAAAACGCAAGAATAGGTTGTCGAAAAAAAAATTTAATCTAAAAAATTTTCATAATTTGCAGATTCAGTCGCTATCTGAACATGAACTATTCCAAACTGTCTTTATACCTAGATAAAAATAAAGCCTGTGTTTGTGAAACACGAATGCCCCCGGTGGCATCTTTGTTAGTATGAACACTATTTTCTGTTAAGTACATGTATGTGAGGTCACTGGGTTAAAAGGTCAAAGGTCACGGTCACGAGGTCAAAAATTTTGGTATCAATGGAAAGGTCTTGTCACAAGGAATACACATGTGAAATATGAAAGCCCTATCACTTCCCATTCAAAAGTTATGCCCAATGTTAAAGTTTTTGAAAAGTAGGTCAAAGGTCAAGGTCAAGGTCACGAGGTCAAAAATTTTGGTATCAATGGAAAGGTCTTGTCACAAGGAATACACATGTGAAATATGAAAGCCCTATCACTTCCCATTCAAAAGTTATGCCCAATGTTAAAGTTTTTGAAAAGTAGGTCAAAGGTCAAGGTCAAGGTCACGAGGTCAAAAATTTTGGTATCAATGGAAAGGTCTTGTCACAAGGAATACACATGTGAAATATGAAAGCCCTATCACTTCCATATCAAAAGTTATGCCCAATGTTAAAGTTTTTGAAAAGTAGGTCAAAGGTCAAGGTCAAGGTCACGAGGTCAAAAATTTTGGTATCAATGGAAAGGTCTTGTCACAAGGAATACACATGTGAAATATGAAAGCCCTATCACTTCCCATTCAAAAGTTATGCCCAATGTTAAAGTTTTTGAAAAGTAGGTCAAAGATCAAGGTCAAGGTCACGAGGTCAAAAATTTTGGTATCAATGGAAAGGTCTTGTCACAAGGAATACACATGTGAAATATGAAAGCCCTATCACTTCCCATTCAAAAGTTATGTCCAATGTTAAAGTTTTTCGGACAAACAGACAAACAGACAAACAGATAAACAGACGGACAGGCCAAAAACTATATGCCCCCGAATCTTTGATTCCGGGGGCATAATGATTTTATTAACTACATCATAAATCATTGGAAGAATGACACAAACTTGAAGAGTGATACAAAATGCAATTCATTATCTTTTTATATCATATCTTTTTTCTTTTTTTCTTTTTAAAATGTGAAGTTGTACGTGCGAAAATAAAGACACCTTGTTTTGCACCGAAATCGTGAAATTTGATAATTGCAAAAATTTATGGCTCCGCGGTAGTAGCTTTCCTTTAAGGGCACAGACAAAAATAGAAACAGAAAGATGAACTAGTAACTTCATATTTGATCCAGGAGGCGTCATAAACATGGTCAGTTTTATAATATATCATTATAGAAATTAAAAAGGTGTATTCAAAGCAAACAAATACCCTAGAAGTTTGATGGTGAACCAAGACTAAGTTACTGACAATATTAATGGCAAACCGTCCACTCATCTCTAACCGCAATATATTGGTCTTCCTTGCTGGTCCCTCCCTACAATATATACAAAACTTCTTACATGTATATCAGCAATTAAATGTTCTAATACTTGTATGTAATATGCTTTCTTTTACTACTGAAAATGGATGGAAATACTAATTACTGCTCAGGAAGTTATTAAATTTGTTCTATTGCTGTAAAAAATTTTGCCTTAACTTTAAAAACATTGGACATAAAAAAATGACAACGCAATATAAATTACTGTATAAAAGTAAGTAACCTCATAATTTGATACAGGACAATCTCGGCAGCTGCTGTTCCGGGTCTTGGCTGATGTCGGAGGACGACCACATACAACTGACCATAACTGTGTAATAACACACAAAAAACATAGGTCATCACAGATTACAAAGCTCACCGCGTGGCAGCGATGTTCAATTTAAACATACTTCTAAGTACATGTACAAAGGCTTTTAATGGCAAAATCAATTAAGTGGAAAAAGTAGGTCATGGTCATTTTATGTAAGTCTGATCAAAGATACATCCAATATGCAAGTTTGGTACATGTAGAACTTATACTTTGCTCAATATTGGCTTTTTTAAAGACAAAATCACTAAAGCGGAAAAAGTAGGTCAAGGTTATTTTATGAAAAGTTGATCAAAGATACATCCAATATGCAAGATTGGTACATGTAGCACTTACACTTTGCTCAATATTGGCTTTTAAAGGCAAAATCACTCAAGCGGAAAAAGTAGGTCATGGTCATTTTATGAAAGTTTGATCACAGATACATTCAATATGCAAGTTTGATACATGTAGCACTTATACTTTGCTCATTATTGGCTTTTAAAAGCAAAATCACTCAAGTGGTAAAATTAGGTCAGATGCTGCATCCAATGCATAGGTCCATCTCAGCATCCCAAGATGAATCACTTGTGCAAGTTTGGTTACTGTAGCATCAATACTTTGTCAGATACTGAGCTACCCCAAACTTCTTAACCAAGTCACACTGAGCTACCCCAAACTTCTTAACAAAGTCTCTCAAGCGGAAAAAGTAGGTCATGGTCATTTTATGAAAGTTTGATCACAGATACATTCAATATGCAAGTTTGATACATGTAGCACTTATACTTTGCTCATTATTGGCTTTTAAAAGCAAAATCACTCAAGTGGTAAAATTAGGTCAGATGCTGCATCCAATGCATAGGTCCATCTCAGCATCCCAAGATAAATCACTTGTGCAAGTTTGGTTACTGTAGCATCAATACTTTGTCAGATACTGAGCTACCCCAAACTTCTTAACCAAGTCACACTGAGCTACCCCAAACTTCTTAACAAAGTCTCTCAAGTGGAAAATGTAGGTCAGATGCAGCATCCAATGCACGAGTTCACCTCAACATCCCAAGCGGAATCAATTGTGCAAGTTAGGTTACTGTAGCATCATTACTTTGCCAAATACTGAGATACCCCAAACTTCTTAACTGGTCGGGGAAAAGGATGCGGACCCGGACAGGGATGCGGACACAGACGGGGACGTGGACGTGCAGGGGTATAGCATAAGCTCACTCAACTTCGTTGAGATGAACTAATAATGGTGTAAAACATGTAACACATAAATGTGTGAGAATATATATCAGTATTTAGTGACCATAATTATGTGAAGACAGTATCTCAAATATCAAGCTATGTAAAATTTTAACAATAAGTTAGAAAGCAAAGGATCAAGGTATGAAATAAATTCCCATGTTGCTTCTTAGTACATTTAACATTTAAAACTTTGCTCCTAGAAATCATAAAAAAAATGAAAATGGCTGGTGCATGAAACTCATACTGACATCACAGTGTTCCACAATTAAGACATTCTACATGCATTTATACACTCTCCCTTACTTTCCTCATCCAAGCCCCTCCCCTTTAAACTTCTTTTCCATAACACCCCTCCTACACCCTACATAATAGACCGCCTTTACAAGTATGTGACAATAATAACTAACAGTAAAGCCATGCTAACATCCCTCTCCTGTAGACTTTGTCGTGGAGGTTTAGTTGACGCCGGTAAATCTACCTCAAACTTGGCTAACTTTGTCACTATTCCTCCCTGAAATTTAAACAAAACAATTCAACATTATTTCTTTTAATTGGTTGATCAATCTTTTCATAAGCTGAAAATTTTTACCCTCTACTAATCAAAATTTTCTAAATCTACATTTGCAACCAAAATTCTGATCTGTACAATGCATATGTATAATGCATATATTCCAGTGAATTTGATTTTGATTACAGAGATGAGCAGTTACATGTACACGTAGCATCACTGTGCTAACCTTGCTACTTTTAATACAAAGAGAATAAAAATTTAAAGAATAACCGTCTAAAGGATTTTATATCTTTTAAAATTACAAAAGGTAAAATGAAATAATGGTTTAACAATGATGCATTGTCCTAAAGTAGCTAACTTTCCTCAAAGATACATGTACAATAAATTTTGATCTAGAAGACTTACTCTAAATTGAAATGGATTCAGGGAATTACTCAATGAGCCTGAAGCAAGAAGTAAGATACCACTCTCTGCCTGTAAAAAAAATAAAGTCTACATTGTATTTGTTTTCTCACTCTCGTTATTCTAATATGTTGTTTGACAAATTCAAGGACATCTTTCACTCTTATGTATTCAAAATTTGTCACACAGTACTAAAGGAAGCAATGAAAATACATGTATATGTAATGTGTTCATCAATCATTTATGAAAAAATCATAGCATAAATCCTGATACAAATACAATACATGTATCACAGCATCCTTTAGGTATAATCACTTCACTTCTTTCAACATAAAAGTTTCTTTGCAGCCCCCCCCCCCCCCCCCCCCTCCCCCACATCTCTGCCTACCTACATCACATGCATTCTTCATTTTTTCATTTTTCTCTTCTTGCAATGAAATAAATTCTACAGTTCAAAGATTAACATTGTGATTGTCATACTACAAATGCATTTTTTATCTCTATATACATGTACAATATAAGCTACAAAAATTATCTTAATTTAACAATAATCAAACTACATGTATCTATATACTGACCTGCCACACAAACCAGCATACAGACAAACTAATGGTCTTTAAACTTCTCAAGCTTTTCTTCTCAGCAATGACCTGTCAGAATAAACGAATATGCAAGATATTGTTCAATAAGATATAAAAATGTGAATTCTAAAATGACGAGAATAAGATAATCATATATGGTTTCAATTATTAAAATATGTAAATTATCTGTGAACAAGCTTTTATATTGTGTGATGAAGTTGTACTTCTTCAATAAAATGATTCAGAATAATATGATTCATCTCTGACCTGATAGAACTCTATTCCATGATCTGTTATGAAGACGATCTCTGTCGGTGACGTCCATACAAAACCACTAATAATAGTAGATTTACCCTGCTCAAAAGACAACATCAACAAACTACGTAAGATTTACCCTGCTCAAAATAAATACATGTCTATGATACAAGTACCTACATGTAAATCATCTACTGTCCTCCTTTCCTTATTAAGGTAATACATCCAAATTTCCTGATAGGCTTTATTTGAATTTTATAGAATGAAGTAGTGTCCTCTGTAGGGAAGTTTAATATTATAAATAACAACAGTAATGGATATTACGTAGAATTCTTTTATATTTGTGCTTTTCCACTTGATAAAGGCCGAGTGGCCGAAAATGTGTGGATATAGAGTGTTCATTGTTATTTATTGAATTTTGTAGTTTCTTGATATACCGGCAGTGTTCTTTTATTCATATCACTGATAGGAAACATTATAGTGAATCATTAAATTAATTTTTTCCCTTAATTTTCAATTTCCAAGTACATTTGCATTCTTATTAGAATCTACCAAATTGTGTTTCATACAGTAAGGTTTTAAAATATTTGGACAATTACATTGAAAGGAATAAAATTTCATTCATCATATCTATGAATATTAAGTACAGGTCCACGTAAGGATCAGGCAATTGAAAAAACCTTACAATTTTTGCAGAACTTTTTTCTCTTGAAATATGTTCAGATCAACTTCTATATGAATTTTCTTAAGGAATTTTCCTCATACTTGGATGGTGAAGAAAGTTATAGGGGTAGTAAATTTGGTTGAATATAGAGAAAATTTTCCCAACATTTTTTTTCCTTCATAATCCTTTATAAATAATGAATATCTCACTTCACCATCGCTACCTTGAGAAACGAATATCATTCCTTTAATTTGTACAACATATAAATTGTCTCAAAACAGAAATAAAAAGTTTTGCAAAAAAATGTATGTATCACCCCTGCCTGGTTCTTAAGTGGACCTATACTTAAAATCTTGATAACTTATGAAAATTACATAGGGAGAAGATATTTTCAAGTTGTGGCAGAAGCAAGGTGTAGATCTAGCAGTTTTGGTCAGGAATATCATCAGAAAGGCCGAGGCATTCAAATAAAAGTTTGAAGCAACTTTTACATACATGTAATTTTTGATAGATTCTAAAATGAACAGCAAACAAAACAAAAACCTTTTTAATAGACATCAAAGAAGGAGGGATGGGGTAGGGATCTTGAGACCCTCTCCTTTTTTTTTTATCTAAAGCTTAATTATAGTAACTCAAACTCAAAGAAGGATACTTGCAGAATTATATACAGACACTTTACAATATAAAGTGGAACACAGGGATAATGCAGTCAGACATTTTACACTGTGCTCGCCAAGCAGCGTGCAAAGCAGGTCTATAAATCTGCAATGCTTTGCTTGTAATCAGCGTGATCAATAATGTGAAATAAATTCAAAGTATCTAACAGAAACAGAATTTTCTTACAACAGCTTCATATTTAGGAGAACATGAGCAAAATGTCTGTCTGTACACCCATTGTTTCACCTCCTGTGTTTAAGATGAAAGCATTATGTATTATGGGAAAATTTCTCTTCCAGGAAAAATGAGAATAAATAAATTCAGATGAAAATGGCTAAAATAAAGCACAACCTACAATTACAATCAAAGTTCTATACATGATTTCCTGCCGCCAAACAAATTTATTAATGGAATGTAGGACAACAAAGACCAAATCATACTAATTCAATAACCAAATCATAGTGTAATCAAAGATTACGAGGCTCATCTCGCAGCAGCAAAGTTCAATTTAAACATATCTCTAAGTACATGTATATTGGCTTTAAGAAGAATAAAGCCTACGCTCACGCAGCAAGATACGCTCAGTGGGATTTTTTTTCACAACACCATAATATCTAAGTCCTATAACTCCATAAGGACAAATCGGATAAACCTGAAAATCAAAAGGCTGCTTCCTCTTCAAAGTCTGATCACAATGTACAAATATCATGAAAATCTGTTGACACATATTCAAGTTATTGTGTTCCATGCAACTATATTTTGCCCTTAGCTTAACATGTATGTGCATATAACACAACTCCCCCCCCCCCCCATTACACATAATTTCTGGATTATGTGACAAAAAATTTAAGAACCCGTTAAATATGTTAAAGAACATCCTTTCTACTTGAAGTACACAAAATTTCAAACATTTTGACCAGAAATAGATTTTTAAAGAATTTTTAACTATTTTCGTATATTTTTTCATTGTATTTAAAATATCTAAGTTCCATAACTCCATAACAACAAATCGAATGAACCTGAAAATCGGATGAACCTGAAAATCAAAAGGCGGCTTTTTCTTCAAAGTCTCAGATCACAATGTAGAAATATCATGTAAATCTGTTGACGCATATTCAAGTTATTGCGTTCCATGCGCATATATTTTGCCCTTAGCTTAACATGTATGTGCATATAACCCCCCCCCCCCCCCATTACACATAATATCTCAATAATGCGACCAAAAAATTAAAAACCCATTACATATGTCAAAGAGCATCCTTTCTATCTTAAGTATACAAAATTTCAAATTATTTTGACCAGAAATAGATTTTTAAATAATTTTTAACTACTTTAGTATATTTTCACTGTATTTTGAAATATCTAAGTCCCATAACTCTGTAAGGACTAATCGGATGAACCTGAAGATCGAAAGGCGGCTTCCTATTTAAAGTCCAATCATAATGTATGAATATCATGAAAATCAGTTGACACATATTCAAGTTATTGCGTTCCATGCAACTATATTTTGCCCTTAGCTTATCATGTATGTGCATATAACCCACCCCCCCCCCCCTTCCCATTACACACAATAATTCGGTTATGCGACAAAAAAATTAAAATCCTGTTACATATGTCAAAGAACATTCTTTCTACTTGAAGTATAAAAAATTTCAAAACATTTCGACCAGAAATAGATTTTTAAATAATTTTTAACTATTTTAGTATATTTTCACTGTATTTTAAAAATCTAAGTCCCATAACTCTGTAACGACAAATTGGATGAACTTGAAAATCGAAAGGCGGCTTCCTCTCCACAGTCCAATCATAATGTATGAATTTCCTGAAAATCCATTGACGCATATTCAAGTTATTGCGTTCCATAGGCGGACAGACGGACAGACAGACGGACGGACAGATGGACGGACGGACTTCGCCATACCATAATATGACCCGTCAAATGACGGGCGCATAAAAATCACTCAAGAGGAAAAAAGTAGGTCAAGGTCATTTTATGAAGTTTGATCAAACATACATCCAATATGCAAGTTTGGTATATGTAGCACTTATACTTTGCTCAATATTGGCCTTTAAAGGCAAAATCACTCAAGCGAAAAAAGCGAAAAAAAGTAATTCAGATGCTGCATCCGATGTATGGATTCATCTCAGCATCCCAAGATGAATCACTGGTGCAAGTTTGGTTACTGTAGCATCAGTACTTTGTCAGATACTAAGCTACCCCAAAAACTTTAGCCAGACATTGACACAAGTCATTCAACCCGAAAATGTAGGTCAGATGCAGCATCGGATGCATGGGTTCACCTCAGCATCCAAAGATGAATCACTAGTGCAAGTTTGGTTACTGTAGCATCAGTACTTTGTCAGATACTGAGTTACCCCAAAAACTTTAATTGGAGGCGGACGCGGACGCAACCACTTGGATTATAGCATAAGCTCATCTCAACTTCTATATACGTGTAAATAGATTGATAAACTGATGAACAGAAAAATGATCATGGCAACTTCATCCTCATGTATGAAAATGACAGAAAGGGTTAGGTTAGTAAATGTAAAACAACAAAACCTGAAAGTGGTTTGCAGCAAAAAAAAAAAATTCATCTTAAAAACACAAAGTGACCTTGACCATAGACTTTCTTATTGTGCTTATCAACATTGTTATACATGACCTGGACATAATGTAAGAAAATGTTATTTCTTCTTAGAGTGACCATCGACATTGATATGCATGACCAAGACATGATGTGCACCCAAAATACAGAAGTTATACATGTAGCTATTCATTTAAATCATATTATACAATTATGTACAAAATCAGATAAAGTATGGCTACATTATAACATATGTGACAAATACATTAATCAAAAATACTTTACCTTACAAGCCTGTGAGTATTCCAACTGATCAGTCGACATGTCATCTCCAAAGTTTATAAACTCCTGTAAAAGTATCCATTATTTATTAAGCATTCATTTAAGTATTTGTAAGAGTAATTTTTCTAATCTAGTAAAACACTGTCCGGAGAAAACTTGATGGACATGACATCTCCCTGGCTCTAAATCCTATTGGTATTTGGATGGGAGAATATTATACATGTACATGTATATATCTTATACTTTATTAATATATGTGAAATATTAGAATCAAAAATCACTCAAATATCAAGACATTTGATGCTAAAATTGCCCTTTACATGATGTTCCATTTTGTCAAATATTCATTAAAGTATTTGTGAGACTCAGAGTATAAATTTCTCTAAAATAGTAAAACACTGTATAAGCAACAATATATTTCATATGATATTATCCAATTTTCTTACCACAGATTTTGGAGATCGTTGTATACCGAGGATCTTTCTGTCTGGAGAAAACTTGATGGACATGACATCTCCCCGGCTCTCAATCCTGTTGGTATTTGGATGGGAGATTATACATACATGTATATCACAGGGATTTATCACGCTTCCTGGTTGCTCTATTTACTATGGGTTATTAAAGGGATCTAACTCAACATTTAATGAAAAATCGACAAGTCATCGTTTAAACTTCAGAAATAGGCTTAATCAATGTCAAAATCCATTTTCTAAGGAATACATTGATAGATCTAGCTCGAAAATAGATCGACAAGTCATCATTTAAGTCCTCAGAAATAGGCTTATCAATATCAAAACCCATTTTCTATGGTGTAATGCATACTGAATCTTCATACGCAATTTGAAATCAGTGAGTGTACCTCCCTTACAAGCCGAGATATATCCCATACCGCTCCCTTATAAGCACCGCATTTCTAGGTTGGACAAAGAGGTGTCAGGTGATAATCAGGCAGTAGAGACACAATTTGGTCACTGCTTGATCATTTAATGGTCCCAACACTTAAAAGGTATACAACTGCATGATCTCCTCTTAATTCACATGCTTGGTACCATCTCAAACATCGCTGGCATATGAAAATCCCTCGTATAGCTACCTCTTTGCATGCACATAAATATGTCATTCATAGTTCTGCACATGTTGAATATAATCTCACTTATCCAACGCTTGTCTTATCTAAATAGAAAAGACATTATTTGAAATTGCAAAAAGCATATACGGGGCTTTTTCATGTAATGTTATGTTTTTGAGATGTTCGCATCATTGAATAGCCAAGTGGTGCCTCAAGTGAAGTACTGATGCCTGATTATCACCCGACACCCTTTTGTGCGACTTAGAAATGCGGCGCTCCTAAGAGAGCAGTATTGGGAGTATCTCGGCTTGTAAGAGAGGTACAGATTTCAATTTTCGTATTATGATTCAGTATGCATTAATGCATTATTATACACAATAGGAAATGGTTTTGATGTTAATTAGAGGACTTAACGATGACTAGTCAATCTCTCCTTAGACACCAATCCATAGAAAATTTAGCAATTGGGAAGCTTGATAAATCCCTGTGATGTACATATCTTATACTTTATTAAAAGAAATTATGTAAAATATTAAAATAAAAAATCACTCAACGATCAAGACATTTGTTGCTAAACTTTGTCCTTTACATGCATGATGTTCTGTCATTTTTAAACTTCATATGAAATTTCATGAACGGTCACATGTAGCTGGTTATTATAATTACCCGGTATCACATTTTTGTGATCTCTTTCCAAGGACTTATATACAGTCTGTTTATAAGTCCTTGCTCTTTCTTTTTTGAAGTTTTTTCACTTGTAAATTTTTTATCTTCTTCAATAATTTTTTTTTCTTTTTGGTTAAAATGATGAAAGCTGCATTTTTAATACCATTATGATTATTTCTATTCATGCAAATGATGCATGTACAACTTAACTCTATTGCACATGTACTACACATACCTGAACGTGCTGCTGTCATTTTCCTTTGGACCTTTGACCACTACACCCACGGCCCCACCTGACCGAACGGTGAATACCTGTAAGAGATACGGTAATACAGAATCCTTGAAAAGTATTGGTTTAGTTATTAGACAGGAACAGTTTCCAAACATTCATCCTTTTCAAGTACTTTCAATAAACTAGCTTGTTTAAAAAGAGAAGTAAAGGATGGATATTACTTATTTGTCATATTATACATTGTGTATTTGAGTGTGTGTTTTTATTTCATCCTTTTTTAATCTACATAATTTGCGAAATTCAGACCAACTATTTCCGAGATTATTTTTACACAGTCAATTGTAGAAAAGATTGAAGAAAAGAATATCCAAAAATTATCCAGTTTGGCCTGAAATTGATCGAGATTGACAACTTTAAAATCAGGTGCTGGAAAGTGGTCCAGTGATTTGCAAAAAATGGCCGAAATATACATGTATAGGGTCATAAAATCAGTCTAGAAACCATATTTCTTGAGAGATTTATCACTTCTTTCAATATTTGTATCTGTTGGAAGGGCTGAACATTATATTCGAGAAAGAACGTTTTCCATTTAAGGACAGAGGAGTTATCGCCTAAAAACCCTCAAAATCATCTGGAGACTCACTGTTCCGACAACAGTACACAAGAGTGGATAACTTAATTTAATTGCACAGCTGCGAAAGTTATTACCATGTTCAGTTCAGTTCAGTGTAATTTCCTCCTATGCATAAGAAGCACCCAAAAAATCGGTGAGTACAGAGTTGTATTGAAGTAAATAAGGCAGTATTCAGTATCATAAACTTGTACTTTGGAGAGATATTCTATATATTTAACATGTTTAACATGTTTAAGAAAGTTATTACAGTAGCGTTATTTTAACAAGAAGTGACAGGAATAACAGAATAAGAAAAAAGCAATGATTCTTCATTGCACAGGAAAATAACTGATTAAGAAAATAGTGTCTTCGTTCTCTGCAACTACTGCGAAATATGATCATGATGATAAATCTGCAGATCATCTTCCGATATGTACTGGGTTCCTTGTGGGGGATAACATATGAAATACAATTGTCAACAATGACTTGAAAAGCATGAAAAACTGTAACTTATTTAGTTTGATTGATTTATGCAAGAAAATAATGTGGGCGTTACCTGCTTATTTGCATCATCATAAAACACGTTTGTGTTCTTATCAACAGGGTCAAATCTGATGGGGTTTTTACAGAGTTCAATAAAAAATGATCCACTGTCTTCAGATGAAGTCATTGTCGCACAAATTAACCCTTATTTTGGTCAAAAACATAGTTTAAAATATTGAAAATTGATCACGAGCAAAGAGGACACCAAATATACCGAGTAATAGTAGATTCGAAACGGAAAAAGGGATCCGGAATTCTACGATCCATTTATTGTTTGGGATTCACTTTTGCTTTAATTTTATTCTTTGTTGCCTTGATTATTTTCAATGTTTCTTACTCTTTGTCGATATGTTAGTTTTCAGTGTTTATTCTATAGCAGATTCCATCAGAAATTATTTGACGGGCTTTGGGATAAATGAAATATATACTGGTGTCGGAACAGTTTCCGGACGATTTTGAAAGTTTTTCGTGGATAACTCCTCCGTCCATCTATGAAGAACATTCAAATTTCTCTCAAATAATGCTATGCCCTTCCCATAGATTTTCATGTTGAAAGAAAATATTAAATCTACCAAGAAATATAGTTTCTAGACCGATTTTCTAACCCTATATTTTGGCCATTTTTCGCAAATCACTGGAACAGTTTCCGGACACCTTATTCTAAATCTGTCAATCTAGAACAATTTCAGCCCAAACTGGATGATTTTTGGATATTGCTTTCTTCAATCTTTCTACAAATCACTGGTGTAAAAATAATTTTGAAAATAGAACCGAAATTTCTCAAATCACGTAGATTAAAATAGTATGAAGTAGTGTCCTCCGTAGGGAAGTTTAATAAAATAAATAACAATGAACACTCTATATCCACAAATTTTCGGCCACTCGGCCTTTATCAAGTGGAAAAGCACGAATATAAAAGAATTCTACGTAATATCCATAACTGTTGGTAAACAAAGCCCAGCGTAAAATGAACAAGGTTCATTTTACGCTGGGCTTTGTTTACCAACAGTTATGGATATTACGTAGAATTCTTTTATATTCAAGGTTCATTTTACGCTGGGCTTTGTTTACCAACATTAGATTAAACATATTTTATTCAAGAAAACATTGAATTGGATCGGGCAACAAGTTATTTCAACATTATTAAAGCCCTTACCAACAGTTATGGATATTACGTAGAATTCTTTTATACTCGTGCTTTTCCACTTGATAAAGGCCGAGTGGCCGAAAATTTGTGGATATAGAGTGTTCATTGTTATTTATTAAAATAGTATGGCTCTCGGTGACTTCCCCCGGTGCAGTGCGCGATAACAAACGGGGCGGAAAGGGGTAAAAAGTGGTGTGATAAAGCAATTAACTAAGATGCAAAATTTTGCTTATATGATTCATGATTTGAATGTTGCATTCAAAATTCTAAAAAATTGTCACAAAATTTTGAAAATAATTTTCTTTAAAGTACTTGAAAGGGGCGACTGTCCGGAAACTGTTCTGACACCAGTATACGTCTTACTATTTGGGATAAATGAAATATATGTATGTACGTCTTATTATTTCTTCATTTGGATCTTGTAAACTTGGCGATCGCAATACTGGTATACAAGTATTGTTGACAATACTGGTAGAAATTTGTCACCATGCAGTATCTTCAAGTATTGTTCGTTATGTACAATACTGGTAAAATACTAGAAGATACTGGTGTTCCAGTATTGTTCAGATATCAACATATTTTTTTTTTTTTTTTTTACAGATACTGGTTTTCCAGTATTGTAGAATTGAGAATACTGGAATACCAGTATTGTAAATCAAACAATACTGGAATACCAGTATTGTAAATCCAACAATACTGGAAAACCAGTATTGTTCGATCAACTGATAAAACTGGAAAACCAGTATTGGTAATCTTACAATACTGGAATACCAGTATTGTTGATTGAACAATACAATGTACTAGAGTTCCAGTATTATTAGAGGAACAATACTGGTATCCCAGTATCGTCAGATTAGTAATACTAGTACTGGTATGCAATCGGCATGTCATTACTTCATTAATTCACTAATCATTCTGCTCTACCTATATAATTGTTGATTTGATCATGTTTCAATAATAGTGTCACTTGTTATTGTGACAATACCGGAATACCAGTATTGTTAATCTAACAATACCGGAATACCAGTATTATTGATTGAACAATACTAGAATTCCAGCATTGTCAAAGCAACAATTCTCAGGTATTCCAGTATTATCAGAGGAACAATACTGGTATTCCAGTACCGTCAGATTAGTAATACTGGTATGCGATTGACATGCGGTTGTCATACTGATAAGATGATGATTTGATCATGTTTCGATAAAAGTGTCACTTTTTATTGTGACAATACCGTAATCTCAGTATTGTAAATGGGATATACTGTATTAGTGATATACTGTTTGTTGTGAAATGGTATATATGTTACGTTGCCTTGTCATAATTGTGAAATTCATGTGATTCTCTGTTCAAGCTGTTGTAGAGTTACATAACTTTGTAACTATAATGTTTCATATTTTTCTTATTTCAGATGTATTTAAGAAAAAGACAAACTGTAGAATATATATTTCATGTATATGATTTATTAAGAAGCATTGAAGGATTCAATGTAGCACGATTCATTAATCAATTGACAATGAAGACAATATACATGTAGTGAGTGATTACATATGATTTATTGTAGTCAAGCACTGAAAAATTCAAATTAGAATGTCCAATATGGTCATGTTTCAATATCGGAATACCAGTGTTGTCAAAATAACAATACTGGAAAACCAGTATCGTAAAAGTAACAATACTGGAATACCAGTATCGTAAAAGTAACAATACTGGAATACCAGTTTCATAATATTTTGCTACATATTCCTTTACCGCCGTGAGTGCTGACGTCAGATTTCTAGACAAAATTGTAGTTGAGCTGTTGCTAGAATTAGCAATGTATCTAAATTTGTAAGGAAATTTGTGCAGTTTATTGTAGGAAGATCCAATTTAGAAATAGGGATGTTGAATGAAGAAATTTCACTGTTATGTTTGCTCAAAATGTTGGGGACACTTTCATTGCTTTTGATGTAAGTATTTGTAGACGAAAGTTCCGAAACTAAAGTTGATATATATATAGTAACGTTTTCAAATGATTGTGTTGTTGGCTGCTTTATCTGCAGGGGCGAAGACACATTTTTCATGTAAATTACGTAATTTGGAATTGAAATATCTTTCAGATTAAGAACTTGGATTTTCAAAAAGATGAGGATTTTTTGTGGAAGTTGTCTATTCGAATGTCAGTTATGTCCAAAATGAGGTTTTTTTTTCAGTCATTCAGAGAATGCGATTCGACTCCTTCCTATTTACACTATCGTTTGGCATAGTTATCTAAGGCTCCTTTTAGTACTTCTCGACATTTAATAAAATCTATCTTGGATGGGATTCTATACCTATTAGATCCTTTTTTGAGAAGACCACGGAGCTGCCTGTCTTGGATAATTGAAAAGTCACCTGTAACAATATGACCAGCTGATTTATATAGGTTTTCAGATGTTGCACATTCTCAAGAAGCAGGACTTGATTCAAGTATTTTAGGATCTGATGTTACTTTATTGTAGTTAGATACGAAATTTCTAATAGGTTTCTTATATTTGTAACAAATAAGAGGAGTTTCTAAATTCTCAAAATATTGAGAATAGTACTTTGTACGCGATGATCCCGAAAAATATTAGAGATGTTAAAAAGATCGAAACCTTTGTTAATAAATGGAATTTTTATGAATCGTCTTTTTAGGGGGGGGGGGTTAACAACTGGATAAGGTTTATTCTGTGCGTATACGACAATAATATTAAAAATCAATCAATATTTCTTAAGAATGCAACCAGTGCTTCATCCAAGATAGATTTCAATTGAACTGCTTGAACTGATGAGTGAGCATGAAGCAGGTCATGTCTGCCGCCGTTGCATGCAATTATCAGAAGATCGTTGAGGGTACAGTGTAATCTAGCTCTTTTTTTTGAGTTTTTGGTTTCGTCGTCCTCCGTGAGACCTATGCTTCCGTTTACTGTTTGGGCGGATTGAAAATACATTAATATTAGTGGAAGTCGAAGAAATGTTTCCTTGTCCATAAATTTGATCGTTTAAACCAAGGGGGACGCAGTTTGAAATTTCGTGACACAGGCAAGTTCAGTTTGTAGTCGGCGTTTTTTAATATCCGTTTTACTTATATTTTTGAGTTTAGCAAAAGACTGAACCGGAGTAATTGTTATATCCGAAATGGAATGGTTGTACTTAAAGAAGTTATTGTAAAGGAAATTTCTTTGTTTTTTGTGACGCGAGTTTCTTATCTAATACGAATAACTTCTAAAACGAGATTTTAAGGCCTGACCTGTTTCTCCGACATATTGGGCGCCACACCCCCTAGCGTTTCATGTTATAACATAAATAACATCTTGATACGATCAATCGATGTCGTTTTCAATATACTTTAAAAGTCTGCCAATTAACACTAGATTTGATTGTGGAATTGCAATTGATGAGCGGACACAAATACCGCATCTTTTCCCATTGCACTTAGAAATTGTTGAGAACCCTCGAGATCTATGTTTGTTGTTAAATGTAGAGAAGTAGGTGTAATACTTTTACAGGATTTAAATCCAAGAGGTGATAAAAGTACCCTGGGTGAGGAAAAAAAGCTTTTTACTGTTAAATGTCGATGATGGGAAAGTTACTGAAGTGATAGAGGGTAATCTCAAAGGAATTAATTTGATACGAGGCGACCTTAAAAATGCCATAATGAAATGATCAAAGATGGATGAATTGACACTACAACATAGCCAAGTTAGAGAACGAAATGGAATTAAAACACTTCAAACATCGGGTCACAGGGAAATGTATTACCAACCCCACAATGCAACACGAAATAAGTGTAGATATAAAAGAAAGGAGGGGATCTCCAACAGCACTCCGTTGCAGCACCCACACCAAAACTTCAAAACATCCAATGCAAAAAACAACACACACACACACAGAGCAGACATCCACAGAAAGATACACAAAAGGGACAAGGAACACCAACACATACCATAGAAACATGAAACATAAAAGACCACACATAAACCAACGAGACAGTAGTTTTGATTAAACATTTGTTTTTACATGTGACCTTGACTTTAAACATACTCCCTGTAAGATTTATCCGTACCTCTCCTTAAACATAATCATGTCTTGTTTTCTTACTGGTACACTGTTGACTCTAACCATTTTGAGTGTGTTTGTCGCAAGATTTGTGTAATATGAGTAATCTTGTTATTACTTTTTGTGGGACTGTGCGTTTCTAATGTATGTCTTTCTTTTCATTGGTACCCCCTATAACAATTTTCGTTTCACAATGGGGATCTGCGGAGATTATTCATGATGTGGTGTTATTATTCTCATTGTCTCCGTCTGTTTGTCCATTTTTCTCGTTTTATGAGTGTTTTCCGCTCTGATCGCCACATCATCGTCATGTTGGGAATCTCCTCCTTATTGTATGATTTGGTATGTCTGTTTGGTTTGCCTTTGTATGCCTGTTTGGTTTGCCTTTGTTTGCCTGTTTGGTTTGCCCTTTTTCGTATGCCTGTTTGGTTCGCCTTTGTATGCCTGTTTGGTTTGCCTTTGTTTGCCTGTTTGGTTTGCCCTTCTTCGTATGCCTGTTTGGTTTGCCTTTGTATGCTTGTTTGGTTTGCCTTTGTATGCCTGTTTGGTTTGCCTTTGTATGCCTGTTTGGCCTGCCTTCGTATGCCTATTTGGTGTGCCTTTGTTTGCCTGTTTGGTTTGCCCTTCTTTGTATACCTGTTTGGTTTTCCTTTGAATGCCTGTTTGGTTTGCCAGTGTATGGCTGTTTGGTTTGCCCTTCTATGTATGCCTGTTTGGTTTGCCTTTGTTTGCCTGTTTGGTTTGCCCTTCTTTGTATACCTGTTTGGTTTGCCTTTGAATGCCTGTTTGGTTTGCCAGTGTATGGCTGTTTGGTTTGTCCTTCTATGTATGCCTGTTTGGTGTGCCTTTGTTTGCCTGTTTGGTTTGCCCTTCTTTGTATACCTGTTTGGTTTGCCTTTGAATGCCTGTTTGGTTTGCCAGTGTATGGCTGTTTGGTTTGTCCTTCTATGTATGCCTGTTTGGTTTGCCTTTGTATGCCTGTTTGGTTTGCCTTTGTTTGCCTGTTTGGTTTGCCTTTGTTTGCCTGTTTGGTTTGCCTTTGTATGCCTGTTTGGTTTGCCTTTGTATGCCTGTTTGGTTTGCCTTTGTTTGCCTGTTTGGTTTGCCTTTGTATGCCTGTTTGGTTTGCCTTTGTTTGCCTGTTTGGTTTGCCTTTGTTTGCCTGTTTGGTTTGCCTTTGTTTGCCTGTTTGGTTTGCCTTTGTATGCCTGTTTGGTTTGCCTTTGTATGCCTGTTTGGTTTGCCTGTTTGGTTTGCCTTTGTATGCCTGTTTGGTTTGCCTTTGTTTGCCTGTTTGGTTTGTCCTTCTTTGTATGCCTGTTTGGTTTGCCTTTGTATGCCTGTTTGGTTTGCCTTTGTATGCCTGTTTGGTTTGCCTTTGTATGCCTGTTTGGTTTGCCATTGTATGCCTGTTTGGTTTGCCCTTCTATGTATGCCTGTTTGGTTTGCCTTTGTGTGACTTTTTTTTTTTGTTGGAATGCGTGCTATGTGTATAGGTTTTCAGTCATACAATTTCTTTTGGCGTGGAACTGACTTTTATTTGGGACAGCATATGACTTCCTGTTTACTAGTACTTGTCCTAAGGAATGATTTTGTTTGTGCCTATTTTGTATGTGTTTTGGGGGCTTAATCGAGTCTTGGTGCCTTCCTTTTTGTTCATATTGCAAGTATTTGCATTCTTTTCAAATTTCAATTTTTTTTTGATAATTTATAATAGTGCCTCCATGACAGCAAAGCTTATCGTAAAACCACAAATTGAGGTTAAAAAGCTTACAAAGTCTACACATAGAGATTATGAGGCTACTTAATTATAAGAATGTTAGAACGTAAAGGTATATATAATGTATTTTTATCATATATCGACGCTGTTCATTTGATCTATAGTGAAAAGTCTACCATTGTTTAACAAAGCTATTAGACTGCCGCAATATTTGAACAAAATGCCACCAATAATACAAAATTAACGATTGGTCAGAACATGAATTAAACTGAACAAAGATCTATCGTCATTGTTCTTCAAATATTATTTTATACATATAGAAAAACAAATTTCCATTCGCCGAAAAATTCGATATATAACAATTGATACATTTAAAATCCTTTGATATACATCATTACGATCACAAGGATTGCCACAAACAGCGGCAACTTCTTGCTAGTTATCCTAATCAGACTGCATGACGAATAATCACTAATATTTCATCATCATCATCATCATCGTCCTCGTCGGACTCGTCGGTGTCGTCGGCGTCATTATCATCGTCATCATCTTTGCGTATTCATTATCATCTTCGTTAAGATCGTCGTCATCATAAGCATCGTCACTTCCCTCATCAACTTCAAGTAGATAACATATGAGAAAAACTGTTCCTTTGATATTTATTCATTTATAAAAGGTACAAAATGTTCAGTATAAAATGAAAGTTTTGTGGGAAAAAAGGTTTTGATTTTTCAAAGTACATCACGTAAGAAATGAACAAAAAACAAATCAAAATTACTATTCCATTTCTACATTCTTTTCTCAACAAAATAATAAACCATATTTTTCTATGCTAAACTAGAACATACAATTCATTCTCAAATATCTGAATACGTATTGTACAGGAATTAAACCTTTAAAATGCAAATTCATTGTTTGACGTGAAAACAATTTATATCACGTTTTACAAAAATAAAATGTATGAAAATGAAAAAAAAAGGAAAAAGAGTGAGAAAGGTACATTGTTTAGAAGCATATTGAGGTACGAGTAATTTGATTGTCGCTCAAAACACCTTTTTTGTAAACATATCGACATAAAATCATTTTATTTTCCAGAGAAAAAGGATTACACGTATGTACACCATTGATGGTCGTCACGATTATTGTAACTGAAAATTGACTAAAATCACATCATATTTATCTTTTTGCCATGATTGAATTTCAATGTTATCCTGAGCCCAGTTTTACGCCCATTTAAGATCTATATGTCAGAAATATTGTGTACAAAGTGTATTGAGACCTGAATGTAGAATATTCATT
Organism: Pinctada fucata; assembly: GCA_028142955.1. Lineage (NCBI taxonomy): Eukaryota > Metazoa > Mollusca > Bivalvia > Pterioida > Pteriidae > Pinctada > Pinctada fucata. Next base: position 92,391,311 of record AP027103.1, read on the forward strand.
TTGAAAAAACAGGTCATTTTACGAATTGATGACGTCACACTATTTTTACTAAGAAGTGTGTATCTTTAATAATAATGATAATATGAAATAGTTGTTTAACATTTTTAAAAACAGACACAAAACAAACACTTTTAACAAAAACAAAATAAATGAAAATATAACGTTGTTCATTGTTTTTGTCGCATAGTTAAAGACTTCCTTAGGGACTTAAACGAACAGATTTGCAAAACGACATTAGGGATTAATTCCTTCCAGCTTTTGGCTAACAGATAAAAAATAAGATTCAAACCATTCTGCCTCTGCAGAAGGAGACTTCAATCTAGAACATATGCCGGAGGGTTTGATGTTTCAGAGGTTGTCTCCAGACATAATACGACTTTAATCCCAGCAAAATTTGAATTTCCGACGCAGACTTTTTTTTATTATTATTTCAATGAAAGACTTGTGGAATCCGTAGAAAATACAGACATTTCAAAATTTCTCATCAGGTCATCTGACAGAGTTAGTGAATCTAACGAATCAGAATCGTTCTCACTTTTTGATTTTGTCAGCTTACGAATCCTGTCCAAGCACGACTCGCTCCTAAATATTCCGATCAAAGTTTTATAGGGACCTTTTTGATCACTGTCCAAGTGAATGTCACTTTTGCATTGCAGTAATTGTTGTCGTTGGAGTTTTTCTTCGTTGTCTGTTTTCTGCTGCAGATTTATGTCCTCTATACTCACTACGCTCGTCCGTCTGTCGCCCGTCTTGTTTTCAGCACTTTGCCGTTTTTCTGTATATCCTCTTTTGTCCAGTCCTATACTTTCCGGATCTATCTGTTTTTCTCTTTTATTCTCGTCCTCTGGTATATGAACTACAACTTCCGCTACTTTCGCTGATGCGAGCGATGATTCCGGGGATGTTGGGGGACTTATTTGTATTTTTGGAGTCTTTTCCGTCGGAGAGGTGCGAAAAGCAGGATTATCGAATCCTATTGTTTTATCTTCATAACCATCGGTATTATTTTCCGGTATAATAACATTTTCGCTTTGTTCTCCATTTTTAGATATTTCTGTTGCATTGTTTAATTGGTTGTTAATTTCCTCTGAGTTATTTGGCACTTGTGCTGGTTTTGGCCGGATGTTAGGCAGGGACGAGGTTTTTAACCATGGTTCGTTGAAGCTATGGAACCTTCTCCTCCTCCGCCTTCCCGTGGACGGGGTAGGAGTAAGCTTCCTTAAGTCTTGCCATTTCCTTTGAACTTCCGGTGTTATGAATAATGCAGGTTGACTGATACTCAAAGCTTTCAGAAGTGTAGGAAATTCCTTTTGTACGTCATCACTTTCTGATTTCTTATGCTTTTTGGTTGATGTTTTTTTCAAAGGAACTTCTATGCCCCGGAAGTAGTTTTTCCTAAACTCTGCTATAATCATATCATACAAAGCTTCTTTCTTCAGTCGTTTCACATCTTTTCGCGGTAAAACACTGCTGATGTACTTATCCTTAATTTCACAATATAACACAGACGCTACCATCATAATGAAGAACCCGATTCCCATAAAGACCGGTCCGATATAAGTTAAGGCTTTTAACCGAGACTCATTAGTCTTCTCTAGAGAACCCTCGCCATGCACAGTTGTTCCATTACCGGAAATGTTACGGCCGACGGTGACAACGCGATCGTTTACTTTCGGAGATTCGACAAATATCTCCGGATTGTAGCCTACAAAAGACATTAAAGCACCGCTTAGAATGACCATAGATCCAATTATGATACTGATCAATGTGGGTAGAAGACACGGCATGCGCACACACTCGTACCATTGTAGTTTGTGTTTTATTTTATTGCGCTTACTGGACGAAGAATTCGGGGAGAACCATCCTCTTCTTGATCCTGGGTTTCCTATCTGAACTCGGGCTCGGGGTACGAACATTATAACTAGTCGTCTGCAACATCAAGCAGACGACCAAATTGATGTTCACTTGCCGTCCTTGTTAATGTCCAAAGGAATAATGGCTTTATTTCGTTTTTCATTTGACCAAATTGCCTCAGCTGTTTAATGAGCTAGAAGAAGAAATCAGATAAATGTAAGAGTATTAGAGAGGAAAATACATGGTGGAAGACATCGTATTTACTCATTATTTATCATAACGACTTCTGCCAATTGAATTTATTGACTCTTGGGTAACAATTAATCAACTCTTAAATTTTCCATTTTTTTCTGCATTCTAACTTTTTCCGTCAATCGGAAAAAAACAGAGGAAGCTTTGAGATATCGTAAACTCACTTACCGAAAGTACTCTTTTCACGCCTCCTCGGAAATCGTCGTTTTTGGCCTAGTGTAAGCATGAAGTCTAAAACAAATATTAAAGAATAGAAAGCTTATACCCAATTTCACGTGTACAAAAAGAAATTGATTCTACATTAATCATTTAGAAAGGAAAGCCAAGTACTGAATGAGAAGGGTAAACATTAACTTATGAAAGCACTGTATTGATTACGGATCAATCAATCAACGGTTGCTCTTTTTGACATGTGCTGTATTTACCCAGGATTAATCTGTGATCTTTTACAACCAGAGTAATATATATATTTAATAAATTCACACCGAAAAGTGCAAAGCTTTTTTTAGGTTTATTCATAAAAAGCGGGAAATTATTGCAAAATAAAGAAGCGTCTCTTGATGTTGAGTGATAAGCTTGCAAAAGCCTATGTACAATCATATCATAAATGATTTTTATGCAATTTGATTTTTCTGAGAGTGATATATGGTAGAAGTCCTATCTGTATACTAACTGCACGTCAGCTTTTAACATGAAGTTTTTAGGATATCGCATGAATGAGAATTTCACTTTTTTCCAAACCAAACCATCGACCTGAATGGTTCTTGCCATAACCAGCGGACTTTCGAAACCTCGGTTTCAAAACACATACGTATTTTACATCCATTGCTGTTAAGATTATTGAAGTTAAGTTTTCTTACTCGACAGCGAACAATATAAGTTCCTTTATCAGCTTTAAACGGAAAAAGCTTCACATAGTAGAAATTTACCTCTCTTATTTAATAAATTTAACCATTTTTGATGTTAGCGTTTTATCAAATGTTTCAAGTCTTCTTCATGTTTCCTGAAACATATTCAATAATAAAAACAAACCATTAATTCAAAAGTTCCAATTACTGTATCTTTCATCTTTTCATATATATTTTTGTGCGTTCTAATATGAAGCACACACACAAGTAATATTTTGGAGGTATCTATACAAAAACTTTTAATAAAGTTTGTTAATGATTTTCGCAAATTAAAATGTTTAAGTTTTATTGTCCCATCGGTAGCAAATTTACAAGTAAAAATATATATCATTTACCGAATTTGCCAGTTTGAATGAACACTTAAAGATGTAATTTACTTTTTGAATGGATCAGGAAACCAATTCTCTAATTTTAAGGAGTCCAATGAAAGTTCAGAATGTAATGAATGGTTTCTAATTAAAAAGAAATGGAGCATCCCCAGATTTTCTCTTGATAACTTGGTGGATGGCCGCTGGTTCCCCATGATCAAAATCATGCTTTGTCGGTTGCTATGTTGTTTTCGAAATTTGTAATCAGGGCGATAAATCTTTATTTTGCTGAGCCTGTTATAATGGACATAACTTGAATATGATTGTTCTATGGATAAATGTGAATGCAAAGCTAAGTTTGAAATGATCTATAAATGATATTTGCTTTGATATATAAGAAGAATCAGTTGATCAATACAGGTATTGGTTGACAATATATACTTTAAATGAAATATACAGTCCTGTTTGATTTGCTATACCACAGAAAATATAATAAACGAGAAATCATGTACAGATCAGGTATAGAAACAGCATCCATTTGGTTATTCAATGATGTTTTATTTCTCTTACATGAAAATGTAGTCTCATAGAAAATCAATATCAAACATAATGGTTCATTGCCTATAGTTGCTCTGTTTAATTATTAATAGTAGCATGTTGAATTATCAGGCAAAAACCTAAACCGCCATGTATATAATATTGCATGCGCGGAGCAAGAAAAGACTCAAATCAGAGTCCCCTGCTAGCCTCCCCCATTTCCCATTGGAATTCGAAAATGTATAAAATGTTTTAGATTCTTGTTGTTGCATATGAACATTACAGTCGGATAGATCTATGCTGGAACAGTAACATGCTTAGAGATCCCTTCCAGATCTTCTCACTGGGATTCGCCAAAATACATATGTTTGAAAACAAGCAATTTTCTCTTTGGAAAATATTCGGATATGCGCTTGCATTGCCTTGCAAAAACCGTAACATTTACTTTACAACATTGTGTATTAACATCGGTTTGTTCATTTATTTAAGAGAGGGGGAGTGTAAACAAGATTCTCTCGTACTCTCTATCCACAGATTGTTCTCTTCTATTGGTATAAAGAATGTTTAAACAAATTAGACACAGTGGTAACCAGCTGTATATGTAATATCCCTGAGAAGGTAATCAATCTGCACTCATTCTTGGCTAAAGTTTCCGGAACATCTAAACTTGACATACATATAGTGCATATTTGGCTTGTGTTTTACTATGATTATTTTTTGTTATTGGTACTATTAACCTTGGCAATGATGATTGAAATTTTAAAAATGCGATCAATGGCATGTCCGGAAGTCGCATGATTGACGAATGAATTCTGAATGCCACCGTTGATAGATCCTCACATCTTCTCTGAATTAATTCTACAGGATACTTGTTCGGCTGCCTTGAGACCGCCGCAATGCAAACCAATGCTTTTGAACTCAAAAACTCTTTAAAAAATTGCGAGTCAGGCGTAAGGGTGTCAAGATTACGAGAGCCTTTGTAACTTTGCGACGCCCTAACATCGCCAAAAATCGCAGATATAAATAACATCAGAGATCCACGGATTTCTTCGGAGTAAATGTCATGCATGAGGATTTTGTACTAGTAGTACTAGTATTAGTTTGTTTAACAAACTACAATTTATGAATCGGACCTGACCTATTTCTTTCTTTGTCCCTAAGGTTATGAAGTCTAGATAATTCAATTTTGGAATTGTGTTGATAAACATATCTTTTTCTTCATCGGAAATCCATAGGCAATTATCAAAGGTAGAGATATATTATGTAAGGAAATATATGGTTAGGAGAAATCAACTGCTCGCTTGATCTCAATTATTCAAAGCTGGCAATCAAACAGGACAACAAGTCAATATATACTTTGATTTATAATGCTATGACCGAGGATCTTCACACCCTCTACAGGACCAGTCAATACCTATGTGATAACAAGTCAATATCAATGTGATACCAGGGATATTGGCTGCTGCATGGTCATCCCGTACGTTACATTTCCTGGATAAGTTGATCAGTAGAAAATCATTCCGCGAGGAGAAGTGACATTACTATGGCAATATTCAATAAGAGCACAAATAAGGACAAGATTTACATATATGGGCCAAATCCTTATCTTTGTGATATAGACCCATACACAACCCAGTCTAGCAAATCCCATCCATGGATATTATTTAGTCGTATAGCAATTTTGTCATATTGAATAATTAATAGGGAAACTTCTGATAAATACTGGAAAGCCGAATGCCTTCCGAAACCCGATGGAAGACATTTACATGGTAACGTCATAATAAATGGCCAGTCAAACAGTGCCTTACCATTCGGATCAGAATGTACCTTAACGGACCGTTGATTATGACATCATGGTGTATTGAAGTCCGCCAACAATCAATATTGAATTTTGCCAGTTGTCAAACATTGTCGTCTAGAACTTCTTCCGGGTTGAATCCCTGCGAGAGTGCAAGTTAGAACAATGTCGCATTTTGGCAATTCGGTCCATGTTATAAGAAAGTATACATGTTGCGCTTTGATCGACTAAGATTCTCGGACTTCCAAAATACGTAGCTTCAACTGACACAGTTCAACTTCTGGGACACTTTCTGATGCGCGCAAATTTTTGAAAAAAATAAATACGAACAAAAATAGGAAAAGTGTGCATTTTTTACGAATTCCGGAAATCCCAATCAAAATTTTCTCTCTCTCTCTCTCTCTCTCTCTCTCTCTCCGGGAGTATTGATGAAATATGATCACTTGCTGTTTCACTGTTGCACATAATGCATCTTTCTCATTAAACTGTCAGTTGTAATCTGTGTTGATGTTACTGCTTTTCTTGTCATCTGTAATTTAAGGAGTAAATATTTCTTGCGTGTCATTTGTAACTTATGGAGTAAATAAGACAATGTTTGGAGGGTATCCTTCAGGAATTACACCACAAACAGAGTATTATGAATATTTATTTCTACACTGTCAGTGTCGGCGCTGTGCCTAATTTGAACAAATTTCTTTTCGAGCTTTCAGTATCACTGAAAAAGATATATGTCTTCGGTAATGTAACTATCGCCGGAATCTACACAGACGTGATTTATGTGGAACATTCCTGTAGATTCAATTCAATTCTGAAATTTGTCAAAAAGAGGGGAAATGTTTGTCAAGGATATTGCAAAGGAAACGAAAAAAAAAAAAAAAAAAACACCATAAACTTCGTACCAACGTCATCGAAATGAAATCGTTGTTTTATCATATTTGCTTAAGACATCAAGTGTGTTTTATATAATTGTTTGTCGCATTTTGAACGTATGTAATCAAGAATCCGTCCGATTCATGAAAATTATCACTGAAATTTCAGGAGCAAAATTCCATTTTTCTACTTTCGAAATTGACAAATAGTGAACCCGATACAACGTGATCGTTTAGAGGAAAACGGTCGGATAACGCTTTGAAATAAAAAGTCAGATGGTCAGAGGGTTTGGGAAATACTGCCGGTGACGTCAAAATCTATAACTATAATATGGCGTAAACAAACTTTGTAAAGTGAAAACAGATGCACACACATTTCTTTTAAATCTTCAGACTCAGTTAATGCAAAGTTCAATCGGCCTATCATCATATCTTTGAAGATCATCTAGACCTATTTTGTATTGAGGAAGAATAAAATAAGAAATGTAGTTGTTCTATTCTTCCCAAAATACAATAAGTTATGTTCAAATTAATCGTGTTTCGTAAAGTTATCAGACGACTTCCTCAATTTTTAAGGCCGATTTTTCACGTTATCGAACGTTTGGCTTTGAACACTGTCCTCGGGTGAGCAATATAGATGCACTTGAGTGTCTTGTTTCAACATGAGTGGGCGTATCATTGCAATCATGTGGTAAAAAACTTCACATCAGTAAAAGTCATAAAATATGTAGTACAAAGAATTCATCACTGCACAGTTACTCAGATAGCATCTCCTGACGACATGCTTCCTTAAATCTCTATCTCTCAAAATTTTGGGAGTAAAGCATTTCTATTGCATGAGAATGACTAATCAAAGATACTTGAAATTCATTTGAACAATTTCAAATATACCGATCGATACAAGTTAATTCAGAGTTGAAGGGGTTTTTTTTAATTCCTGTTAAATCTTTTAAAACTTCATTGATATTTGAAGAGTGCATCTTGCAAATGAAGGAACATTCCCCGAAACATTTTGTAATTGGTTTTTACTTGCACATTAGTAATTTTGAGATTTGTTTCCTGTTTTCGGAGCGAGTGTTGATTTTTCTTCACTGCTTTACTTAACTATCAATGATATTACTTCCCTGTATACATTTTTTATTCAAATTTTCAGTTAATTTTGCTTCTTTTCCTTTTTAAAATCTCTCCGTTTTGTGATTTATCATAGGTTACGTTTTGTGATTTATTATAGGTTACGTTTTTTTCTTGTCCCTTTGTAATGAAATAATTTGATTCTGGTCCGGAAGCGGAACATAAATGTAAAAGTCGTAAAGATGGATCAGAGATGCTGAACATAAACTGAAGATCTCGAGGACAGGTGAAACAGGTGAAAAATTGAACTTCTCTGTGTTTTGCTGTAAAATGACTTTTTCCCCTTCTAATTCTCTTAACAAAATTATGAACTACTAAAAGCCCAGTCAATGATACATTGTACATGTTTAACGTTATAGCAAACTATACCGAGCACAAGAGGAATTTTAATTTAACGTCCGTCAATATTGATTGTCATTTCTGTTCCTCGTTATACATGTATATATATATATATATATGTTCATGATATACTAGTAATGCTACATAAAGAAGAAGAAGAAAACTGAGATAATATGATTCTGTAACCAAAAAGGAATTTTCCAATTTAATTACGTATAACCTGATACTAGCTTAACAATGTAAAGGAGATAGCAATCTACATGGTTATTAATATTTTATGATTTGTAACATGTTCGATCGAGTCTTCCATCAAACCAGTTTTTTTTCCATCTTATTGAATTATCTGATACATTAAAGAAAAGGACATTTTGAAATATAATATGTGACAATAAATATTTAACATTTAAAACATAAAAAACATGAATATACCTTTTATTGAATCAAATAATTCCACAACGATACAGTAATCTAGCTTCTAGTCAAGGAAATGATTCCATATCAACATAAAAATGATATACAGGTAGATCTAAATAATCCTAAATCAAAAGAGCTGCAGATTGAGGGGAAATCACAATCTCCGACGACGGTTTGATGTAAAATCCAGCTCAGTGTTAATAGGCAGCACTCCATGCCAAGAGCGACCTTAAAATATAGGTAAGACACGGAGGGCCGCGGTCAGGAATCATATACAAGGATGAACTAAAACTCCCCATACTCCCTGTATATATGTATAATCGATTAAATTCACACAAACATCTTCCATCTGATTGTACTGATTGGAGAATTCATGGTATCATCATCACGTAAACATGTTTTTGTTTTGAAAAAAAAAATCAGTTGAGAGTTGATTTCCGAACTTGTGTATATGAACTTGAAATTGCCACCATATTATTTCAATTCTGTTTTTTTTAAAAAGAACCTAGGTATATATGATAAGAATCTAGATTTAAGCTGTGCATCTTCATTTATCTTAATAAGGTCAAAATGAATTTGTAGTGGAAAATATTGTTGAAACATTTCTTTTGGAAGGATTTTCGCTTAGAAATTATAAAGGTGCAGGACTAAATGAACAATGAGGGAGGAGCTATCATTCCTAGATTTTCCCTGATTTTTTTGTAACATTTGCACTAATCGTGTTCCCAGATCTACCCCTGATTCTTTGTAATACTTTCCTAGATCCACCCACCCCCGATTCTTTGTAATATTTGTACTAATGATGTTCCCAGATCCGCCCCCGGATTCTCTTTAATATTTGTTTTAATGATGTTCCTAGATCCGCCCCTGATTCTTTGTAATATGTTGCCAGATCCTCCCCTGATTCTTTGTAATATTTGCACTAATGATGTTCCCAGATCCGCCCCTGATTCTTTGTAATATTTGTACTTAGATCCACCCCTGATTCTTTGTAATATTTGTACTAATGATGTTCCATCAGTGACCGGAGACAAGTGTTTATGATGTATGTAATGTAGCATTGTTCTCTTTACTTAATCATTATTATAACAAGTAGATTATCTAGTCAGCTACATTGTCTACGGCAGATGAAGTGGGAGGTCAAAACATGCCAACGATATTTTGCCTTAATTAAAACCTTCGGTCCGCCTTTCCTTGTCCGCGAACAGTACATTTATTGCATTACCATCTACTTCCAAACATTGGTTTGTAGTGTGTCGCACGGCAAGTCACATTGTAATAATTACCATTCATTGGCTCAGTGTGATTAAAATCAATGCAGTCCGACATGCTATATCTTACGTATATAATGATGGTATTATGTAAGAAAAAAAAGGTCAGATATTTTTGGTTAAAGAATTGAAGATAGAAATCCATTTGGACATCTCATTTTGAATGAATACTATTCTTTTGTTCTCTCCTTATACGCTTCCTTGAAATTGCTATGTCTAATAGATTCGAAAAACCACGAAGTACTCGTATTACACCAAAAAGAAAAGATTTGATTAAAACGGAAGCGCACGTACACTGCTATATCCCTAAATAAATTGTACCGAACATCTGACATCCACACAAACGAACAAAGAGTTAGAGGGAAGTAAATAAAACAAAATCCAAAAAAGTTAAGGGATCTGAAGGAGTTCCTTTTATCAAGTTATAGTTCAAATAAGACAAAAAAAAATTATTTTATAAAAAATTCTACTGCAAAATTGTTGGAAGGGTATAAATAATTTTATCTACCTTAGTCTTCAGAACATGCCAATTTCAATATCTGAATAACATACTTTCCTTTGTTAAATAGAATATTCTTCCATCGCCTCTTATCTCATGCCATGGCTTTTTCAAACTTAAGTGAAAAGCAATGTATACCTTCTGTCTTCAATAAAATACTTTACCTCATTTTTCTTTCTTTAACAGAAAGTACTAGGTATATTTAAGAATAATTCAGAATACCTATATATTGTTCAATTTGATAGTGTAAATTTCTAATTTTAATGTTACATACAAAATAAACATTCATCATACAGTGTAATTTCAAGGCATAATGGACGATGGATGTAAAGTATCTATACATTTAATGAATATTTCAGCAACCGTCAAATGATTACCAGAGGAACCTCGAAGAATTTCTGAAACCCATCAAAAGTAATCAAAACAGCTGTGAAAGTATCATGTTTGTTGAAGTGAAATGATTATATTATTCAAAATCAATTTATCTGTTTCTTTAACTGATAAGTTTGCACTTGCCTTGAATCTGGGAGTAAAACAAGTGCAGATTTAATTATTTGCACTAAAAGATAACTTATCTTAAAACGATTTCTAAAGTACACAGAATGTGATAGGAAAAGGTGTGTAGCTGCATTCGTATTTTTGTGGATGCGAGGAATCATTTCAATTTCTGTTCGCTCACTTTTCTCAAATTTTCTGAAAAGTGGGTCCTCCGGCATAACATCCCACCCATCCCTGCGACGCGGTATTTTTGGGCATATAGCTTTCACATTCTTCGAAATATTTCATTGTTTGGATTGAGGATCACTGCCTAGTGTTAAGTACCCGAAACGTGCATGTCTGGTCCATGCTGCAAATTTATCTATTCTTAATGATATGAATACGAAGACGTTAAACATTTGTACCACTTGGTGAGTGTCAATGCTGGTTGACCAGGAGTCCCCGAGGGCACATGTAGCCAAGCTTCGGTTGATTGTTTCTTCAAACGCATTCGAAAATTTCTGTTCGCTGAATCTTCCCAAAACTGAAAACTGGGTCCTGTAGCACCATACCACCCATCCTTCGACGTCTTTTTTGGGCATAACTTTCACAGTCTTTGGCCATATTTCATTGTTTGGATTGAGGATCACTGACGAGGGTTAAGTACTCGAAACGTGCATGTCTGGTCCATGCTGCAAATGTATCTGTTCTTAATAATTATAAATAACAAAGAAGTACCTTTTGATATTTATAATAAAAGACAGTATATTCTCGCAGTGGTATCAACCAGATGTGGATTTTAAAGAATTCGAAGGAACTTTCAGAACATCTGAAATCCACTCATTTTAGTAGAGTCCATTCGATCAAAGCCTTTGATTTTCGACACTTTACACTACAATTCCACATTCTAAATTGAAAGAGAGACTCGCAAAAATTATAAGTAATGCGTTTACAAGTAAGAATTGTCATTGTTAACAACAAATTTATTGTTGTTAACAATGACAAAACCTACTTTTTAAAAGAAAAGTCCGATTCTGAAAATAAGTACACTGAAACTGATATTATTCAGATGTTAAGCTTTCTGATCGACAACATTTTTGTGGTGTTTGGAGGAAAGGTCTTCCAGCAAATTATCGGAATTCCAATGGGGACCAATTGTGCCCCACTCCTTGCCGACATTTTCCTTTACTCGTACGAAGATGAATTCATTCAATCTTTGGTCTCTGAAGGGAAAAGATACTTAGCTTCTGACTTCAACTTCACTTACAGATACATAGACGATGTGCTGTCCATCAATAATCCAAATTTCGCGGATTACCTGAGCAGTATCTATCCTCCGGAGCTTGAAGTCAAAGAAACTACAGAGACAAATAATTCAGCATCCTATTTGGACGTAATGTTGTCCTACGACACTGATGGTCATATGAACACCTCACTCTATGACAAACGTGACGACTTTAATTTCAGCATCACAAACTTTCCTTTTCTGAGTAGCAACATCCCTTCATCGCCTGCTTATGGCGTGTTCATATCTCAGTTGATACGCTTTGCCAGAGCAAGTACCAAATATACGGATTTTGTTCTGAGAGCTAGGCGTCTTTCAGATAAGCTTCTCAGTCAGGGATATGTTTGTGACCGACTAACATCGTCATTGAGGAAGTTCTACGGTCGATATGGGGAACTCGTCATACACTATGATGTCCCACTCTCCAGAATGGTGGATGATATTCTGTCATAGACCATTTGAATCATCCAACCAAAGATTGTCTATGTCTTCCGAAATGGAAGTAACCGGATGTGACAGTTCTACCGAATTGATGCGGCGGGTGTTGCATGCAAGCAGGAGATGCTTACTGTTCCTGGGCACCTGGTCTCACTCCCATATCGGGGGTTCGCTTCTTTTCATATGGTGGAGGTTTTTGTTTGTTTGCTTTGGTTCCTGTTTTATCCTGATTTTGTATGCCTTCGGTTTCTGATTTTCTGAATTATCGATTTTGTGCTGTATACAGGGATATGGTCATTATCCATATTTGTCATATACCTGTCGGAACCACAAAACACAGTACGTTTATCCCCTTATTCTTATTCATTCTGTTTGTTTCACGTATTCTGATTGGTTCACAGGATTTCTACAAGCATGTATAACGACGATATACATGCCGCAAACCGACTCACTTGACATACTTTAAAATGTATTCCTACGTAAATTTGAACGTTACAAGTTTTAGCGCACTCTTTGTGTATGACGTCATGCTTCCCTTTGTTCTTCGCTCCTGTGACGTCATACTGTGACGTAAAACTACAAGATATGAGCTTGTCAATGGCGTTCTCCAAATGTAAACAACAGAGCAAGTAAGTTTATTATTGATAACACTTTGATTTTTCGCCATTGTAAGAAATACGAAACAGTTGTATTTCATATTTTGCAGCGCAATAATTTCTGTTGGTCGTTGTTAGCAACGTCACCTCTAAAGCAATACGTGAGACCCTCTGAGGGGTATAAAATGTTAAAATATGTCACATGAATTAGAATAGGGATAAACGTACTGTGTTTTGTGGTTCCGGCAGGTATATGTTGGATATACTGTTGGAAACGCAGTTATACCGTCGGGGCTTGTCCTAAATGACATTGCAGTGTGGCGTACGTAGTTTGAGAACTTCTAGCCATTCGGCACGTTTAAGTTGCGTCATTGGTAACGAGTTTTGGACCATTCTTGCGCATTTCCTGTTTTAACACTTTTTGAGCCTGAATAATATAGATATTTCAATTTATTATGGCCAATGTATCATTTCTGACTCTATTGAAGACTTTAATTCGTTACACACATAATAGCGGATTTGATCTTAACTGAATGAAGTATGCGTAAGAAAATGCTGTGCGGAAATTTCTTTCAAAATTGAGATGTAGGTACTCTTTTGAACTGTTCTGATTTCTCTTACATAAGTAATAACCCATGAATTTTGTTTTACATATGGAATATATTACCGTATAACCAGAATTTTTTGCGAGTATCAAATTACGCGATTTCACGGTGAAATAGGGTATCTTTATTTTCGCGAGCACAATTTTTCGCGTTTCCGAAATTACAAATAAATATACACATATGACCTCACTGTTTTGTACCTTCCATTATTGAAGTTTCAGTTATTTCTATCTTAAGAATACACTCCATTTACTTCGGGATATGTGAAGAATGACACATAGTCCCAAAGGCCACATGTAGCCAAGTTCGATCAATTTCGGTTGATCGTTTCTTCAACACATTCTAAAATTTCTGTTATTAAAATTTCTTGAAATTTCTAAAAAGTGGGTCCTGCAGCATCATATCCCACCCATCCTGCTACGTCTTTCGGTACGATTTTTCGACATAGTAACTTTCATACTTTGTTGGCATATTACATTGTTTAGATTTGAGGATCACTGACGAGGGTTAAGCACCATAAACGTGCATGTCTGCTCCATGCTGCCAATTTATCTGTTCTTAAATGATGCTATTCAATTTGAAGACGTTTAACATTTATACCACTTGGTGACAGTCACTGCTGGTGGTCCAGGAGTCCCCGATGGCACATGTAGCCAAGTTCGATCAATTTCGGTTGATCGTTTCTTCAACGCATTCTAAAATTTCTGTTATCAAAATTTCTTGAAATTTCTAAAAAGTGGGTCCTGCAGCATCATATCCCACCCATCCTGCTACGCCTTTCGGTACGATTTTTCGACATAGTTACTTTCATACTTTTTTGGCATATTACATTGTTTAGATTTGAGGATCACTGACGAGGGTTAAGTAACCGAAACGTGCATGTCTGGTCCAAGCTGCCAATTTATCTGTTCTTAAATGATGCTATTCAGTTTGAAGACGTTTAACATGTACAGTAAAACCAAAATGGCACTAATATACCAATTGATGTTATACCTTATCAAACACAAGTTTTCGCGAGTATAATTTTTCGCGATTCCAAATCACTCGCGAATATAGCGAAAATAAGTTTCTCGCGAAAATTTCTGATTATACGGTATTGACTTAAACTGTTTTATAAGTTAAAATTGATGGATACCGAGAAATTATAAATTGTTTCAATTCCACCCAAAATAGGCAAATTTTACGACGCTGACAGTTTTTCAAGAAAACCACAAAATAGCACGTGAGTATTTGTTCTCTCTTATTTGAACACGGACATATACTTTTTCTTCAATATTTTGAAAGTTTTCCCTAGGAGTACCTGTCACTGTGTCTTTGATGTGATATTTTTATCTTAACGTGAATGGTTTTCGTTATTTTTGTGTATAATTTACAAAATTATAAATTATCAGTGAATTTGGAACCTATTTGGTAAAACTAAATAAATTCAAGTTTCTTACAAAGTTTCTAACCTTTTTCATTGTATATTTACAAAAAAAAAACTAAAATAAAAAAAAAAATGAGTGCATTATAACATTTTTTGTATTTTCTTTACCAATTTGCTATTTTTAGCAACTTTCTGGCATTTTTACCCAGTTTTCCAAATAATCAAAAACTTGATTTTCATCATTGACCTATTAATTTGTCATCATAAAATGATTAGTTGGCATGAAAACTATAACTTCATAAAGTTATCATAACATCGTTGAAATTCCTTCGTTCATAAATGACATGCCTAAGTATATGCAGTACTCGAGTGAATGTAAGGAAGTGCTTTAATGTGCGCTTATTGAAAACATTTCAGTATGGCAAGAAACATAATCTAAGATATACTCCCCTAAAAGAATAGTTTAGTGTATATATCAACAATTACAAGGTAAACAAAATAATCTACTTTTCTTATGTTCAAAAGTTCCATACCGTTTGAGCCTCGTAGCAAAAAGTACCTTCATGGCCGAAAATTCATGTTTCGTGCGAAGACAAAATGAATCAAACCAACAGTATGGTAATTGTATTTCTTATTTCAAGGAAAACGGAGAGTAATGGTGGCTGATATAAAAGATAGACTCAGGAAATCGTGACTGTATACTAATGATACTGTACTGTATCGCCTGGCAACTAGGACAAAAAGACGGTATATGGTATTCTGTCCTTTGTTACAAACCTAGCTGTAAGCATTGTATGGCCGCCTACAAGTTATACGCTCAGTAACTAAAACTCTCTGAGAGATTCTGTGTGATAACAAGATGCTATTTAATCTATTTTAATGATTTTGTCCCGAGGATTGCTAATTAAGACGAGCATTTTTCTTTGTCATTTCAAGGCTGTACTGTGCAACATATGTATCAGTAAACAAAAAGATATTCAGTACGATGTCTGAAATTCTAGTAGCATTTACGAGAGCTTTTTTACAATGAGTGAATAAAAGTTAAAAGTTAAAAACTAAACCTAAATCAGACATAAAAAATCATTCAATAGATATATAAAACTTCGAAAGATATATAACTTAGTATATACAAATGAATTTCCAATGGAGAGGACGAGAGTAAGCTTTCTAGCAACACCAATCACTGTGGCTTTACATAGGAGTACTTATGATATATCAACGTCTTCAAATTCAATAACATCATTTAAGAACAAATAAATTTGCAGCATAGACTGAACATGCACGTTTCGAGTATTTAACCCTCCTCAGTGATCCCCAATCTAAACAATGTGATACGGCCAAAGAGTGATAGAATGTACCGAAAGGATGGGTGGGTGGAATATGATGCTACAGGACCGATGTTTTAGAAACTTTAAGAAATTTTGGTATTAGAAATTATTTTCGCGTGCGTTGAAGAAACGATCAACCGAATTTGATCGAACTTGGATACATGTGCCCTCAGGGACTCCTGATCCACCAGCGGTGACACTCACCAAGTGGTACAAATGTTAAAAGTCTTCAAATTCAAACTATAGGGAACTGGTCTCTCCTTTTATGTATTTGTCACTTTTCATACTATGATGGTACCTTTGTTTGTTTTATTTGTCTAAATACAGGGATTTTTACAACAAAATAATTTTGTTTCACATTGATCTCCCTCTTTTTGGTGTATATATACATTCATGTTTCGCGTTTAGATGGTGTTTTTGCTTGTTTAATTCATATTTCGATCCTCTTGGTTTTCTTTTGTTTTGCCGTTGTTTGCTCGCTGTTGTCGGTGTAAAGTGTCTTGTTGGATATCATTTTCTCATTTTTCATATTTAAGTTCATTCGAAATTTATGGAAATACATGATAAGATGAAAACTTCAAAAATTTAACAAGAAACACGAAAGAACAGAAAAAGAAAAGAAAAAATATTTTTCTCACACAAAAACTGTTTAAAATTGTAGACAGCTCTGGTACCCCGAAGAATCATGTAGCTAATACAAATTGTAGAAAATAAGGAAAATTATTCAATGATCAGATCACGTGAAAACCAAAACGCTATAGAACGTCGTCATAAAATCTGCAATCGTCAAATACAATACTTGTTAAAATTCTTTTAAAAATGTCAAAAAGAACACGAAAGGGAATTTTGTTATAAGTATAGAAGAGTTGAAAAAGGCGGACCAATATAAAAAAGAGAACTCGTGATAACGTCAAAGATAAAATCAAAGGACTGAAAGTCCTGCGAGTTGGCAAAAAGTAACATTGAGACGAACATACAGAAGACATGTATAAAACTGGCACAAATCAAACTCCAAATCTATGCCTCAATTCTGATTGTCACAATTCAAGAGTTGTCTCAAATCTAAAAAACAAAGTATGGAAATATATAAAATGATAGAACTTCGTAACCAAATAACTGATTTTGAGGTAAGAGTTCAAGGTCAATATGATCATGTCAAATTTGTTGCAATTGTTGTGGGTGTATGTATGAAGTATAATGTCCTATCACTTTTACTTTAGGAGATATTTGCTTTTGAAACTTCTTGACCAACTTAAAACCAACATCTTAGGTTTATTAAGTATCAAACTGAAAAACCTTTTTTCCTAGTCGGTAAATAGCTCATAAGAGTTAATGTTGATTGTTATAAATTATGTCTGATCTAAATAAATATTTAGATCCTAAATACAATACGTTTACCTATCTATCTAAAAATGGGGTGCTCCTTATACAGAGGAGGGAAGTACAAAGAAAACAGATGCGCCAAATTTTAATGTACTGACATCAACATGTGATCGCTATTCCTGTAGCATCGTTCCTTGTAGCATTTTTTTGCATTCTCATAATGCATTTAACCCATTATTTACAACTTGAACTTAAACGTCTGTCGTCTAATATGTTCTTTTGTCAAATCGTAGTGGTCCTATTTCTTACTGCGCCAGTAACATTTTGTGTTGTTTGGTCCGTGCAGGGTTATCAAGTGCAAAGTTGAAAGCCATAGCAATGAGAGTTGGCTTTGCCAACTCAAAAAAATCAAAATATCATTGACATGCGGAGTCAAGAGAAAATATTAATACAAAAGCAATTCAAAATAGGTACAATATAGTTTTTCACTTGCTGAGGCCACACAATCTCATGAAAAACTTACAAAACCGGTACTTTGTATCTATTTAAAGAGCTGTTGAGGAATCCACTCTAGAAGCGATATCAACCAATTGTGGAAATTTAAAATCTGTAGAAATTAGAATGCCTTCATCAGCAGAAGTGGCAGTTGCATATACATTATTGTTGGTTACAATAAAATGTATTTTATGGGGGAGAATTTTGATTCTAGTAATAAATTTACAGTAGAAGACGTTATCAACATGTCGGAATTTCTTCTTTCAAAGAGGCTCGCCAGTAAGCTGCTTGCGCAAGATTATTTAGGGGAACGGCTTTAGATATTTCTTAGCAAGTTCTATGGTATCTACAGAGAACTTACTGCACATTTTGACATTTGCTTATCAAGGATGATTAAGGACATTCATGCTCGAGTACGACCTTTCCAACTGACTGGTTTTTTTTTTACCAATTTGGCATGACCGGATTTGACACGTTTCTTTTTTACATTTGTGGCGGTTGCTGAATGCAGTCAGAGGACGCTCACTCCTTCCGGATACCTGGTCCTCCTCCATTCGGGTGTTTGTGATTGCCTTGTTAATGGAGACATCCACAAATTTTCCATATTCTCCTGGAATTTAACCCCTGGACTATGATTGGTACTTCTCTGGTTGTTTAGACTTATTAATTCAGCGAAATGTGGAAATTAAGAGAGTTCCACATCTCGCTGACATTTTTCTATACTTTTGCTTGTCCTTACTCTATCATGAAAACAGTCACTACTTTATATCAATTCTACACACAGATGTATTGTTGACATGCTCTTAATCGATAGTCCAAATTTTGCAGATTACCCTAGTACAAAGTGGCTGCTGATAACATAGATTCTGCTTGATATTTTTATCTTTTGTTATCTTTTACGCCAATGGTCACATAAATACTTCAATAAATGACAGACATGACGACTTCAATTCAAAATTTTAAATCACCCTTTCTTAGGTTATGCACTCCTCCACCCTCTGCTCTCATTATGTATTCATATCGCAATTATACGCTTAAATTAAAACATCTTTGTTTGAGGGCAGATCGACTTACCGAAAAAATTAACCATCAACAAAATCATATTTGTGAAATACTGAAGTCACTGCTTACTCATCATTCCATTAAAAATTATTAACGAAATTAAAGGAAGTTAACATCTTAGCACCATCCCTCCAAAGCTATTTTGAACATAGATTTTATTGGGATATGATACTGAATCGACCCTACAGGAAATTTGGAGCCGCGCACTCTCTGTAAAGCAAATGTACAAATTTAAATTTTAAAAAATGACAGAAGAGGGTGCTACTAAAATGAATTATTGCTGCTCCGCTGGAAGCATCACTGATGAGAATTTAATATACGAAACACGAGTCTGGTGCAGAAAAAATGGTTTGAAGTTTTCTTCGGGAAGGTATAGAGTTGGAACACTTCCGTATTATTATTGTAAACACTTAGGCACGGTCCATTTGAAAGTCTGGGGGAGGGGGGGGGGCTCGGGTTTTTTTCGAAAAAAATAATTTTGTTCTGAATTTTGATGAAAAAAATTAATTTGCTTATGGTGTGACAGAAAAAAATAATCTTGCTCTTACAAGTAATCTGAATTTGAAGAATAACCATAAAATTCGCTTAAAAATCCTGCAAATTTTTCGGCTCGCTTCGCTCGCCGCATTTTTTTACTTGCTATAAAAAATTTTTGGCTCGCTTTGCTCGCCATAGTTTTCTTCTATAATGGCAAGTTCATATTTGAAAATATCAAAAGAGTAATGCATGTGACTGAAACAATTAAAATGCTTAAATACATTATCAATATAATTTAGAACTATTAATAGATACATGTATCACCATAGTGTCTAATTTTATATACAGGAAGGAGAATTAAAATAAGTTTTTCACTAGTTTTCATTTCTACATGTAAAAACTTCCATAAGGCCCTCTTTGATGTTACATAACCTTATATACATTTTGTTTACTAAAAATTATATATCGCATATTGTAAACATCTTTCATCTCTCTCAATTTAGAAGTGAATACATAAAAATTATGTTTGGAGTCATTTAAGTAAAAATAAAGAATTTCCATCGAAAAACACAAACATTCTTAATATTCACATCAATTGATATAAAAAAAATTTCCTTGCTCCAACTTTGCCAGAAAAAAATAATTTTGCCCCGGTCCGGGCGGAAAAAATAATCTTGCTCCGACAAAAAAACCAAGCCCCCCCCCCCCCCCCCCGAATATCAAATGGACCGTGCCTTATTTCTTGTTGCAGTGTGGAGCAGTTAAAATCGTTCCCCGTGATTTGATGTTTAGAACTGTATTAATTACTTCTTTCCAGCTCTGTCGCCTGAAAGGAGCTTCGTTTTTTGGCCCTTGATCGACTTGACATCATATATATTATTTTGCTATTTCGGAAACTTGTCATTCCATTCAAAATTATCAACGAAATTAAAGGAGGTTAACATCTTAGCACCATCCTTACAAAGCTTTTTTGAACATAAATTTTACTAGGATATGATACTGAATCGACCCTACAGGAAATTCGGAGCCGCGCACTCTCTGTAAAGCAAATGTACAAATTTAAATTCAAAAAATGACAGAAGGCGCGACTAAAATGAATTATGGCGGATCCACTGAAAGCATTACTGATCCACTGAAAGCATCACCCCTTGGTTTAAACGATCAAATTTACGGACAAGGAAATATTTCCTCGACCTCGACAAAGATCAATGTCTTTTCAATCCGCCCTGACGCTAAACGAAAGTTTAGGTCACATGGAAAAAGGCGAAACAGAAACCTTAGAAACAGAGCTAGAATACATCGCACCCTCAGAGATCTACTTATAATTGCACGAAACGGCGGCAGACATGAACTGCTGCATGCTCTCTCATCAATACCAGCAGTTCAATTGAAATCTATCTTGGATGAAGCAGAGGTTGCATTCTTAAGAAATAATGATTGATTCAAACTTAATATCATTGTTGCATTCGCACAGAATAAACTTTTTCCTGTCATTAAAAACATTCCCCTTAGAAGACGATTCATAAAAATTCCATTTATTAACAAAGGTTTCGATCTTCTTAACATCTCTAATATTTTTCGGGATCATCGCGTCCAAAGTGCTATTCCTCAATATTTTGAGAATTTTGAACCTCCTCTTATTTGTTACAAGTATAAAAAACCTATTCGAAATTTCGTATTTAACTACAATAAAGTAACATCAGATCCTAAAATTCTTGAATCAAGTCCTACTTCTTGAGAATGTGCAACTTCTGAATACCTTTATAAACCAGCTGGCCATATTGTAACAGGTGACTTTTCAATTATCCAGGACAGGCAGCTCCGCAATCTTCTCAAGAAAGGACCTAACAACAGAATTCCATCCAAGATAGATTTTATCAAATGTCGCGAAGAACTAAAGGAAGCCTTAGATAACTACACAAAAAGATGGTGTAAATCGGAAGGGGTCGAATCACATTCTCTGAATGACTGGAAGAATCTCATATTGGATATTACCGATATTCGAATAGATAACTTCCACAAAAATCCTCATCTTTTCGAAAATCCAAGTTCTAAATCTCAAAGATATTTCAAATCCAAATTACGCAATTTACACGAAAAATATGTCTTCGCTCCTGCAGACGAAGCAGCCAACAACACCATAATCATTTGAAAACGTTACTACATATCAACTTTGGTTTCGGAACTTTCGTCTACAAACACTTATATCAAAAGCAATGAAAGTGTTCCTAACATTTTGAACAAACACAACAGTGAAATTTCTTCATTCAAGATCCATATTTCTAAACTGGATCTTCCTACACTATACTGCATACCAAAATTGCACAAGTCTCCTTACAAATTTCGATACATTGCTAATTCTAGCAACTGCTCAACTACAATTTTGTCTAGAAATCTGACGTCAGCACTCACGGTGATAAAGGAACACGTTGCAAAATATTGTGAAACTGTTCTAAACAGGAATGATGTAAACTTATTTTGGTCTATTAAAAATTCAGGGGATGTGATTGACAAAATGAAATCGAGAAATTTTCAAGCCAATTCGATTTCTTCGTACGACTTTTCAAATATGTACATCACGCTTCCTCACGATAAGATTAATGATCAATTGTCCAAACTCATTAAATGGTGCTTTAACCGAGAGGGTAAAACTTATATTTGTACATCTGAATCAAAGGGTTTCTTTTCCAATATAGAATACAAATCATATGAATCATGGACATGTAGTGACCTTTGTATTGCCTTGTCCTTTCTTTTGGACAACATTTATGTAAGATTTGGTGAGAATCTCTACAAGCAGGTTGTAGGGATCCCTATGGGTACTAATTGTGCGCCTCTTGTTGCAGATTTATTTTTATTCACGTATGAAAAAGAATTTATCCAAAATCTTCAAAAACAAAGAAAACATGATGATGTGAAATGTTTCAATGGTACTTCTAGGTACCTGGATGATATCCTTACTATCGACAATCCTGTTTTTGAAAAGTATAAAAATGTCATTTATCCACAGGAACTGACTCTAAACAAGGCGAACGTCACAAACACAGAAACACCATTTTTGGACCTGAATATCAAAATTATTAATGGAGAGATTCATACAAGGGTGTATGACAAAAGAGATGACTTTGGATTCAATATAGTAAATTTTCAATGGCTTGACGGTGATGTTCCTAGATTACCGTCTTATGGTATCTACATTTCGCAGCTCATCCGGTATGCTAGAGCATGTACTGATGTTTTGGATTTTCATGATAGAAATTTACAAATAACAAAGAAACTTTTAGGTCAAGGTTTTCGCTTTCACAAACTTGTCAAGACATTCTGGAAATTTTACAAAAATTATTGTCAACTACTTTTGAAATTCGGACCCATACAAGCAACAGAGTATATTACTTTGGGTATTTCGCAACCTGCATTCTATGGTGACATGATCAACAAAATTAGAAGGATCAAAGGTAGACAGAATTACTATCGAAAATGCGTCAGAATCATCAAACGCCTCTTATACCGTGGATATGATCCTAATGTCACAAGACGGACACTAGGCTTGGTACTTGACCAATCTACAGTCTTGTACCAGCGCATCCTTAATACTTGCACGCTGACTGACTGTGACGACGGGACTCCATGACGGGCCCTGTCCAAACCTCTTTAGAGAAGACAGGGCCCCGACCACCTGTCCTCTCTGAATGTCAGTCGGACTCCTCGGGTGATAACATACATTAGCTCGCTACAGCCGGCAGAGCACAGGTCGTATTACGCATGCCCTCTTTTTATATCAATTTACATATTCATCTGTGTTGCTTGGGCCCCTGCGTCTTGCGGTCTTGTTTGTGTGTGGTCATCTGACAGTGAGGAGGTTGTTTTACACCACAATTGTACGTTCTTCGAGACCTCTGGGTAATCGGAATAGTGGGAGGGTTGTGCGCACGTAATCCAGGATAACCACACCGTCTGCTACTGACGAGGCAGATGGCCGTCCTAAGTCGGCACCGTTTGCCCATTGGGCTCGTTGGTTTATGTGTAGTTATTTGTGTTTTATGTTTTTCTGTGATTTGACGTTCAATGTACTACTGCGTCTCTTTCTGTGCGTGTCATTTTTGTGTTTTACAGTGGGTGTTTTGGGAGGTTGCTGTTGATGCTGCAACTAGGTGTTGTTGGAGATCCCCTCCTTTCTTTCATGAGAATTTAATGTTCGAAACACGTGTCTGGTGCAGACAAATTTGTTTGAAGTTTTCTTCGGGAAGGTATAGAGTTGGAACACTTCCGTATTATTGACACCTAAGAGATGAAGATATTTAAAAGAACTACCAATCATTAAATGTATGATTTATAATATGAATTTCAGCGGACATTATGAGCATTTCAAGAAGTACTCTTTCACCAACCAAATCGGTTATCCGAGTCACAGTCAATACACACAGATTCATGAAATTCCCATCATACGAGAAAGGAGTGGATCTCAAACCAGACTCAGGCGCAGTACCCAAAGCAAAGCACCAAACCAGCTGATCTGAAAACACAGAGTAGACAAGCACAGCAAGAGACGTAAAAGACGACAGAGAAATATCAAACACAAAGACTACACATAAAACAACAAGACCAATGGGTAATTGGTGCCGACTTAGGGCGGCCATTTGCCATGCAAGAAATAAATGGTGTAGTTATTCCCATTCCGTGCGCACAACCCTTCCACTCTTCCAATTATATGAAAAATGCTAATATAAAAAGAAATTCCGTCCCAAATGTTTACATTGCCATTGTTTTGAAACATATAGACTATAACGGAAGTGAGTTGAAATTCACATTAAACAGTATTAATTATTTCCATTACAAGGGAATGGAACATACATCCAACACTGCCTTGTCTTCAGCAGAAATGCTCAACAAATACATAAAACAACAGTAAAAGGGAACATCATGTATTACAACCAAATGCACCTAAAGACACTGATCGTCTCGAGGGAACACCAACACCAAGGGGGCTGGTTCACTGAGGGGATAATTACTGATCATTTTACAGAAAATTTGTATTAAAATCGATCGTAATTCCAAATATGTATAAATTCAATGCATCAAATTGTAGGAACTTCCTATACGGAAGATATGTTTGTTTTTAATGAAAAAAAAGAGTTGTGTTGTTTACCCTATTGTTCTCAGTACATTCCGAGATAAGAGCAGATGATATTCCCTATCGTCATTAAATTCAATTTGTCTCGCCAGAAGCGAAACAGAGGAGTCAGAAACAAGTTATTTATTTTAGTAATGTTTCTCATCAAAAATGTTCAATTGACTTAAATTCAACAAATTCAGTTCCCTTCTCTGTTTTGTATATGGATTACTTGAGTAAATGATCTTTATTGTTTATAAACAGATAGAACAGATAAGCTTTTATGCATCAAAATGAGCACTACAATAACAATTTGCATACATGTTTAGTATATCAGACATGGAGCTGTTCCAGAAGTGTACAGGCATTTTGTAAATTATGAAATAATTGGAAGAGCTGAGGTGCCGTCGAAAGTTCTTTGCAAATGACTTTAAATTCTCTTGACAGAAGACACTAATTGACGCTTATTTAATGTGCAATGAACAAGAAGGAAATCACCACAGGAAAATGCAAGGATGCAAATATCAGAAATATTACTGATTGAAATAAGCACTTAACAGGATCATAATTCATAACAAGACAAACGGAGAGAATAGAAGAAAGAATAGATAAGTAATCATTATTTAGCATAGCAGTCGCAGCTGTGAATTTCATCGGATAGTCTATGCAATGATAAGTATATAAGCTTTTTAACGAAGCTTTGCAGAATTATTTTGTTATTTCTAAGCAATTATGGTGTAACGCCTACACCAATGGAGATATCATATTTTAAAAGAAATTCTTGATTATCAAATCAAAACAAATATATTTCAACAATAATCACACTCTTTTTAAGTCTTAGAAATATATGAAAATGAAGATAAGTATAAACTTACCTTAAAGTATATCAGGTTACTTAGTGATAGTAAACACGTGTCATATGAGATGGTTTTCTTTTGTCTTTCAAGTAATGTCCTACACAGTTCCTTCCATTGTCGGTGTGATGTAACAATTCTATCCTCCCGATCTATGCATCATAAAATTCACTAGTCCAATTATGAGTGGTCTGTGGTCTTACCACTGATGACATATTGACCAAGAGATGAAATCTGTACGGACTGTGTAATGGTGCCTCATCAAAGTCTGAGACAGGTGCGCTGTACGTACTTACCAAGCCAAGCAAAAGCATGATTAAGCTGGCTTTGGTGCAACTGATTGTCTTTCGTCGCCATCGATTCTTATGTAAAGTCATAAACTGCAAAAGGAAGCCATTGGCGTTGTCTTAGACGTGAGCATCGTCAGTCTTATTCAATTTGTCGCCAGTGAAAATCTCTGTAACAGCGTCAATCAGATCACATGCTCAAGGTCGGCGATGGGCGTTCAAGGAAATAATAATTACTAAATGAAACATATCAATCCAGCAGAGGTAGTATCGTTTGTTGTGTGAACAATCACGATTCCCTCTGTCATACGATCTGTTGACGGCTGTCATAGCAGGAAGCAGTGGAAGGTATAGCTTAGTGACGTTTATAGGTTATAAGTTCGTACCCTGTAAATGCTACCTGGGGAATGAGATCGATTAATATACCTATATACAAGGTACATATGTACAGTTATATTATAAATTACATTCCTTATGATTTTTGGAGAGAGAAACCCAAGACGTGCAAAATATCGAGGTCATCAATCAAATGTTTTAACTAGCTAATTCGTATAATGAGTTAAAGATCCTGACGATAATCTCAACAGCACTCACAATAGAGCAACAAATTGAGCATCGACGGACCCCTAGCAAGCTAGAGGTGGGACCAGGTGCCCGGGAGGAGTAAGCATCCCCTGTTGGCTAGCCGCACCCGCCGTCGATGTTTAAGCACGAAACTGAAACAATTTATAAAATTCATGCACTGCCTTAAGTCGTGTCTATATAGAAAGTGCTATGGCGACAATGTCAGGGAAATATATTCAAAACACTTACTGTCAAACCCCTCGCGGGGAACTTTTTTACGAGCCCCACACGGCACCATTAAGTAATGTAAGAGAAGTCGTCAACGATTGCACCTCTCTCTCAAGTCGCATAGTCCATATATATCTAGTCTTATGTCACATGACCTTGAAGCAGAAGTTGGTGAGCATCATCCCTCCAATGCTATTTTGAACATAGATTGTAATTGGATATGCTAATGAATCGATCCTACAGGAAATTTGGAGCCATGCACTCTCTGTAATGTAAATATAAAAATCTAAATTCAAAAAATTAAAGAGGGTGCTGCTAAAATGATTTCGGTGGCTCCGCTGGAAGCATTACTGATGAGAATTTAATATTCCAAATAGGGGATCTCCAACAACACCAGGTTGCAGCACCCACAGCAAAACCCCAAAACAAACAATGCAAAAACACAGAGCAGACAAGCACAAAAAGAGAGGCAAAAGGGAGAAGGAACGTCAACGCACAACACAGAAACATCAAACATAAAGGACTACACATAAAACAACGAGACCAGTGGGCAACCGGTGCCGACTTAAGACGGCCATCTGCCATTGAAATAGCAGACGGTGGGGTTATCCTGGATTACGTCCCAATTAACACAAGCATGTTTTAAAAACATGTCAAAAATATTGCAATTAATGTTATAAAAACGTGATTTTATATGGTTCTAGAAATATCAATAAAACATTTTTGGAAACATTTCATTTTGTTCAGCGTTCTTAAATACTGTTAAAACGTTTTAAAAACATTCTATACAACTGCACAGTGTTTTAAAAATGTTCTCGGAACGTTTTGTCAGATATGTTTCAACAGAACCTGTTTGAAACCATACAAAAATATTTCGAAAATGTTTTGTGTTACCTGGGGTGCGTACAACCCAGAGGTCTCGAATAAGGTACAATTGTGGCGTAAAACAACCTCTTCACTTTCAGATGACCTAACACAAACAAGATCGCAAAACGCACGGTCCTAAGCAACACAGATTAATATGTAAATATGTAAATGGATATTAAAAGAGTGCGTATGTTATACAATCCGTGCTCTGCCGCCGCGAGCTCATGTATGTTATCATCCGAGAAGTCCGACTGACATTCAGAGAGGACAGGTGGTCGGGGCCTTGGACATGGACATGGTCCGCCATGGAGTCCCGTCGTCACGGTCAGTAGAGTGCATGTTTTAAAAATGGGCTGGTACAAGACTGTAGATTGGTCAAGTACCAAGCCTAGTGTCCGTCTGGTGACATTAGGATCATTTCCATGTCATCATGATGTTAATATTTATACCTAAAGAGAGCCAAAAATCTAAGCACAAAAAAACCCCAGATGTTGTCATTCTGTCAATTATCCTGTGCTATGACATTTGTGTCCGTGACAAAGACATCATTTTCATCACTTATGTACAAATTGCAATAAAAATCATTCCATCTATACTCCTCCTTTAATTTTTAAAGAAAATCAATAAAAGGGAGGCTGTAAAATTTCCAACGCCAAATATGTTGTTTCATGAATTGAACCATATTTGTTAAAAGAGCTAAAGATTTTTTTGTGATCCTTTTTATAAATCTTATAAAAACTAAGTTCTTAACCTTTATTTCATTCAACTTAATAATTTAGACAATCTCAAATCGCCGACTTTCAACCGCATAAAAGACGACAAGAATGCTTGTCTCCAACATGTCCTAGGTGTATGAATGAATTCGTCTTACTAGGAAATAAGATGGTACTATTTGACTCCCTATAATTTCAATATGTAAAAACAAGTATGAAAATATAATGGATGATTTGTAACTAAGATATTAATTTCTTATTCAGGTTTTTTCTTTACTTTTGTCGAATTAATACCTTATTGTCATTATGAACAGCACAAATGATAACCTTTCCGACCAAGGCATTTCAAATGTGGATCATCATCTACCAGAGTCCAGGGGGATTCTCTCTTTCCTGTACTTTGTAAGCGAGTCATCAGCCTGTTGTCTGTCTGAGTAATGAAGTTTTCTGGTTTTATACAGTAATCAAAATACCGACAAAAAAGACAAGTAGATTGATAGAAAGTCATCGTACCTCAGTAGGCAAAACATGACACTGAGGGACAAGCCCAGAGAAATAAGATAAATCTATAGATCACGGGAAAGTCAAACTAAAAGTAGGACACAACATTGGTATTGGAGAGAAACAGGAATAAGAATATTTAGACTATGGTAAATATATGTTATTGCTATGAGAAAAAAGAGAGAAATAAAATTCTAAAAGATAGCAACGTTGTACATTTTCTTCAGGAGCATTATGAGATGCCTACCTTCCACGGACATATGATCTCCTCTCCATTGGGGAATCACTTCTTTGCAGAATGTAAAAGCTGATTGTACACTTTGTTGTAGAAATATTTTCTCTGTTTCCAACTCTTTGTCGGTGTATTCCTTTTCTTTCTACTTAATGATTCCTCAAATAATTATCATGATTGACATGCTTTGATTCCTCAAATAATTATCATGATTGACATGCTTTGATTCCACAAGTAATTATCATGATTGACATGCTTTGATTCCACAAGTAATTATTATGATTGACAGGCTTTGTTATCAATGACATTGCATTTCTTATCATAGTGTTTATCTAATTTCTTCATTTTATTTATCCAATGACAAAGATGGATAATGACCATATTCCTGTATACAGCACAAAATCGATAATTCAGAAAATCAGAAACCGAACGCATACAATATCAAGATAAGACAGGAACGAAAGCAAACAAACAAAAACCTCCACCATATAAAAAGAAGCGAACTCCCGATATGGGAGTGAGACCAGGTGCCGAGGAAGAGTAAGCATATCCTGCTTGTATGCAACACAAGATAGCACCACTTCCAATGATTTGGGTAATTTTCTTATACCGGCCCGGGTCCTTGACTTAAAATAATACAGTGAGACAAATCAAATAAGCTTTAATGATCCTTTTTGGTCCCACTTACTTAGATTTACTATTACTTGTATTTTATATGTAACAAGATCCATTTGAATATGTTTAACTTTACAAATTAGCAAGGCGTGTTTTCAACAGCGCCACCTATACTCTCACTTGACTCTGCATAATGTTCAGTAGATAGAGGTGCCCTTCAAGTTTTTGTCCGATTGTTCATTTTCAAAAGAAAATTCTGTTTAATAATTTTTTCAAGAATGTGTAATCCTTTTGATTCTGATTTTTGAATTCTGATTTCAGGTTTTGTGTTTTACTTTCATTCACTGATGTACAGCGTACTTGTGTCAAAAGATATAAAAGTTCAAACAATATGAATAGACTATTAGTGATGGATATGTATTCCTGCCAATTCCTGAATTTATTGCTGATCAAAGATAATCTGAACTATTGACCGACTTTCTTAAAAAGACCATCTTATCCGTATCTTTATAAAGAAAAAACATACCCCATAAGATCACATTGCAACGACAGCAATTTGACAACAAAGCGTTAAAACATTCTGCAAATTTGATAAATTTCTCTAAAACTATGGAGTATCTCCCTGAGTGTATAAAGCCCTCAGCTGATTCTTTTGTATACATATAAAGTCCTCAGCTGGTTCTTTTGTATAAATATTCGGTAAAATGTAGAATTTCGCTTTTCATATATGATTTGGATTTCCTCTATCTTGGCCCGGAGTATCATGATGAAACACTATTTTTGGAATGGGCATATGGTGCACTGATTTTTTTTTTTTCAAAACAGAACATATGTTTTAATACTGATTTCAATCACTAGGTTGCTATCACTGCTGGGGACTGTTAGTCCCCGAGGTTAACATTCCCATATAGCTTCACAGTGTTTCGGCACTAGACTTGAAATTTATTAATAAATTCTCCGTCAGCAAGTATTCTAAATCTATCAATTATCTACATCTATTTTTTTTCACATCTCTCTTTCTCCACTACACAGCCAATTGTGCCTCATATGAAATTTATGTGAAATTTACATGAACTTTACATGAAAGTTAACATGAAATTTATGTGAAACGAGCACGAACATGAAATTTACATGAAATTTTTCACATGAAATTCATGTAAAGATTTTTACAAGGATGTTATGTGAATTCAGTTTCATGTGAAGGTCACTAAGAAAAATTCATGTGAAATTCATGTGAAGGAAATTTATGTGAAATTCATGTGAAATATTTTTCACATTAATCTTATGTGAAATTTATATGAATTTTACATGAACTTTCATGTGAAATTCACATGATGCTCATTTCATATGAATTTCATGTGAGGCACAATTGGCTGTGTAACACTTATCCCCCCTAACCCACATGCACTCTATCTTTCCATATATATATATACCCCAAAAAAATTGTACATTGCAATAATAATTGAATATATTGCTTCATCTATATATGTATTTTGCAATGTGCAATACCAAAAAATAATAAATATAAAAAACAAAAATTTATCAATTATTATTACATCACAAATTATCTATTTGATTTATGTGCACGTTAGAGACAATGCTGATTTTCTCCGCTGTAGTACAGAATAAAAGGGGTGATCTCCAACATAATTCGACCGCAGCACCCTTAAAATACTTGAAAGAATCAAATGTGAAAGCACTGAGTAGAAAAGCTAAAGAAGAGAAACGAAATGAACAAGGAAGACCGTACACTAAAGACTTCACTTAAACCAACGAGACCAATGGGCAATCAGTGCCTACCCAAGACTGCCATTTGATTGTTGATGCAAATCCTGGATCCGTTTTGAACCGATAAAGGCCTTGTCCGTACAACATTTCTCAAAGATTTGGTAATTAAGGATTGTTTTTCAGTTTTTCCTTTGCATTGGTGAATGCAGGCAGTTGGTCATGTATAGTTGGTGTATTCAGGCAGCAGGCACTCGCGGCTAAAAAGGAACACGTGGCCAAATATTGTGAAACTGTTATCAACAGGAATGGTATTATCTTCTTTTGGTCTATTAAAAATTCAGGGGATGTGATTGACAAAAAAAAAACAAGAAATTTTCAAGCAAATACGATTTCTTCAAACCACTTTTCTAATATGTACACCACTCTTCCTCACGACAAAATTAATGATCGATTGTCCAAACTCATTGAATAGTGTTTTGAGCGAGAGGGGAAAACTTATATTTGTACGTCTGAATCAAAGGGTTTCTTTTCCGTCACAGAATACAAATCATGCAAATCATGGACATGTGGTGACCTGTGTATTGCCTTGTCCTTCCTCTTGGACAACATGTATGTAAGATTTGGTGAGAAACTCTACAAGCAAGTTGTAGGAATCCCTTTCGGTACCAATTGTGCGCCTCTTGTTGTAGATTTTTTTTATACACGTATGAAAAAGAATTTATCCAAAATCTTCAAAAGCAAAGAAAACATTATGATTAAAAATGTTTCATTGGTACTTCTAGGTATCTGGATGATATTCTGACAGTCCTGTTTATAAATGGTATAAAAATGTTATTTATCCACAAGAATGTACTCTAAACAAGGCAAACATTACAAACACAGAAACACCATTTTTGGACCTAAATATCAAAATTGTTAATAGAGATCTATACAAGTGTGTATGACAAACGAGATGATTTTGGATCCAACATAGTAAATTTTCCCTGCCTTGACGGTGAGGTTGCGAGATTATCGTCATACTGTATTTACATTTCACAACTCATCCGGTATGCTAGAGCATGTACTGATTTTCGATTTTTATAGCAGAAATTTGAAAATTGTAGGTAAAGGTTTCACTTTCACAAACTAGTAAAAACTTTCTGGAAATTTTACAAAAATATAGTCAACTTCTTTTGAAATTCGGACCCATACAAGCAACAGAGTAGACAAGAATGGATAGCTATTGGATATTTCATGGTGACATAATTAACAAAATAGGAAGGATCAAAGGTAGATAGAATTAGCATCGAAACTGTGTTAGAATCATCAAACGCCTTTTATATCGAGGATATGATCCTTCTGTCACCAGACGGACACTTGGCTTGGTACTTGACCAATCTACAGCCTTGTACCAGCGCGTTCTTAAGAATTGTACTCTGACTGACTGTGACAACACGACTCCACGTCGGGCACTGTCTAAACCTCCTTAGAGAAGACAGGGCCCCGACCACCAGTCTTCTCTGAATTTCAGTCGGGTGATCACTTGCATGAGCTCTTTGCAGCCGTCAGAACACGGACTGTATTTCGTATGACTTCTGTTTTTTTTATATCCATTTACCAATTCATCTGTGTGTTTCTTGGGCCCCTGCAAATTGCTGTCTGTGTGTATGTTCATCTTACAGTAAAAAGGTTATTTTACACCGCAATTGTGCCTTCTTCGAATCCTCTAGGTTAACGGAAAAGTGGGAAGGTTATGCGCACGTAATCCGGATAGCCACACCGTCTGCTACTTGCATGGCAGATGGCCATCCAAAGTCGGCACCGGATGCCCATTGGTCTCGTTGGTTTATGTGTGATCCTTTGTGTTTTGTGTTTCTGTGTTGTGCTTTGGTACTCATTGTCACTTTTGCGTCTCTTTCTTTGCATGTCTGCTCTTTGTTTTTGCATTGGGTGTTTTGGGATTTTGCTGTGGGTGCTGGTGTTGTTGGAGACCCCATACTTTATTTCATGGAATAGATTCTGTGCATCACGAAGAAGTGCTGCATGATAATCTTATTCCATGACCAACTGTTGCATACACCAATGCAAAGTCCCGGTTGCCAATCGGAAAATGTGACTAGCTTATTCAACAGACC
Source organism: Pinctada fucata (assembly GCA_028142955.1). NCBI lineage: Eukaryota > Metazoa > Mollusca > Bivalvia > Pterioida > Pteriidae > Pinctada > Pinctada fucata. The sequence continues at coordinate 92,424,756 of AP027103.1, forward strand.
AAAAAGAAGACCTCGAAGTCGTGGCATTCGTTAATATAATAGGCCTGAGATACATAGTTTCTCCTTCGATGACTTGGTTCCATTTTTGAATGAACCTCGAGGCCTGCATTATATTCGTACCAAATTATACTCTGTTCCTTTACGGAAGTTACACGAAAACTACGAATATACGAAGGACCTCACATTTACCGATACACGTTCCCCAGAATATAGACTACAAGGGTCATCTTGGACATTTCTACTTTTTGTTTATTTCAAGCAGTTAGATCAGATAAATCAGAGGAGAAAACAAACTGTCCTTTCATTGAAGCAAGATTTGCAAACAAAGGTAATGATCAATTGAATCTTGGTCAAATTTTGAATTACAAAACTGTCACAGAAAAAATCCCACCATATTTCAAAAGAAAAGAAACTCCTTGTATTTCCTATAGCAAAACACCAACAGTTGCATCTAAAATTTACAATTACAAACGATTCTTGCAGTGTATTGATTTAAGTAACCCTCACTACATCCACTTCCTTGCGAATGTTCGTCATCGGATTTCAAACACTCACCTTGTGGACTCGTTATTACTGGTGACCTTAGTATACTTAAGAACGACAAGTTGAGAGAATTGTTAAAAAAGGGTCCCAGATACAGAGAAAGTACGTCCTTTACATGGAACAAATATGTCAAAATTATCATGGACTCTTGTGAGGAATATGCAAGACGTTGGGCAAAGAAAGAGGATGTACAGCTCGACACCCTTTCCGAATGGATAAAATCCATCAGAGGGTTACTTTTATCTAGAATTAACCGATTAAAATCAATTGTGAACACCAGATTCGAGTCTATATTTAAAGACCCTGATGTTATCACAGAGCTTACCTACCTCCAAGAACATTATGTCATAACACCAGCGGACAAAGCCTCAAATAATTACACATTTACTTGCAAACTGTACTATTTTGACAGTCTAGTTAAAGAGTTGGGTTTACATTCGACACCTGGAAATCCCACTTACACCCCCAACAAACCTTTCTGCCTCTGAATAATAGATAACCACAAATTAGCTCTTGCTTCCTTTGGCTTCGACACTAACAATTTAGATTTGCCATACTTATACTGCATACCTAAAATGCATAAGAATCCGTACAAACAACGTTTCATAGCTGGTTCCTCAAAATGTTCTACCAAATCTGTATCGATCTTACTCACCAAAGTTTTATCTGAAATTAAATCTTGGCTTCAAAAATATTGTTCGACATTATATTCTCGCAGTGGTATCAACCAGATGTTGATTTTAAAGAATTCGAAGGAACTTTTAGAACATCTGAAATCCACTCATTTTAGTAGAGTCCATTCGATCAAAGCCTTTGATTTTTCGACACACTACAATTCCACATTCTAAATTGAAAGAAAAATTATAAGTAATGCGTTTACAAGTAAGAACGGTAATCGCAAATTTATTGTTGTTAACTATGACAAAACCTACTTTGTAAAAGAAAAGTCCGATTCTGAAAATAAGTACACTGAAACTGATATTATTCAGATGTTAAACTTTCTGATCGACAACATTTTTGTTGTGTTTGGAGGAAAGGTCTTCCAGCAAATTGTCGGAATTCCAATGGGGACCAATAGTGCCCCTCTCCTTGCCGACATTTTCCTTTACTCGTACGAACTTGAATTTATTCAATCTGTGGTCTCTGAAGGGAAAAGATACTTAGCTTCTGACTTCAACTTCACTTACAGATACATATACGATGTGTAGTCCATCAATAATCCAAATTTCGCGGATTACTTGAGCAGTATCTATCATTCGGAGCTTGAAGTCAAAGAAACTACAGAGACAAATAATTCAGCATCCTATTTGGACATAATGTTGTCCTACGACACCGATGGTCACATGAACAACTCACTCTATGACAAACGTGACGACTTCAATTTCAGCATTACAAACTTCCCTTTTCTGAGTAACAACATCCCTTCATCGCCTGCTTATGACGTGTTCATATCTCAGTTGATACGATATGCCAGAGCAAGTACCAAATATAGGGATTTTGTTCTGAGAGCTAGGCGTCTTTCAGATAAGCTTCTCTTGTGACCGACTAACATCGTCACTGAGGAAATTCTACCTTCGATATGGGGAACTCGTCATACACTATGGTGTCCACCTCTCCAGAATGGTGGATGATATTCTGTCATAAACCATTTGAACCATTCAACCAATGTACTCTATGTCTTCCGAAATGGAAGTTACCGGATGTGACAGTTCTACCGAATTGAAGCGGCGGGTTTTGCATGCAAGCAGGAGATGCTTACTCTTCCAGGGCACCTGGTCTCATTCTCATATTCACATAATTCATGTGGTGGAGGTTTTTGTTTGTTTGCTTGGTTTCTCTTTAATCCTGATTTTGTATGCCTTCGGTTTCTGAATTATCGATTTTGTGCTGTATACAGGGATATGGTCATTATCCATATTTGTCATCAATTGAAAAACAATCCTTATATTTACGTATTCATATTATTTCCACCACACTTGCATGTTGACATTATCTGTATAAAAATATCTTGAATATAGTAGTCATAGGAGGCAAAAGAAATGAGGTCTTGAAATGTTTTTAAATTTCACTTTTTGGCATCTTGATGATACATGTACTTTAGATATTGATAATCGACAGTTCGACCATAACAAAAATCAAATTCATTCACAGGAGTTAACTTTAAATTTACATATTATTCATGATCTAAAAAATTCGTTTTGGACCTCGGTAACAAACTCGTAAAACGAGAGGTTCAGACAAGAGTACATATATACGACAAATGATATGATTTAGGTATCAAAATATTAAATTTTCGTTTGCTTGATGACGATGTCTCTAGACTGCCATCGTACAGAATTTATATTTCTCAATTTATCAGATACGCTAGATCCTGGAGTAATATTTCGGGCTTTCATATCAAAGTTAAACTACTCTAAAGACTTTTAGGTTAGGACTCTCGAACTGTTTTAGCATGCTTCCTGTAGATTTACAGAAATAGTAGTGAATTCCTTTCAAAATTTGGGAAAACCACTGCATCAGATCATGTATCATTTGAATTTCATTGTCTTTATCATACATTAACATGATTAACGAATAAGAAGTTTGCAAAATATAATGAACTTTAATTGAAATTGTGAAGAAATTATAATCGGGTACTTTACCGAGGATCTGATAGAAATTATATTTTATTAGATTCACTCAAAGATTCATAATCCAACAATATATATTGTACCTCAAAATCACTCGAAAGACTCGAACATGAAAATACGATGTAGACAAGCTAAACAAGAACCACGGAATATACAAGGAATACTGTACACTAAAAACGGCATCACAACACGATGTAGACAGCTAAACAAGAGACACGAAATATACAAGGAATACTGTACACTAAAGACGACATCAAAACACAATGTAGACAGCTAAACTAGAGGCACGAAATATACAAGGAATACCGTACACTAAAGAGGGCATCGAAACACAATGTAGACAGCTAAACAAGAGACACGGAATATACAAGGAATGCCGTACACTAAAGACGGCATCAAAACACAATGTAGACAGATAAACAAGAGACACGAAATATACATGGAATACCGTACACTAAAGACGGCATCAAAATACGATGTAGACAGCTAAACTAGAAACACGAAATATACAAGGAATACCGTACACTAAAGACGGCATCAAAACACGATGTAGACAGCTAAACTAAAGACACGAAATATACAAGGAATACCGTACACTAAAGACGCATCAAAATACGATGTGGACAACTAAACTAGAGACACGAAATATACAAGGAATACCGTACACTAAAGATGGCATCAAAACACGATGTAGACAGCTAAACTAGAGGCACGAAAACTACAAGGAATACTGTACACTAAAGACGGCATCAATACGCTAAACAAGAGAGAGGAAATATACAAGGAATACCGTACACTAAAGACGGCATCGAAACACAATGTAGACAGCTAAACTAGAGACACGAAATATACAATGAATACCGTACACTAAAGACGGCATCGAAACACAATGTAGACAGCTAAACTAGAGGCACGAAATATAAAGGAATACCGTACACCAAAGACGGCATCGAAACACAATGTAGACAGCTAAACTAGAGACACGAAATATACAAGGAATACCGTACACTAAAGACGGCATCAAAACGCTAAACAAGAGACACGAAATATACAAGAAATACCGTACACTAAAGACGGCATTAAAACACAATGTAGACAGCTAAACTAGAGGCACGAAATATACAAGGAATACTGTACATTAAAGACGGCATCAAAACACAATGTAGACAGCTAAACTAGAGACACGAAATATACAATGAATACCGTACACTAAAGACGGCATCAAAACACAGTGTAGACAGCTTAACAAGAGACACGAAATATACAAGGAATACTGTACACTAAAGACGGCATCAAAACACAATGTAGACAGCTAAACTAGAGACACGAAATATACAATGAATACCGTACACTAAAGACGGCATCAAAACACAATGTAGACAGCTAAACTAGAGACACGAAATATACAAGGAATACCGTACACTGAAGACGGAATCAATACGCTAAACAAGAGACACGAAATATACAAGGAATACCGTACACTAAAGACGGCATCAAAACGCTAAACAAGAGACACGAAATATACAAGGAATACCGTACACTAAAGACGGCATCAATACGCTAAACAAGAGACACGAAAAATTCAAGGAATACTATACACTAAAGACGGCATCAAAACGCTAAACAAGAGACACGAAATATTCAAGGAATACTGTACACTAAAGACGGCATCAAAAAATCAAAAAGCTAGGCATGTGACACGATATATACAAGGATTAACGTACACTAAAGACGGCATCAAAACGCTAAACTAGAGACACGAAATATACAAGGAATACCGTACACTAAAGACGGCATCACAACGCTAAACAAGAGACACAAAATATACAAGGAATACCGTTCACTAAAGACGGCATCAAAACACAATGTAGACAGCTAAACAAGAACCACGGAATATACAAGGAATACTGTTTACTAAAGACGGCATCAAAACACTATGTAGACAGCTAAACTAGAGACACGAAATATACAAGGAATACCGTACACTAAAGACGGCATCAAAACACGATGTAGACAGCTAAACAAGAGACACGAAATATACAAGGAATACCGTACACTAAAGACGGCATCAATACGCTAAACAAGAGACACGAAATACACAAGGAATACCGTACACTAAAGACGGCACCAAAACACGATGTAGACAGCTAAACTAGAGACACGAAATATACAAGGAATACCGTACACTAAAGACGGCATTAAAACACAATGTAGACAGCTAAACAAAAACCAAGGAATATACAAGAAATACCGTACACTAAAGACGGCAACAAAACACGATGTAGACAGCTAAACAAGAGACACGAAATATACAAGGAATACCGTACACTAAAGACGGCATCAAAACACGATGTAGACAGCTAAACAAGAGACACGAAATATACAAGGAATACCGTACACTAAAGATGGCATCAAAACGCTAAACTAGAGACACGAAATATACAAGGAATACCGTACACTAAAGACGGCATTAAAACACAATGAAGACAGCTAAACTAAAGACACGAAATATACAAGGAATACCGTATACTAAAGACGGCAACAAAACACGATGTAGACAGCTAAACAAGAGACACGAAATATACAAGGAATACCGTACACTAAAGACGGCATCAAAACACGATGAAGACAGCTAAACAAGAGACACGAAATATACAAGGAATACCGTACACTAAAGACGGCATCAAAACGCTAAACTAGATACACGAAATATACAAGGAATACCGTACACTAAAGACGGCATCAATACGCTAAACTAGAGACACGAAATATACAAGGAATACTGTACACTAAAGTCGGCATCAAAACACGATGTAGACAGCTAAACTAGAGACACGAAATATATAAAGGAATACCGTACACTAAAGACGGCATCAAAGCGCTAAACAAGAGACACGAAATATACAAGGAATATTGTACACTAAAGACGACATCAAAACGCTAAACTAGAGACACGAAATATACAAGGAATATTGTACACTAAAGACGGCATCAAAACGCTTAACAAGAGAAAGGAAATATACAAGGATACTGTACACTAAAGACAGCATCAATACGCTAAATTAGAGACACGAAATATACAAGGAATACCGTACACTAAAGATGGCATCAAAACGCTAAACTAGAGACACGAAATATACAAGGAATACTGTACACTAAAGACGGCATCAAAAAGCTAAGCATGTGACACGATATATACAAGGAATACCGTACACTAAAGACGGCATCAAAACGCTAAACAAGAGACACGAAAAATTCAAGGAATACCGTACACTAAAGACGACACCAAAACGCTAAGCAAGAGACACGAAATATACAAGGAATACCGTACACTAAAGACGGCATCAAAACGCTAAACAAAATACACGAAATATGCCAGGAAGACTACACTAAAGACGGCATCAATACGCTTAACAAAAGAAACGAAATATGACAGGAAGACTTCACTAAAGACGGCATCAAAACGCTAAACAAAAGACACGAAATATGCCAGGAAGACTACACTAAAGACGGCATCAAAGCGCTAGATAGTCTAGGTGCCATTCACGAAACCCAAAAATTTGTTACGCACAAAATGTTTTTGCATGAAAGTGTTGTCAATACCCTCTTATTTGATAATCCGGCTGATGCCACTCTGGCATCCTTGGGCATTTCGAAATTTTGGGGTAAAATGGAATTTTTCGAAGAAAAACCGTTGAAAATAGGAAAAATTCAATTACTTTTTCCATGCTGCAGCTAGATCAACAAAATTGGTACCAAAAGAACGACAATTTTATTGCCTTTAAGTCTCAAGCTTAATTTACCAATTCACTTGTCCATAAAATGGGGAAAACTGTGGATTTTCGACGAAAAATCGTTGAAAATTGGGAAAACACCATATCTTTTTTTATTCTGTAGCTAAATAAACAATTTTGGTACCAAACGCACAATAAATTTATTGCCTTTCATTTTAATTAATACAGAAGTCAGATTTGCTATTTGCTGGTACGAAAAATTGGGAAAAACAACTACTCTTTGATGAAAAATCGCTGAAAATTTGCAAAATGCAATGACTTTTTCAAACTGTAGTATGAGGTTCTGCAATTATGGTACCAAATTAAAGGTTTTTGTTATTGTATTTTAATCTGAATACATATTAAGCAACTTGCTCATAAATAAAATGGGAGAAGAACAATGACGGAGAAAACTTTGATTTTTGAAGGTTTTTTTTCCATACAAAGTTGGGACTTTGAAAAATGCAAAACGTTTAGAATAAATCTAGAACAAAGATATAAGTATTCAATTCAACAGTTTAAAAAAAAACAATTTACTAGTACGTGGAGTCTTGTAGCAAGCTTTTGAAAGATGTGGGTGAAATTAGACGCATTGTTCAAAAGGAAGCGGCTACTGTCTATGCTACATAACGTGCATGTCTTGTCCACTCTGTTAATTAATCTGCTTTTAAATGATGCTAATGAATTTGAAGACGTTTAACATTTGTACAACTCGGTGAGTGTCACTGCCGGTGGACCAGGAGTCCCCGAGGATACATGTAGCCAAGTTTGATCAATTTCGGTTGGTCGTTTCTTCAAATCGTAATCCAGGATAACCACACCTTCTGCTATTTCCGTGGCAGATGGCCGTCCTAAGTCGGCACCGGTTGCTCGTTGGTTTATGTGTAGTCCTTTGTGTTTGATGTTTCTGTGTTGTGCGTTGACGTTCCTTGTCCCTTATGCATCTCTTTCTGTGCTTGTCTGCTTTGTGTTTTTGCATTGGGGATTTTGCTAAGGGTGCTGCAACCTGCTGTTGTTGGAAATCCCCTCCTTTGTCTCAAACGCATTCGAAAATTTCTGTTTACAAAATTGTCACAAATTCCTGAAACCTGGGTCCTGTAGCATCTTGTAGTCATCTTGCTACGTCTTATATTTTGGACATAGTTATCACACATTTTGGCCATATTTCATTGTTTGGATTGAGGATCAATGACGAGGGTTAAATATCCGAAACGTGCATGTCTAGTCCACGCTGTTAATTAATCTGCTTTTAAATGATGCTAATGAATTTGAAGATGTTTAACATAGATGATTTCTGCCAGGGTTGTGAAGTTGTTTTCAATCATTGAAGTGGATCTTAAAGACCTAATTAGAGGTGACATTGTTCAATGTTAAAAAGATTACTTCAGTTTTGCAACTTCGAAATATGTTCTTAAAATAAGCTCCAGGTTATTTATTGGACAAGAATGCCTAGGAGCTGATGATCGATTGATGTATGCAGGGCTCTGGTGTATCAACTGACCATTAAATGGCAGAATTAATACCTTGATTGTTCTGGTCATATAATTCTAAAAATAACTAAATACTTCAGATGTTCAATGATAAGTGTTCCAGTTATCTACCTTCTTGAAGAAAGTTTTAAACCAATTTTAATGCACCAGACACGTGTTTCGGATAGAAAAATCCTCATCTATGAGGCTTTCAATTAAAGTGACTTCATGCTTCACTGGTACTTCTAGGTACCTGGATGATATTCTTACTATCGATAATCCTGTTTTTGAAAAGTATAAAGATGTTATTTATCCACAAGAAATGACTCTAAACAAGGCAAACTTTACAGACACTGAAACACCATTTTTGGACCTAAATATCAAAATTGTCAATGGAGAAATTCATACAAGTGTATATGACAAACGAGATGATTTTGGATTCAACATAGTAAATTTTCCCTGGCTTGACGGTGATGTCCCTAGATTACCGTCATACGGTATCTACATTTCACAGCTCATCCGGTATGCTAGAGCATGTACTGATGTTTTGGATTTCCATAATAGAAATCTACAAATTACAAAGAAACTTTTAGGTCAAGGTTTTCGCTTTCACAAACTAGTAAAGACTTTCTGGAAATTTTACAAAAATTATGATCAACTTCTTTTGAAATTCGGACCAATACAAGCAACGGAGTATATTACTTTGGGTATTTCACAACCTGCATTTTATGGTGACATAATTAACAAAATAAGAAGGATCAAAGGTAGACAGCATATGTATCGAAAATGCGTCAGAGTCATCAAACGCCTTTTATACCGTGGATATGATCCTAATGTCACCAGACGGACACTAAGCTTGGTACTTGACCAATATACAGTCTTGTACGAGCGCATTCTTAAGACTTGCACTCTGACTGACTGTGAGGACGGGACTCCATGACGGGCCCTGTCCAAACCTCTTTAGAGAAGACAGGGCCCCGACCACCTGTCCTCTCTGAATGTCAGTCGGACTCCTCGGGTGATAACATATATGAGCTCGCTACAGCCGGCAGAGCACGGACTGTATTACGCACGTCCTCTTTTTATATCCATTTACATATTCATCTGTGTTGCTTGGACCCCTGTGTTTTACGGTCTTGTTTGTGTGTGGTCACCTAACAGTGAGGAGGTTGTTTTACACCATAATTGTGCGTTCTTCGAGACCTCTGGGAAATCGGAATAGTGGGAGGGTTGTGCGCACGTAATCCAGGATAACCACACCGTCTGCTATTTACGTGGCAGATGGCCGTCCTAAGTCGGCACCGGTTGCCCATTGGTCTCGTTGGTTTATGTGTAGTCTTTTATGTTTCATGTTTCTATGTTGTGAGTTGGTGTCCCTTGTCCCTTTTGCGTCTCTTTCTGTGGGTATCTGTTCTGTGTTTTTTTGCATGGGTGTTTGGGGATTTTGCTGTGGGTGCTGCAACCTAGTGTTGTTGGAGATCCCCTCCTTTCTTTCATGGCACAGCCAAAATCCTCTCCAGCAGCTCCCCTGGCCCTATTTTCTGAACCTGAAATTGCTATTACTTTGCAGAGAGCAAATTTAAATGATATTCAATTGACTCCTACTTACGATCACAATGACATAAAAGATTCAGTCAAGAAAGCTACATCTCATGAAATGAAGTGCAACTGATTGATATTACATGTACTTGCAATCATTTGATCGAGAAAGCAATCTGATTGATTAAGAACTGGCATTCTACACATTATTCTAAAGATGTAGGTATTGCGAACAGATCATGATGATGGATACCATCAACATATGATGGTATAGGAGAGACAAAGGTTGTTCTGTGGGAAAACTTTTGAAGTGGTGTTCCGTGTAAAATTTGAGAGAAGTTAATTCAGATATTGAAAAGATGGTGACTGAGGCCATGGTATTCATAAAAAATTACTATGGTTTAGAGAATCTAGACAGTATATCTGATGTCAGGTCCAGTGTACGATTGAATGAAATGGGCTATAAGAGAAAGGAGGGGATCTCCAACAACACTAGGTTGCAGCACCCACAGCAAAATCCCAAAACACCCATGCAAAAAATCACAGAGCAGACACCCACAGAAATTAAGAGACGCAAAAGGGACAAGGAACACCAACTCAGATCATAGAAACATGAAACATAAAAGACTAAACATAAACCAACGAGACCAATGGACAACCGGTGCCGACTTAGGACGGCCATCTGCCACGTAAATAGCAGACGGTGTAGTTATCCTGGATTACGTGCGCACAACCCTCCCACTATTCCGATTTCCCAGAGGTCTCGAAGAACGCACAATTATGGTGTAAAACAACCTCCTCACAGAGTTCAAAACTCTTGGATGACCATTACCGCCAACTTTATTAATTGAAGAACTTCGATAAAATGTCAAGAAAAACGAAATATTTTAGCCATGCATAAGGAAACATTCTTAAGATGCAGTTCAATCAAACCTGGATCTGCTGAAAGAACTAAATTTAAAATAAATGTTGAGACCTATTGTGATAATATTTTGCCAATTGCGTCTGAACCTCTATCTGTTATCCTGTTGATTTGTTGTAGTCGCAAATGAAATCTGAGCTGTGTAACAAACAGATGTGACAAATTCTGTGCACAATTTTCTTTAATTCTGTAAATGTTTTGGAGTAGAAAATTGTCAGAGTACGATGCAAAGGAGGCATTTTGATCAACCATGTAAGAGGGGTTCTTTGTTGTTAGAAGTAGTTGCACACAAGAATTACAATTGCATGTTGATGACAAAAACAAGGCAATAAGAAAAGAGGTAATCTCCAACAAAACTGGGTTACACATCAAAACACCTCAAGTAAAAATACAAAGAAGACAAACACAGAAAGAGAAACCAAACGGGCAGGGAACAGCAAACACGACATCAAACATCAAATAAGCAATGTATGAATTATGCAATTAAAATGGAACATTCTTTTCGTGAAATGATGCGTGATATTGTAAGATGATGCTGGGACATTTATTCTATTTGGAATGATATATCTAGAGTAGAATAAAGGGTAATAAGAGAGTGCAAATCTAAAACTATTAATATGCAATCATTTTGATACGAAAATTGTTGTTTGAGAATTTCTTTAAACCGATTTTTTTAAAGCCTGTTTTCAGCAAAAACAAAACAAAACAAGAGGATACAATTTGTTTGAGTGGAATTCTGAATTTAAAGCAAGTTTTTCTAACTACAGCATGGAAAAACATTGCAATATCCCAATTTTCAGCGATTTTTCATTCAAAATTCATTCTTTCCCCCATTTTCGTACTTGCAAATTGCTAATCTGATATTTAAAACGAAAGGCTATACATTTATTGTGCGTTTGGTACAAAAATTGTTATTTTATCTACGGTATAAAAAAAGATATGACATATTCCAAATTTTCAACGGTTTTTCATCGAAAATCCATAGTTTTTCCCATTTTATGGACAAGTAAATTGATAAAATGAGCTTGGGGCTTAAAGGCAATGGCATTGCTGTTCTTTTGATACCAAATTTGTTGTTCTAGCTACAATATGGACAAAGTAATTGCGTTTTTCCAATTTTCAACGGTTTTCGTTGAAAAATGACCTTTTTTCCCAAAAATTTCGAAATGCCCAAACATGCCAGAGTGGCATCCGCCGGATTATCAAAGTAGAGGGTATTAACATCACTTTCATGCAAAAACATTTTGTGCGTAACATTTTTTTGGGTTCACCCCAAAATAGCCATTTGGCAACTAGACTAAGACAAGAGACACGAAATATACAATTGTTAAACGTCTTTAAATTCAATAGCATCATTTAAAACCTGATACATTTACAGCATGGACCAGACAAGGAATACTGTACACTAAATACGGCATCAAAACGCTAAACAAGAGACACGAAATATACAAGGAATACTGTACACTAAGGACGGCACCCAAACGCTAAACAAGAGACACGAAATATACAAGGAAGACAACACTAAAGGCTGCATCAAAACATTAAACAAGACACTCGAAATATACAAGGAATACCATACACTAAAGACGGCACCAAAACGCAAAACAAGAGACACGAAATATACAAGGAATACCGTACACTAAAGACGGCATCAAAATGCTAAACAAAAGACACTAAATATTCAAGGAATACTGTACACAAAAGATGGCACCAAAACACGATGTAGACAGCTAAACTAGAGACACGAAATATACAAGGAACACTGTACACTAAAGACGGCATCAAAACTCTAAAAAAGAGACACGAAATATTGAAGGAATACTGTACACTAAAGACGGCATCAAAAAATCAAAAAGCTAAGCATGTGACACGATATATACAAGGAATAACGTACACTAAATACGGCATCAAAAAGCTAAACAAGAAACACGAAATATACAAGGAATACCGTACATTAAAGACGGCATCAAAAAGCTAAACAAGAGACACGAAATATTCAAGGAATAACGTACACTAAAGACGACATCAAAACGCTAAACAAGAGACACGAAATATTCAAGGAATAACGTACACTAAATACGGCATCAAAACGCTAAACAAGAGACACGAAATATTCAAGGAATACCGTACACTAAAGACGACACCAAAACGCTAAACAAGAGACACGAAATATTCAAGGAATACTGTACACTAAGGACGGCACCAAAACGCTAAACAAAAGACACGAAATATACAAGGAATACTGTACACTAAAGACGGCATCAAAACGATAAACAAAAGACACGAAATATGCCAGGAAGACTACATTAAAGACGGCATCAATACGTTAAACAAAAGACACGAAATATGCCAGGAAGACTGCACTAAAGACGGCATCAAAACGCTAGACAAGAGACACGAAATATACAAGGAATACTGTACACTAAATACGGCATCAAAACGCTAAACAAGAGACATGAAATATACAAGGAATACTGTACACTAAAGACGGCACCAAAACGCTAAACAAGAGACACGAAATATATAAGGAGTACTGTACACTAAAGACGGCACCAAAACGCTAAACAAGAGGCACGAAATATACAAGGAATACTGTACACTTAAGACGGCACCAAAACGCTAAACAAGAGACACGAAATATACAAGGAGTACTGTACACTAAAGACGGCACCAAAACGCTAAACAAGAGACACGAAATATACAAGGAATACTGTACACTAAAGACGGCACCAAAACGCTAAACAAGAGACACGAAATATACAAGGAGTACTGTACACTAAAGACGGCACCAAAACGCTAAACAAGAGACACGAAATATACAAGGAATACTGTACACTAAAGACGGCACCAAAACGCTAAACAAGAGACACGAAATATACAAGGAATAACGTACACTAAAGACACTAGGCATATGGGATAGAAATTATACCTCCCTAGTTTCAATCAAAGATTTAAAATCCAACAATATCTATATCTTTAATCTGTTTATTTTAATATTTGGTAGTATTTTGGTGTCATCAACTACAATAAATTTCTTCATCCTCCACAATGTCTCAAAGGGTGCAAACTCATTAATTTCAGAATTAGCCCAATCATTTATAATGTGTGTTAAGAAGAAAGGGAAACAAGTTCAAAGTACGGAGTTCGCAGATCACTCAACTTTGAGTGCAGTTTATATTTTCATAGATACATTTTCTACCAACTCTGATTAATCTCCTGTTCAGAAAGGTTATTTCTACGAATCCTGAAAATTTCAAAGCTCTAAGTCAAACAGAAGCTGAGATACAGCGTTTTTTGTGTCCATAATGGACTTCGAATTGTTTAGTCGACAGTTTGCTGGTCTGTGAAGCGTATCGTGGTGAAATTCTGCACACAGGGGAATCAAATACAATAAATGTTCATCAAGAAATTCAAAAGAAAGTGTTATATACTTACCTGACAACATCTTGTATGTCACCTCCTGGCACGAGTTATATTTACCGCATTATAGATGGCGCAATGTGCTAAAAGAATATTCTATACAATATTTAGTAAATATAACTCGTGCCTGGAGGTGACATCCATACAAGCTTTTGTCAGGTTAAGTACACTTTCTTCTGAAATTCTTGGTGGATGTTTTATGTGTTTGATTCCCCTGTGTGCAGAATTTGACCACGACACATGTAAAGCCTCGATTCGACGTCCATCGTGGACTGAAAAATCGCTGTACCTCAGCTTTTATTTCACTTAAATCTTTCAAATTTTTAAGAGTTGCAGAAATAACATTGCTGAATAGAAGAATAACCAGACTTGGTTGAAAAAATGAATAGAATAACCAGAGTTGGTTTAAAAAATGTATCTGCGATGTATGAAAATATAAACTTCACTCAAAGTTGAGTGATCAGTGAACTCCGGACTTCGAACTTGCATCTATTAATGAATGGGTTAATTAATTAATAAGTGTGCAATGTATTGAAAGATCTCTTTTTAATGTGTTCTGCTTCATTTCCAATGGTGTATTCGTCTATTTGATGATTGTTGATGTGAGTATATCTGATTGTTGAAATATTGTATACGCCCGTTTGTTGATTGTTGATGTGAGTATATCTGATTGTTGACACGGTGTATTCGCCTGTATGTAGGTTATTGATATGAGTATATCTGATTGTTGACACGGTGTATTCGTCTCTTTGTTGGTTGCTGATGTTTGTTTATCTGATTGTTGACACGGTGTATTCGCCTGTATGTTGGTTATTGATGTGAGTATATCTGATTGTTAACACGGTGTATGCGGATGCCTATTCCTTGATTGATGTTGTGAGTATATCTGATTGTCGACATGATGTATTTGTCTGTTTGTTGGTTGTTGATGTGAGTATACCTGATTGTTGACACGATGTATTTGTCTGTTTGTTGGTTGTTGATGTGAACATACCCGATTGTCGACATGGTGTATTTGTCTGTTTGTTGGTTGTTGATGTGAGTATACCTGATTGTCGACATGGTGTATTTGTCTGTTTGTTGGTTGTTGATGTGAGTATACCTGATTGTTGACATGGTGTATTCGTCTGTTTGTTGGTTGTTGATGTGAGTATATCTAATTGTCGACATGGTGTATTCGTCAGTTTGTTGGTTGTTGATGTGAGTATACCTGATTGTTGACATGGTGTATTCGTCTGTTTGTTGGTTGTTGATGTGAGTATATCTGATTGTTGACACGATGTATTTGTCTGTTTGTTGGTTGTTGAAGTGAGTATACCGATTGTCGACATGGTGTATTTGTCTGTTGGTTGTTGATGTGAGTATACCTGATTGTCGACATGGTGTATTTGTCTGTTTGTTGGTTGTTGATGTGAGTATATCTGATTGTCGACAGGTTGTATTCGCCCGTTTGTTGGTTGTTGATGTGAGTATATGTAATTGTCGACATGTTGTATTTGTCTGTTTGTTGGTTGTTGACTGGAGTTATCTGCTTGTTGACAGTGTGTATTTGTCTGCTTGTTGGTTGTTGATATGAGAATTCCTGATTGTCGACATGGTGTATTTGTCTGTTCGTTGATTGTTGATATGAGTATATCTGATTGTCGACATGATGTATTCGTCTGTTTGTTGGTTGTTGATGGGAGTATACCTGATTGTCGACATGGTGTATTTGTCTGTTCGTTGATTGTTGATTTGAGTATATCTGATTTTCGACATGTATTCACTCTCATATCGGGAGTCCGCTTCTTTTCATGTGGTGGAGGTTTTTGTTTGTTTCCTTGTATGCCTTCGGTTTCTGATTTTCTGAATTATCGATTTTGTGCTGTATACAGGGATATGGTCATTATCCATATTTGTCATTCGTCTCATTGTTTGTTGTGGATAAGAGTTTATGTGTATTTGTCAGTTTGTTGGTTATTTATGTGAGTTTATCTGATCGTTGACACAGTGTACATTCGTCTGTTTGTTGTTGTGAGTTTATCTTATCGCTGACACGGTGTATTCTCCTGTTTGCATGTCGTAGATGTGAGTATAGGGCGGATTCCTTTGACCAACTCTGAGTACTCCGAGCTGCTCCGAACGAATGGAGCGATCCCGCGCAGTGATCTAGAGTAGCTATAGAGCTACTCCGTCTGCACCTGGTCAAGAGGTGGTGCAGTGAGAGTGCTCTAGAAAGTGACGTCATCCAATATGGCTGAAAGACCAACATTTGTCTATCAATGATATGGCACACAAGGGTTCTTGACGGAGGAAATGAAGAACATCGAACTTTTTATGAAATAAATGTTTTAAAATTATTCTGTGTTGTCTTCTTTTATTTTCTGTTGTTTTACATCAACCCAAAATGTAGAAAAGCTCCGGCGTTTGTCCAGTTTTTCTATATTTTTTTTCATAACGTCCCTGACAAGCTGGAAATTTTCTGCATTTTTAGTCTTTTTCACGTAATTGCGGTCCAGTTGTTTTGGACGGCAAAATAAGTATTTTTCATACGTCAAAAGCAATAACTTTTTAATTGAGATGTAATGATACATTTGTAGTCGGTACTTGCCATCGTCACGCTGTTATGTGAAAATAGGTAACATGAAACAGTAAAAGAAAACAATACAGAATGTGATAATAAACATTTAATCTCATAAAAAGTCCGACGTCTAATTTTCTCCAGTTGTTTTGTCCTCAAACAAAACGTTTAGGAAGAAAACCATCTCTCTAGCCGCCATTTTGCTACTCGGAAACTTTCTGTCCACTCCATTGACAACCCGTTCTGGAGTACTCGGAGCATTGCCCCAGAGTCAAAGGAATCCGCCATATGTGATTCTGTTACGTCATCGCACCAAGTAGATCACGTGAGATTGCATTGCTACCACGTGGATAAGTCAGTGCGTTGCGATCTGTCGTTGGAGAC
The DNA here is from genome assembly GCA_028142955.1 of Pinctada fucata. Lineage (NCBI taxonomy): Eukaryota > Metazoa > Mollusca > Bivalvia > Pterioida > Pteriidae > Pinctada > Pinctada fucata. The sequence continues at coordinate 92,441,996 of AP027103.1, forward strand.
AGTCATACTTTTACTATTAGAGAGTCTTGTAAAGATTCTTGATCGTATGTCGTAGACATACAGTTGTATATGTAGTATACATTTATAAGTTGAATCGTAGATTCAATAAACATTATAGAAATATTTAAGTATATGTAATATACTTGTACGAATATTTTATCGATAGTCGTGTTGTAAACACAGAGCACGTAATATTTAGGTCAATTGTACTAGATCACCCGATTATCAAATCGAAGGGCTGTTTTCTGAAATTGACCGACTTCTCTGAGAAGAGTGATGTCATAATAGGTGTCAAAAAACTTTCTGCGACGTGTCACAAAACTTTGGTACAAAGTTACATCATCACTAAGCTATATATACTAGGTGCTTATCAGTACACGATGGCGGACACCATGTTACGAAACACAAGAAACAGAAAATCAAACAGCCTGAATAAATCATCGCAGAAAAGCATGTCTGACACTGAAAATTCTGGAACTTCAGTTCCCGTTAGTATTCCTCTTAAGAAATTTGGGAATATTTTCTCTCGGTTTGGATCTACCGCTGGAAGTGCGGAGAACGATGCACCGATTGCTGCATCGACCCCTGGGTCATCATCGGCCACTATTTTGCCGAGGGCAGAGACTGATATGCATTCTATAACGAGCCAAGGTGGGGGAGATGTAGAACCCCCGCATGTAAGACCGAGGGTGCTAGAGCTAGATCTAGGTTCAAGTTTTCAGAACTTTTCCGATTCTATTCGAAGCCTAGAGCGAGGAACCATATTTCGCCGGTGACCATATTTCGCCGTTTCATAGTTAATTGATTCTCATCGGTTATGGGAAATGTTCGGCAAGTTTATTTTTCTATATCCTTTCAAATATGACCGTAGTAGTCATGTTCTGATAGATTGTGATATATCCAGCACTCAATTTTGACATAAAATACCACAAAATGGGGAAAATTTAACGAAAACACCATATTTTAGTCGTAAACATCCGAAATTTTTACAAAAACCAAAAAAAGAAAACATTTTATTTGGCATGATTTCATAGAAGTAGTGGTGACTAAATATTTCCTGAAAACGAAATCATAATTTTTGTCCGTTTGTGTGTAAATAGGATACATATCCACAAAAACGGCGAAATATGGTCACCCCCGAAAACATGGAAACGAAATATTTTGACGTTTTATAAGGAAACAATGAACTGCGTTTAATAAATTCTTTTTGTAGTTTTTCAATCGAAAATGGAGTTAAATTAAATTCTAGCAAAAGTAATTATTGAATTGACCTCCAAGTTTTGATATTTTCGAAGAAATATACGAAAAATACGGCGAAATATGGTCACTTGCTCTAGGCGAAACAATGAAACAAGGTTTCAGTGAACTCAGATCTGAACTGACCTCGCAGTATCATGAGTATGATTATGATTTTTACGAGGATGATGATGATAATATCGACGATGAAAGTGACAATGAATCGGATAATCAACCTGAACCGGTCAAGAAAAAGACAAAAGTCGATGATGTTTTGAGAGAAATGAAAAAAGCCGATTCGGGATCGGCAGATGCAGATCAAAACAAAAGTGCGAGCAAATCGAATGTCAATGATCAGACGAATTTGTCTCAAAAAGAAGGAATTTTGAAGATATTGTCCGAGAAGGTGACAATTCAAGAGTCGGTTGGTCCGGCCATTGAATCTAAACTGGCCGAGTTAATAGATGACATGAATTTCAAGGACAATTCGTCTACGAAAGCTGACGAAAAGGTGAAAGAAATGAATGAAAAAATTAAGCTCCGAAGACCGGAGAATTGTAAAAGCCTTATCACCACAAAGGTAGAAGAATTAATATGGAACAGACTCCAACCAAGTACTAGATCATTGGATTCCAGATTCCAAACTGTACAATCGTTCATCATTAAAGGGATGACAGGACTTGTAAATGTTATCCAAGAACTATATTGGTAAACACTACAATGAATCGCGAAGATGTAACAAAACAAGTCGTAGAGAGCTGTGAATTATTCAGTTATGCAAACCACGAACTGAACCTCAGAAGGCGAGAATGTTTAAAAAATGACTCTGGAATAGACAGTGAAAACTACACTTCTCTGTTTAGTTCAAGTACACCTATTAACGAATGGTTGTTTGGTGGAGACGTCAGCAAGAAACTTGATGAAATTGAGAAAGCCAACAAGGCGATCAGTAAAGTACTACCTCGCAGAGGCAGAGGCTCCAGGCGGAGGAATTTCAGGGGCAGAGGCTTCTATCAGTATCCCTCATATCAGTTTCGAAAGAATGCTTACTCCTCCCAGACAAGAAAAAATTGGAGGCCTTTTTTAGGGTCGCGAAGAGGCAGTTTCCGCCCCAAAAACAAAATAAGAAGCAAACAGAAGCAGGAATAAGGCCTGACTCACAAGACAACATGGTAAGGCCTATACTTTTTAATAATGATACATTAAACATCATTAGTGCTCACCATTTTAGGGCAGGTAGACTGAGATTCTTTGTTAAAGAATGGGAGAATCTTACCTCTGATAGATTCATCCTTGATATTGTCAAACATTGCCACATTGAATTTAACGACAATCGGGCAAATGTGATACATGCTCATCAAATCAATTTCAATCACAAAGAAAAGAAAATTATTGAAGAGGAACTGAAAAGATTGCAAGAGAAAAATGTAATTGAGGAGGTTTGTCATGTAGAGGGTGAATTAATTTCTAATATATTTATTCGTCCCAAGAAAGATTCATCATACCGCCTCATCTTAAACCTAAAAGAATTAAACAAGTTTGTTCAATATCATCATTTTAAGATGGAAAGTCTCATGTCAGCTGTAAGATTAATGAAACCATACTGTTACATGGCATCTATTGATTTGAAAGATGCATACTATTCAGTTCCTCTGGCTTCTGAACATAGGAAATTTGTACGTTTTGAGTGGAATGGTAAATTATTTCAGTATACCTGCCTTGCATTTGGTTTAGCATGCTGCCCACGTCAGTTTACAAAGCTTATGAAACCTATTTTTTCTCAGCTGCGGAGGAAGGGTATTGAATGTGTCTCATACATAGATGATTCTTACCTTCAAGGTGATGATGAGAATCATTGCTGGCAAAATGTTAAAGAAACTGCCTCCTTGCTACAAAATCTAGGTTTCATTGTTAACTATGAGAAATCAGTATTCTTACCATCACAAAGAATTAATTTCTTAGGATTTTCCCTCAACTCAGTGAATATGACAGTTAGATTGACTGAAACTAAAGCTCAGTATCTAAGAGAGAGAGTTGAGGAATTACACACAAAAGAACGGGCAAAAATAAGAGAAGTTTCACAGGTTCTAGGCCTTATGGTTGCAAGTTTCCCCGGTGTTGACCTTGGCCCCCTGTTTTACAGAAGTCTGGAAAATTGTAAAATAGATGCCTTAAGATCAGCTAAGGGCAATTTTGAAGCATTTATGACTATTGACCATGATGCAAAGTCTGACCTTTTATGGTGGATTGAAAATATTTCAGTTTCAAAAAAGGAAGTTTATAGAAATGATCCTACATTGGTGCTCAGAACAGATGCTTCAAAAGAAGGGTGGGGGGCAGAATTAGGTGACAAGGTCACTGGTGGTAGGTGGACAGAGAAGGAGTCGGATTGTCACATTAATCACCTAGAGATTAAAGCTGTACTTTTTGCTTTGATGGCCCTATGCAGTTCTTTCTATAACATTCACATTCAATTACAATGTGACAACACCACTGCTGTAAGTTATATTAATAGCATGGGAGGAAGTAGGTCAAGATCATGCAACAAAGTTGCTAAGGAGATCTGGCTTTGGTGTCTGGATAGGGAAATATGGATCTCTGCCACCCACTTACCAGGAGTTGAAAATGTAATCGCAGATAGGCTTTCACGCAATTTTAATGATGAAACAGAATGGACCATAAAAAATGTAGTATTTAATAGAATAGATCATATATGGGGCCCATTCCAATGTGACATTTTCGCTTCAAGGCTTAATAATAAAGTGTCTAGGTTTGTATCATGGAGACCAGACCCTTTTGCGATTCACATAGATGCCTTTTCTATTTCATGGGTTGACATGTATTTTTATGCCTTTCCCCCATTTAGTATGATATCTAGATGCTTACAGAAGATTGAAAAGGAGGGGGCAAAGGGTGTAATCATTGTCCCTGATTGGTCAACTCAATCATGGTATTCTCGTCTTTTCAGCATGCTGATAGATGTACCGAGAATTCTTCCTCAGGACAGGGACCTTCTTACTCTACCAGGATTGAAGAAGGAACATCCTCTCAGGAAGAAGATGACATTGATGGCCTGTCTCCTGTCTGGCATAAATTCAGAGAGGCAGGAGTTTCGAGTGAAGTACTTGAAGTCATTAAGCATTCGTGGAGAGGAAGCACGAAGATTCAATACTCAGTTCACATCAGAAGATGGCAGGATTTCTGTGCAAGGAACAAGATTAGTGCAACCAGTCCCTCTGTGAATGATGTGTTAGAGTTCTTATTACACCTGTTTAAGTTAAATCTTAGTTATAGTTCTGTTAATACCGCAAGAAGCGCAATTTCATCATTTATTATGTATGGTGACAAGGGCATAGGTGAACACCCTTTAATTATTAAATTTATGAAAGGAGTGTATCAACAAAGACCTACCCAATCTAGATACACTTGTGTTTGGAGTGTACATAATGTTTTTGATTTCCTCAGACAAAGTTCTTCAAATGAAAATCTAACCCTTAAATTGTTGTCAATGAAAACGGTTATGTTGTTAGCTTTGATTTCTGCTCAACGTGTACAGACATTACACAATTTATGTTTGTCTAATATGTCGCATGATGACGTTAACTGTAAGATCATGTTTAATGTTGGCAAAATTAAGCAGAGTAGACCAGGTTTTAAATCTTTGTACATTACTGTTGGTCATTTTAATGAAGAAGAAAAACTTTGTTGTTATCATACACTTTGTGAATATATTAAGAGAACTAGAGATATTAGAAATGATTGTGACAAACTTTTTATCTCATACATGAAACCTCACAAAGAAGTGTCCAAGGCTACCATTTCAAGATGGATTAAATGTTTACTTTCTGAAGCTGGTATTGATACAGACATTTTTTCAGCTCACAGTACTAGGGCAGCATCCTCATCAGCTGCCAAGGCTTCGCATGTGCCTATTAATGACATTCTTAAGACGGCTGGCTGGAGTTCAGAGAGAACATTTGCTAAACACTACTGTGTGCCTATAACTGACAATTGTGACATTTTTAGTCACCTGTTGTCTCAGTAATTTGTAACAGTGGTTTACTACAGTACCTTTGACTTTGTTAGATCAATGTGTTTATTATGCCAGTAAACATTTATTGTGTATGGACTGATGTGGAATCATGTTTTAATGCATATAACTTTTCTGAATGTTAATAATTCGATGCTAATGTGTAATATTGAAATTTTTGCGTATTATGATGCATTTCATTATTGTTCTTCATCTTTTCTGAGTTGAAGTAAATCTAAGTAAGATTCTGATATCGTATGTCATTTATCCAAATTGAATACAATGTACATGAGAAATAGGAGTGACAGTACCTAAAGAGAGACAACTCTGTAAGATGAAGTTTGATTGTACACATGAGACTTGCCACATCAAAGGCTTTAAAGTCTCACGTGATCTACTTGGTGCGATGACGTAACAGAATTAGAAAATTAAACGAGACTTACCTGTAAGTTGAAGTTTGATTGGGATTCTGTTACGTCATCTTTAGCACCAAGAGATTACGTGCCCTCCCTTGATTGACACTCCCTTCCCATTTTTCTTAATTATTTAAAATATAGGTCATTTGGTGGGGTTTCTTTTGATGTGTCAAGTTCTTTCCTTTTAATACTGACTTATCCACGTGGTAGCAATGCAATCTCACGTAATCTCTTGGTGCTAAAGATGACGTAACAGAATCCCAATCAAACTTCAACTTACAGGTAAGTCTCGTTTAATTTTCTAATTATTGAAATGTTGTATTCGTCTTGCTTCAGTGCTTTTTCCACTTTTCTTGCCTCATGTGTGTGTTCCGATGCCATCACTGTAACGTTTAGTTATATTGGAGATCGTCTCCTATGCTTGTCTCTCTGAAACTTATTCATTGTATTCATTCATCCTTCCAAACAAGGACGCTTTGTACCAAAACAGCTTGGTCATTGAGAAAAGACTGATAACTCCTACAATCAATCAATCCATACAAACACAGAAATTAAGGAAGCCCGTTAGTGCAGACCAACAAAAAAATATTTAGACCTTATATCTATCACCTGTTTTAAAATGTTGATGGAATATGTATACCAATGGAATGAAAATAAAAAAAATTTAAATAAAAAAAAAAAATATTTTCCAGAGCAGAAAAATATATTCGAAGACAGAAAATATTTCCGTACAGAAAAAGTGAAGATCGTCGGCAATAGAAAAAAAACCCGTAAACAATGACGAGACTGGGTGAACTATAATAAATGAAGATCGAACAGATATTTTAAATATTGTCATATTATATATCACAAGCACACAACTTCTAACAATCTTACTGAAAAGTATGTAGAACAATCAGTAACATTGTAAAGGTTGTTGTACATACATGAAAATGGAATTTATTGTAGATAGCGCCATAAAATTTATCAAAATAAGTAAGCTAAGTAAGTAATCAAAATAAGCATTTAAACCAATAAAAATTTTGGGATGATGGCCCGGACTGAAACAATTACAAGGAAAAGATTGTCTGATCTGTCGACTTAGAGCCAATCTAGATACATCCTGTCTATAAGATACAACTGTAGATATATACCCTTTGGCGAAACCTCATAAAGGACAACATCCATGACAACAGCCGAAAAATATGAACTTCAGCTAATAATATGTCTACAGGTAGCTCTGTATGTTCTGGATGATGTGAACTTCAGCTAATAATATTTCTGCAGGTAGCTCAGTACGTTCTGGATGATGTGAACTTCAGCTAATAATATTTCTACAGGTAGCTCTGTATGTTCTGGATGATGTGAACTTCAGCTAATAATATTTCTACAGGAAGCTCTGTATGTTCTGGATGATGTGAACTTCAGCTACTAATATTTCTACAGGTAGCTCAGTATGTTCTGGAAAAAAACGGAAAGTTAGAGAAGGATTTGCATTTGAAGAAGAAACACTTAATTTTATACTAATGCCCTGTTCTCACGAATGCACATCAAACCTAACTCGCAATACAATCAATAAGGAAGGAGACGGGGGGGGGGGGGGGGGGCACGTGCCCCCACTTTGAAAAGTGGGGGGAGGGGCACAACCATGTTTGTGCGCCCCCCCCCCCCCCCCCCCAACTTTTCAATTACAAAATTTTATGATGTATTAACATTGTTTTAAATAGCAACAGTTTGTCTCATAAATCTACAATTTTTCGGTCAATTTTCAAAATGTTTCTTTGGCTCGCTACCGCTCGCCAGTTCATATCATAGTAGACTTTCTGAATTATTTAGTTATTCTGATCAATCCTTTATATATACATATTCCTTTATCAATGCACATGAAGACATTTAACGTGCCCCCACTTTGAAAAGTGGGGGGAGGGGCACAACCATGTTTGTGCGCCCCCCCCCCCCCCCCCCCCCAACTTTTCAATTACAAAATTTTATGATGTATTAACATTGTTTTAAATAGCAACAGTTTGTCTCATAAATCTACAATTTTTCGGTCAATTTTCAAAATGTTTCTTTGGCTCGCTACCGCTCGCCAGTTCATATCATAGTAGACTTTCTGAATTATTTAGTTATTCTGATCAATCCTTTATATATACATATTCCTTTATCAATGCACATGAAGACATTTAACTCAAACTATATAGAATATTATCACATGCGCTTGTTAATGATAGAGGGTATAATTCTATTTAAAGTATTTTCTGATAAGTCAATATTTTGCTAAAAGAAATTACCTGGCTCGCTACCGCTCGCCAGACATTTATTCATGTACTTAAAATTTAGAATTGCACCAGAAATGTTAAAATTTGTGTATACGGAACATGAAACCCTCCCTCCCCCCCCCTTTGTTTTTTGGGGTTTTTTTTTTTTTCTTTTTTAATCTCTACCTCCCCCCCCCCCCCTTTTTTTTTCCTTTTTTTCCTTTCTTTCTTTTTTTTTTTTTTTGTTTGCTTGTCAAAAATTTTGGGATGTTGTGCCCCTCCACTTTTTCAGGCAGAGCTACGCCCCTGACAATTGATGCATATTACTTTAATGCGAATTAGATTCGCATCGCGTTCACACGACAAATTATTTTGATACATTTGTACTGGTAGCCATATATATTCAACTCAATAATGGATATAATTTATGCCAAATTATTGTATTTCTCATGGTTTTGTAAAGCATGTCATATCCGCATGCGCTTTGCGTTCACACGGCAACATGTCTAAAAAAATGAAGGTAATGCGAATTAAATGTCGTGTGAACGCAGCCAAAATCTAATGCATTAATGCGCGTTAGACCTTTCATGTTAAACTTTCTCAAGTCCTTATATAAAAAAAAGTTATCTTGAGAGAAATGCAATTGTTGATTAAAATTTTCAAGTAGAAAAGAAATTACCCTTTTAAAACTATATGCAGTGAACAATAGTTGCAGAGATATAAGTTAGAAATATCACAAAACAGAGAAGACAACCAAAGAGATTTCACTCTAAAAAAGTTATTTAAATGTATTGAATTTGAAAATTATTTGATAAAAGGACTTGAGCAAGTCTACTTTCATGTGAACATAGCATAAGAAAAAAAAAAGACTTACACACAGATTAAGGGTCTAATATCTTTCATTATTTTGATTTTAAACATTGCCAAAAAAAATTGGTTGCTTATTAATCTCAATATGAGGAGAACAAATTACAATCACATTAATGTGTCACTCGCTGAATGGACCTATTGATGCTGGCCGACAAATATGACATTATCGACCAAGGCATTGATCAACATGCATACATATAACCTAGACGATCAATCATATTTGTAGTATAAATGAGTTTGTCTATATTCCCAAATCACGAAACTCTCTTGAACCATAAAAAATGAAATCTATCTGAAAGGGAGGATGCAACTTTACATATTGATTGGTTTAGGAGTACATGTACTTTATTTTCAAACATTTTTATCTCCGTGATCAGTCAGTGGTGTGTCCACTCAATCGATAAGGGCTTCTAGTTACGGACACGATGACAGTCTTGTAACTTGCTCCTTCTTATCGTCATATAGCGGCATTGTGCAAATTAAAGGTGTCGTCCGCGATATGTGACACGCCACACGGTAATATAATCCCGCGGATCTAGTTTTTCTATTAGAGCTAAAAGTTTGTCGGTAATTGGACATTTTGATATAAAATATCACACACTGCCCTGGCGTCTACACGTGTTTGTTGATGCCCTGGGGTTACACGGCACACCGTCAAGTACAGCTCCGTTATATTGACGTTACCTCGCTCGTTTGGTGGTTTGTAGATACCTTCTGATACCAATACACAGACTCCGGAGCTATCAGTGCATTGAACATGTTGTAGAAAGTTTCTATTTTATAAATACATGTAAACATACATGTTAGTTAGACATCTGAGATGCTAGACTGATGTGTGAACTTTAAAATATATATTTTGCATCGTGTGGTATATTATTTCTGGTTTGTTACTTTGTTATGTATGGTGATGCATTCAGAAGTGGAACACGTATTGTCCAGTGACGAGAAACCAGGAACAAGTACCACCAAAATCCACGAGGAATTACCCGAAAGAGAGGATGATTTGGCTGATACAGTGCTAATAGGTAATTATAAAATATACACGTCATTTCTTATGGTTGTCGTCTGCTTGAAATATTTGACAGAGAGCTGCGAAGAGGTCATTTCAAATTGTTGATGTGATGAATAAAAGGTTCATATAATCCCCTGAATATCTAGACGTCCGGTCTTGTCACTGGGGGATGAGTGTAATGTAATATTCTCATGGTGATATGGACATTCTATGTCCCAGACGCCCACCCTGTACTATAAATGTGTATCTAGTGTGATCATTCTGGTATCATTACCATACGTCCATACTAAATAGGGGAATATAACAAGGGATACGGCAATTCTACTAATTAGTATGTGACCTCCATATACAACAATGGATAACGAGTATTTACACAGAACTATACATGGACATTGAATATTTATATCTAAAATGTCGGGTATAATGACATAAATTCGTATCGCGGTTTGCTAATGATACTAGTTTTGCTATTTTCATCTTTAATTCATACACATATATATTGCATATATATACAAAATATTTCTTCTTTTTCACCTTATGATTATTCAAAGTGGAATATGTACATTACATTCTATTTTGACCCACCAGAGTTTCAGTTGACAAAGTTTTAATTCAAATGTGTCGCCTTAATAATATTGTTGTTTGCGGATGTTATTAAGTCGACTGCGACAAATAATGAATTAAAACCTTAAAGCTCTTTTAAAAATAAAATCTCTCTCTCTCTCTCTCTCTCTCTCTCTCTCTCTCTCTCTCTCTCTCTCTCTCTCTCTCTCTCATATTGACTGTTGTACGTACATGTATCCCCAGGGAAGCTGTCACTCTAGGTTAATTAATTAAAACACCTCTCAATACACATTTCAGATACACCAGAGGAGAACTTTGCCGGCGGGAACTGCGTATTGCAGATCCTTACGTCGGCGTATGAGGAAGAGGAAGATAACTATACGTTCTTGTGTCACGTTAACAACGCTTGTAACGAAATATGTACGTATTTTCATCGGCTTTTTATCTCTTATATTTTTCTTCAAATAGTAAAATCTTCAGGAAAAATAGCTAAATGCTATATGACTTACTCATATATAACAATTTACATTTGTACCCCGCTTTGAATACTTTTGTTAAATGTAAAACAATCTTGACTATTCAAATAAATATATGATACTGGTCATCAAATAAATCTCTGATACTGGTCATCAAATAAATCTCTGATACTGGTCATCAAATAAATCTCTGATACTGGTCATCAAATAAATCTCTGATACTGGTCATCAAATAAATCTCTGATTCTGGTCATCAAATAAATCTATGATACTGGTCATCAAATAAATCTCTGATACTGGTCATCAAATAAATCTCTGATTCTGGTCATCAAATAAATCTATGATACTGGTCATCAAATAAATCTATGATACTGGTCATCAAATAAATCTATGATGCTGGTCATCAAATAAATCTCTGATACTGGTCATCAAATAAATCTATGATACTGGTCATCAAATAAATCTCTGATTCTGGTCATCAAATAAATCTATGATACTGGTCATCAAATAAATCTCTGATGCTGGTCATCAAATATATCTCTGATTCTGGTCATCAAATAAATCTCTGATTCTGGTCATCAAATAAATCTATGATACTGGTCATCAAATATATCTATGATGCTGCCAGTCAGATCTAGAATGTCATTTCAAGGGGCCCACTCTGTCAGGGCGAAAGCCTTTCATTTTGAATAAAATACGAAAAAAAAAAACCGGGGAAAATTCCAGTTTGGACCATATCCCGAGCCCCCCCCCCCCCCTCCTCCTCCTTCTAGATCTGCTCTTACCGGTACCTTAATGTAAGTTAATCAATATACGTCATAACCTGATAAATAGTCGTTATAAACATCTACGTATCATATACCATCTGTAACTGGATCCCAGTTCAATTATATATATGCAGCAACTTTTCCTGTTTCCTACCAATAGTCTTTTAACCTTTAGAGAATAGGTACAAAATAATACTCATCTTTCCGTACACCTCCGGCGCGTTTCAATTATGAAAGGTTATAAAATGCCAGATAAAATTTGATGAAGTCATGTCTTATTGATTTGAAAATTTGATACATAATTTTAGGTTGTGGATGGGTGCTCCTAGCAACCAGTTTCCTGCTCTCAGTGTTCGCCGTTGTTATAGGTAAATTTTTACATTTTTATGAAAAAAAAAAATTCGAAACAGAAATCTGCGTTGCGCACGTAGATGGCAGAAATACAATGAGTTTCAGGCACTTTGATAAAGTATCGATTGAAAATTTCCAAATAATGGAAAGCCAGTGCAAAACGAACTACTTATTGAACACTCAAATTTTCAAATATTTGTCACCAGGTATTCTCAGGTCACATGACTGTCCGTGTAATCGTGCTATTCCTGTCTACCTCGCCGTGGAGGGCGTGGTCCTGTTCATCAAAAGCTCCATGCAGGCGGCGAGAGTAATATGTAAACTGGAGCCGGACCCCGGAGAACGCCATTGTGTCTTTACAATCATAGATATTTCTACACTGTTCCTCATATTTTGGAATTTTACAGGTAATATTCAAAGCAAAATCCCAAAATGATAGTTTTATTTCCTTTATATCCCAAAATTTGAACACATTTGCTACTGGCCGCAGAAACGGCCAACGACACTTGGCTATTTGGTTGGCTGGGGTGTGTTGGCCGCAGTTCCAACAATGTTAAAAATTCAGGACCCAATTTCAGGATGTGGCCGGCACGAATCGGCAAGTTTTCCAGGGGATTGCTGACTATGACTCTCATTAAGCAAAACTAAACGATCGGCAATCATATTTTACCTTGTTAAGCTTTAATATAAATGATACGGCCAGAATTCAACTTGCCTCCGCTTCGTCTCTTTGAACTTGAGCGCCATGTTGAAAGATTATACCCATGCGTCAAGTCAAACACGTGACATCATACATATGGAGGTTGTTATGGAAACAACCTCGCGGTGTCACGTGTTTGACATGACGCATGAGTGTAAACTTAAGTCTGGTCGTATCATTGATATTTTAAAAAGCTCAAATTAACAAGGTAAAATATGATTGCCGATCGTTTAATGTTAAACGTCTTCAAATTCAATAGCATCATTTAAGAACAGGTAAATTTTCAGCATGGACCAGACATGCACGTTTCGGGTACTAAACCCTCGTCAGTGATCCTCAATCTAAACAATGTAATATGACCAAAGAGTGTGAAAGTTATTATGTCCAAAAATGTACCGAAAGACGTAGCAGGATGGCTGGGATATGATGCTACAGGACCCAAAGTCAGCAATCCTCTGGAAAACTTTCCAATTCGTGATGTCAAACTTCGATTCATGTATTCTCCAACCCATTGCAATTTTTTTCATTTTCGTACCAAATTTTTTTCTGTATTTTTACTAATTGTTCCAACTTAGCAACATTTTATTTCTTTTACATACATCATGTACTTTCTATCATTTCAAGACATGGAGAATGTTACTTTCAAATTGACCTTTTTTATAACACGCGAAATGATCTTAATGAATGATTTCTTTACACAGGTGGCGTGTGGGTTTTGGGAGTGTTCGATCAAGTCCAGACCAGTATACATGACGCGCCTACATACTGTGACATTTTAATGTACTGGTTCTCCGTGACCATGGTGCTGCTTACCACGTTAGTATTAATATTTAAAGTGTTCTTTTACTTTGGTCTCTGGATTCTGTACGACAAAATGGAGGCTTCAGGAACTTGTCTTGGTGCTCTGAGAGAGGAGAAGGCTGATCACGTGTGACATGGGGTAACCACTTTAACAGCCAATAAAAAAGTATGATTCTCTCCCGTATGAAGCTTACAGTGAAATGTAGTCAGCAAAGAAAAAGGTGCTGAATAAGTGAACCTCTATCATCTCAATAATCCCAAGTCGCCTTGCATTGGTTCTTACGTAATATGAACCGCATTAAAATGAGAGGTGGAGAAACTGATTTACATATTACAGCATAATCTCGATACAAATAAAACCTTTAATCAAAAATACAGCAAAATATTCAAAATCATCCATGTCTATCCTGACGGGCGATTTGATTATATCCGCTGTACCTCAATAAGTCAAAAGTGTGCTATTTTGAAGTAGGGAAAAAATAATTTGTTGATCATGAGATATTTTGATTTCTAATCATCTTTTTTACCCCTTACTTTATACATAAACCTCATTGACAAGGTACTTGAATAATGTGTCTTTAGGGAGCAACCATTTGATTTTTATGGGGGGGGGGGGGGGGGGGGGGCAGGAAGACTTTGCAAAAAAAAATTTCCGGATCGAAATTTTAGGGAAAAAAATTTTCCGGATCATGAAATTGCCCCTCACCCCTCTCTTCTTCCTTTCCACTGCCCAGTAAACACTTTTTTGTGTATCATAAACAAAGTATAAAAAATGGAACAAACTTTACGCAATTTGGAGTGAATAAATAAAATTCAAAAATCATAAGCACCATATAGCCTGTCTCCGTTGTGTATCATTTTAGTAAACAGATTATAGGCACCATATGCCATTCAAGAAATTAAAATGAAGTGATCTGCTGGCAAGAGATAAACTCATTGTGTGTTTGATGTTTAATATCGCCGAAAAATCACGCTGAATTATATAAACTTTAGGGTGATTTTCAACATTGGGAAAATTTACCAAAAAAAAAAAATCCGGCCCGAAGGGCTCTTAAAATGGCCGAAAAAAATTTTCCGGCTGGCAAAAGTCTTCCTGCCCCCCCCCCCCCCTCCCCCCCCCCCCCCCCATAAAAATAAAATGGTTGCTCCCTTAGCCAACTATTCCGGGAAATATGAATGGTGACTTCCCTCAAAGTAGCCATGGTAAGGGTAAAGTGTCTTACATAGTATAATGGCTCATGACATTTTGGGATATAATGTCTACATGTGAAGTAACGTTTAGTGCAAACTTGTTCGATACGTGCCGTCGTTGTCATCATGCAGATGTTCATCATTGGTGAAATATCATTTGTATAATGTAGCTAATTATACATTACATATTTATTAATAAGACATGAATATTATATATATAGAGTCAATCAAACAGTCCCTTTTATTGTTATAAAGGTCTTATTTGACCATCTTGAAAGTGAATATATTTACATGTATATGTATATTATTTAAAACTGTTGTAGACTTATATATTGCTTTTTACAATAAATCACAAAAAATAATTAAAACAAGATTAGTTGTATGTGTTCATTGATTCCATAAACAAGAAAGTTAGAGAAGTGGTAAACATGTATCAAAAAGAGAAGAGAAAAAGAAATAACAATGATTTACAATATTTATATGATACCCTCGCTGTTGCACCCAACTGTAACATTTATTTTACTACTTCACCAACTCTTCAGATTCATTGATTTTCTGTTCCTCTTTCATTTCGCTTTGGGAGTTATCTTCCGGTTCGTCAGACTTTGTTTCCTGTGACGTCAGGCCTTCATTTTGTTTACCGGAGACTGAAGGGGAAGAATTGGGTCTTCCAGAGTCGGTCTCTCCCAGATTTTCACTAGCAATACTTTTTCTGTCAAGTTCATTACTTTCCATGTCATAAACCGGGATATAATCCTCTGACTCCGGTGTCTCCTCTTCTATAGTATCAAGTTGGTGCCCGTGCTCAGATTTAGTTTCAGTTTGTGAAGTTGTATCGTGATCCTGAGTTCCGGATATCACTATTACTGGTGTCCCGGATGGTCCTGATTGAGCGGACGACACACTAGAACGGCGAGAGAGTTCGCTGTCGTCTGTTGGCGTCACTTTCATCTGCTCCATGATCCTATTTATTACCAATCCAGAGAGAAACATGCTGCAGATCTAAAGAAAACGTATCATAAAATTTCACAGTCCAATTAGCTTACAAGGAAATCTCGTGATTATCCCTCGATTTGATCTTTATTATCAACATTGTTACTATCCAGTTATTCCAATATTGTTAGCTAACGAACTTCATGGAAATCAAATGAAGATTAAAATTTTTACCTGAACGAGAGCTACGAATGTCATCAACGATGCCCAGATAGGAAGGTTATCTTTGAACCATTCCTCTAATTGGTCCAAACAAGAAGTCTGTAGAAATGAAAATATCAAGTCACGAATTAAAGGAAATTACAGTGTTCAAACTCGTTACTTTCTTAAACAACATTTCAAATGTTAAACGTCTTCAAATTCAATAGCATCAGTGCATTTTCAGATACAGCCAAATTAATCTAGTAGTATGAATTTAGAGTTGAATGGTATTTTTTGTTTTTATCATACGGCAAGATACCAACCTTATATAGCAATGTCCAAGCCTTGGTACTGACCGATAATGTATCGTACACCTTGAAACAGCTGTAGGGAATCTGATCTAGTTCCACGGACCATTCCGTGTAATTCTGTATACCACAGCATCCTAACTGAAATAATTAAGTCTGATAAAAACGTTTGTGTTGTTCTCTTTGGTGTGACATGTACTTGATAAGTACATTTTGTAATTAGACTATTTAATGTATCAACAGAGTTTGTACCATTTTATCTTCATAATCGTTGCTACACATGCAGAAAGTTCATCTAACCGTACCTGACGCTGTAAAGTAAACTTAGTGTCGTTGTTCAGTTGAGGCCACGTAGAAATAAGTAATGCTGGAACCTAAAGCAGAAAACATAAAAAATGGACCTTTATGATACAATCAAAGTTATAAAAAGCACTATATCATTTCATTGTCTTTAGCATTGAAAGATATTTTAGATTAAAACCATCCAAAAACACCGAAATTGATATGGTTTTGCATGCCTTTTGATAATGACTTTCTTGCTGTGTTTTTGTTTTTGTTTTCCTTTGTTTGACCAACGCTTTTATCATAGAATATGCAACAAACTACTCCACGTATTTTATTATAGTGAATGAAAATCAATCACAAGGTGGATGATATTCTGTCTTAGATTATTTGAACCATCCAACCACAGAATATATATGTATCTTCCAAAATGGAAGTAATCGGATGTGACATTTCTGCCGAATTGAAGCGACGGGTGTTGCATGCAAGCAGGAGATGCTGACTCACTCCCATATTAGGAATTCGCTATTTTTCGTATGTTTGAGGTTTTTGCTTGTTTGCTTTTGCTTCAGTTATATCCTGATTTTGTATGCCTTCGGTTTTTGATTTTCTAAATTATCGATTTTGTACTGTGTATTGGGGTCCATATTTGTCACAAAACCCAATATCGCCTACATGTATGACTTTTGATATTTTAGATTAAAATCTAATAAGTCGAGCTTTCACAGGATTTTATTTTTCGAATCATCTAAATTTAGTTATTGTGGCTCCTGAACATTTTTAATTAGAGAATCGGGATTATATTTGTTAATTAATAATCTTGCTTGTTTCCTTACCTGATCTTCGAGAAGATGATAAGCAATTGCAATTCCTATTTCCACGAAAATAAAAGCGATCATAAATCCCAGATACTGTAAATAAAAGTTTCACAAACTAAGGAACTTTGAAGAATAAAAATCAAATTTTCTCATCTGAAATACCCACTTTTAAAATTCTTACGAATTGCATCAAATTCATTATGTAAATTAATGTTTATCAGATATATAAGTATGCTTTTAAAACACAAAGAAACTTCATTAATTTGTTCTTGACGATCTACTCGTCAATTTGTAAGATGACAATTTGAATACTAGATGTGTTAGTTTTAATTTGTTTACCGTTTTAAGCAAACACAAAGCCTGACAAAGTCCGCCAACACACCCACATGCTCCTGAAATAGGAAAAATAATAAAGATCATTCTAAAAGTTTACAAATAGATAAAACTTAACAAAATCAAAACATAAAAACACTGATATTTTTAGAGTTTAATGTCGAGATGTGACCAAATGGATTTCAATTTTAAGACACAGATGTGACCCACTAGACCTTAACAGTTAATATCATAGAGGAAGGGAGGAAATCTCCAACCAGACCCGAATGCAGCACCAAGAGGAAAACACCCGATGCGAGAACGCAAAGACGAGCACAGCAAGAGACGAAAAAGAGACAACGACATAGAAACATCAAACACAAAAGACTACACATAAACCAACAAGACAAATGAGCAGCCGATGCCGACTTAGGATGGCCATTGGGCAAGCAAATGGTGTGGTTATCCGGATTACGTGCGCACAACCCTCCCACTATTCCGGTTACCAAAAGGTCTCGAAGAACGCACAATTGTTGTGTAAAACAACCTCCTCACTGTTAGATGATCATACAAACAGACAGCATGACACAGGGACCCAAGAAACACACAGATGAATGTGTAAATGTATGGGGAGTACGTTATACAGTCAGCTGTAGCGATTTGTTCATGCATGTTATCACCCAAGGAGTCCGACTGATATTCAGAGAGGACAGGTGGTCGGGGCCCTGTCTTTTCTGAAGAGGTCTGGACAAGGCCTGTCATGGAGTCCCGTCGTCACAGTCAGAGTGCAAGACTTCAGAATGCGTGGATACAAGACTGTACATTAGTCAAGTACCAAACCTGTCCGTCTGTTGACAGCATAGCCGTTTGATGGTTCTGACGCATTTTCGATGGTTATGCTGTCTACCTTTGACCCTTCTTATTTTGTTTATCATATCACCATGAAAGGCAGGTTGTATAGTACCCAAAGTATTATACTCTGTTGCTTGAATAGAATTGTTAAAGAAGCCGATTGTAATTTTTCTGAAAAAAAATTCCAGATAGTCTTAACTAGTTCATGAAAGCGGAATCCTTGACCTCAAAGTTTCTTGGTAATTTGTAAATTTCTGCAGTAAAAATCCAAAATGTTAGTACATTCTCAAGCGTACCGAATGAGCTGTGATATGTAAATGCCGTATAACGGTAGTCTGGGAACATCATCGTCAAACCAGGGGAAATTTATTATGTTGAATTCAAAATTAACTCTTTTGTCATAAACATTTGTATGAATCTAGATCCTTCTGTCTAATGTTATTTTTGTTTATATTACATTAATATAATATAGAGGATATACGAGTATGGTGAATTATATGACCTATGATATTTATTACGCGTTCTCAAATTGTAACGAGCTAGAGGGGAAGGAAACCACTGAAAGCCTTAATTCCCTCCCCTTCATATTTATACTATACAGTTAAAGTATACCATTGAGGGAGTTAGCACGATTCTGATTCCCCGAGACCAGACCTATTTCCCGAGGCGAAGCCTGATGATAAGAACATGCTGGTCGAGGGGAACCAGAATCGTGCTAACTCCTCCAATGGTATACTTTAACTGTTTTATTATACCGAAACAAACATTATATTGAAACAAACATATCTCTTGGGTATACAGAAACAAACATTATACTGAAACGAACATATCTCTTAGGTTCACAGGGTTCAAATGAAAATTCTAATGATTTTGCCTTGCCTTCTCGACTGAATGACTGAGTAACGGAAAACATAAATTTTTGATGATAAGATAAACAGAAACATCATTTATCATACTCATACATGTTTAATTTTTGATTGTTTTATTTTATTGCGGATTAATTTATGTGCTAAGCGGATAGGAGGCGGATTACTCTGCTCGCGTATTGAAAGCGTCATCCGATCAACCTTCACATCATCCGATCAACCTTCAACGACGCTGATTGGCTGATACTGACACACCCCAAAAGAAGCTCCGCCCGATTTTGAAACTAACTCCCTAGGGAATTAGTGCATCACATGATAAATCCTCGGAATTTCATTGGTAAAGCACGCAGGGACTATGAGAGAATAGTGCCCGGCAACCGGGCACTATTGCTTTTTGCTTTACAGAGTTACATCCCGCAGCAAGTATTATGACGTAATGAACAATGCATGAATGAAAATAGCAATAAGCGAGGGTGATCAATGAAACTTTAGATATCTCAAGTAAATTGCAATTAATTCATTTATTAATTAAAACTACAGTCATGTGATGCACTAAACCCATTAATGCCCGTTTGTGTGGGTACTATTCTCTCATAGTGTTGCTTTTAGAAGGTAAATAGTGCCCTCGCTGACGGTCGGGCACTATTCCTTCCAAAAGCAACACTATGAGAGAATAGTACCCACACAAACGGGCATTAATAGGTAAATAGTCTTCTCAACTAACGCACCCCTTTGCAGGGAAATAGTCTTATCAGGCGATTTTCAGGGATTTAGTTAAATTAAATGAGTTTCTTTTTATATAGGAAAAAATCAGTAGAGGTATAATAATTTAATATAACGAACGGTTTACTTTTTTGAGCACTCTTAAACTACAAGGACAAGGAGACTTACAGAAAAAAAAAATATATTTATAAAAGATTGACATAGTCGGTGCGAAATATTTTGGACGATAATATCAACGTCCACAAAGTTAAAATATATTTTAATGATAGAATCACCGAAAACATCAATTTTGATACTAGTTTTGACCTTTTCTGCGCTGTTGAAATGATGAGCAATGCTAGCAAGTAGGATGAAAGGAGGGGATCTCCAACAAAACGTGGTTGCAGCACCCACAGCAAAAACCCAGACACGCAGAGAAAGAGACGCAAAAGGTACAAGGAACACCAAATCCCATAGAAACATCAAACGCAAATGACTACATATAAACCAACATGACCAATGGGCAATCGGTGTCGACTTAGGACGGCCATCTGTCACCACAGTAGTAGACGGTGTGGTTATCCGGATTACCTGCGCACATGCTAGCTCATGCATGCTATCACCCGAGGAGTCCGACTGAGTTTCAGAGAAGACAGGCGGTCGGGACCGTGCCTTCTATAAAGAGGTTTGGACAGGGCCCGTCATGAAGTCCCGTCGTCATAGTCAGACAAAGAGCAGTTCTTAAGAATGCGCTGGTACAAGGCTGTAGATTGTCCAGTGCCAAGCCAAGTGACCGTGTTTTGACAGAAGGATCATATCGAAGGGCGTAAAATTATTGTGTAAAACATTACATCGTTTAAATTGAGGATAAATCACGATGGTTAAGAACCCGGGGCGTGCATGTCTTGTCCATGCTGCAAATTATCTGTTCTTAAATGATGCCATTGAATTTGAAGACGTTTAACACTGTAGATTGGTCAAGTATCAAGCCTAGTGTCCGTCTGGTGACATTAGTATCATATCCACGGTATAAAAGGCGTTTGATAATTCTGACGCATTTTCCATGGTTATACTGCCTACCTTTGATCCTTCTTATTTTGTTGATTATGTCATCATAAAATGCAGGTTGTGAAATACCCAAAGGAATATACTCTGTTGCTTCTATGAGTCCGAATTTCAAAAGAAGTTGACAATAATTTTGTAAAATCTCCAGAAAGTCTTTACTAGTTTGTAAAAGCGAAAACCTTACTAGTTTATGAAAGCGGAATCCTTGACCTAAAAGTTTCTTCGTAATTTGTAAATTTCTACTATGAAAATCAAAAACATCAGTACATGCTCTAGCATACCGGATGAGCTGTTAAATGTATATACCATATGCGGTAATATAGGAACATCACCGTCAGTCTAGGGAAATTTTCTTATGTTGAATCCAAAATCATTTCTTTTGTCATACACACTTGTATGAATCTCTCCATTAACAATTTTGATATTTAGATCCAAAAATGGTGTTTCTGTTTTTGTAACGCTTGCCTAGTTTAGAGTCAATTCCTGTGGATAAATAACATTTTTATACTTTCCAAAAACAGGATTGTCGATAGTAAGAATATCATCCAGGTACCTAGAAGTACCAATGAAACATTTCACATCATCATGTTTCCTTGCTTTTGAAGATTTTGGATAAATTCTTTTTCATACGTGTGTGTATGAAAATGAATCTGCAACAAGAGGCGCACAGTTAGTACCCATAGGGATCCCTTCAACCTGCTTGTAGAGATTCTCACAAAATCTTACATAAATGTTGTCCAAAAGGAAGGACAAGGCAACACACAGGTCACTAGATGTCCATGATTTGTATTCTATAGCGGAAAAGAAACCCTTTGATTCAGATATACAAATATAAGTTTTCCCCTCTTAATTAAAGCACCATTGAATGAGTTTGGACAATTGATAATTAATTTTGTCGTGAGGAAGCGTTGCGTACATATTTGAAAAAATCGTATGAAGAAATCGTACAGGCTTGAAAATTTCTAGATTTCATTTTGTCAATCACATTCCCTGAATTTTTAATAGACCAAAATAAATTCACATCATTCCTGTTTCCCAATATTTTGCTACGTGTTCCTTTATCGCCGTAATTGCTGACGTCAGATTTCTAGACAAAAGTGTAGTTAATCAGTTGCTAGAATTAGCAATAAATCGAAATTTGTAAGGAGACTTGTGCAGTTTTGGTATGCAGTATGTTGTAGGGAGATCCAATTTAGAAATAGGGATGTTGAGTGAAGAAATTTCACTGTTATGCTTCCTCAAAATGTGAAACATGAAAGGTTGTGTACATTATACAATGAAGGTTTATTAGGTGATGAATATTATTATATTTTTAGAATTTTTATTTTTGACGATAAAAGAAAATTATCATTAGGTGAGGAAATCTCCCCTCTCAATCTCCCCTCTCAATTAAAGCACCATTGAATGAGTTTGGACAATTGATAATTAATTTTGTCGTGAGGAAGCGTTGCGTACATATATGAAAAATCGTATGAAGAAATCGTACAGGCTTGAAAATTTCTAGATTTCATTTTGTCAATCACATTCCCTGAATTTTTTATAGACCAAAATAAATTCACATCATTCCTGTTTCCCTATATTTTGCTACGTGTTCCTTTATCGCCGTAATTGCTGACGTCAGATTTCTAGACAAAAGTGTAGTTAATCAGTTGCTAGAATTAGCAATAAATCGAAATTTGTAAGGAGACTTGTGCAGTTTTGGTATGCAGTATGTTGTAGGAAGATCCAATTTAGAAATAGGGATGTTGAGTGAAGAAATTTCACTGTTATGTTTCCTCAAAATGTGAAACATGAAAGGTTGTGTACATTATGCAATGAAGGTTTATTAGGTGATGAATATTATTATATTTTAGAATTTTTAATTTTTGAAGACAAAAGAAAATTATCATTAGGTGAGGAAATCTGCACGATCCCAAATGTTTTAGAATTTAAACGTTTAATGAATTGTCAAGATATTACATTCTTACGAAAACTATGTTAATTTATATAGATCATATTTTAATTTACTTAACATTTTTTAAAATGCTTATGCAATACAATTATTGCCTGTCCTTCACAAAATACAAATTTATCATAGTGCTATTATTATCATCTTGCGATCACTTTATGAATTGTATATATTGTATATATGTTGATTCTCTGAACCAACATGGGCAAAGAGAAATAAAGAATCTGAATCTGAATGTAATGGTATGCCCTCAATTAAGTAACAAAATTTTGCGGTTTACCTAAGCAAAGTATATCCGTATGACCTGGAGATGAAAGATGACCTTCGCTTAATAAGCTTCAAGTTTCCCTTCGGTCAACCTTACTTAGATCAGTGAATGACAGTCAAACATGAAACCCGAAATCAGATTTAAAAATCACAAAAAGACCTTCAAATTCTTGAAAAATATATAAAACAGATCGAACTTTCTCACGAGATACGGTATCTAGGGCGAGGGAAACTATGACTTACCTTTCTCACGAGATACGGTATCTAGGGCTAGGGAAAATGTGACTTACCAAAATCATAACTAAGATATAAAGCTTTTATTCTATAAGAACAATTTTTTTCAGAATTTATAGACCAATTATACCTATACCTGTAAATAGGATGATGATTCCCAGGAGCAAGCAAGCATACAACAAGCCCTGTAACAAACAAGAAAATCTTATCATGCAACCAAAACATTGTCTCTCATTTGTCTATATCTATCTAAACGAATTATTCTATTTATCTAATTTCTCTAATTTTCAAAGAAAATCAAAGAAGTATCCATCTGTTATTCTGTCTCAAAGTCGAGAATGTAAGGCAAACAAATTGGAATTTCCATTGGAACAGTTGCGAACCCCGGAATAAACAATTTTCCGATGGAGACTGAGGTGCCAAGGGTTGTTTGCATGCAACGCCCGTCGCAACAGTTCCATGAAACATATATATAACATATCATACTAGCATCACATTATATAATATTACTCAATATATCATGATAAATACTGCATAATTATGACATATCTCAGGACATGCTTTAACTCCTTCCGAGTGCCTGATGTTCAATTGAGGAACATTTTAGGGTGGAGGGTTGGAGGGACTGTATTGTTCCTGAAATTACCAATTGATTGTGATTATTTTTTATTCTGCTTTGGGTTTTACGTTTGACATTCATTCAGTCATGATATATATTTAGGTAATATTTTATGGACCATAGGCCATAACATATCACAAGTTATTACTGTATGTTTTGTTCAGAGATCGATGGATATTTAGTTATGTTTGTTTTCGAAAAATTTAGGATACTATTTGTAGTGTAGAAAAAATGGAATTAATGAAAAACACACTCTCAATATGGAATATAGACTTGTTCCTTTGTGTATAGTAAATTCACATTTTATGGTACTTCCGTTTCCTTAGCATGGACAATATCGACTAATTAGGAACTCTTTCAAGTAATGAATGTTAAAATTAAATTCTATAACTCAACAGATACCAAAGTCATGTAGAGGGTAAGACTATTTAACCATATTTTACCATTGTTTTCAACGCTTAAAATCAATACTTTCGTGACAAATTCGCTTTGGTTAGTAATTGGGCCTCAATAAAGTGTCATCTTCATTAATTTGGTATAAAGGCAGGCGTCATCGTGTTTTCTGGGAAAACTTCAATAATTGGTAATACTATACTTCTATCCAAGAAATAATATACATGTAGGAGGTTATACAAAATACGTTATAACGTAAAACAAAACACGGAAAAATGGGTTGGTTACACATAGGTTGTCGTTGTCTTGGTCATGTTTAGAATCTCATTCTTCATATATTTCCTCTCTATTAAGGGATATAGCAACACTGATGATACACTAATTGTTGAAATACGCATATGGTGCACTGAAATTACATAGAGCATATCTTTCGATAATAATAATTACAAGACCATATTGGTATCTCTGCTGTTGGACAATAAGTCCATGAGGATATCGTTCACCTCTTTTCACAGCGTTTCGGCAATGGACATAAGACATACCAGTACTTGTAAATTCTCCGTCATAACTTTTTTCTATGGGGTATCTCCCTGTAAGCAAGCTCTCAATTTGGTGTTCTATTGTGAGTGCTGTTCAGATTATCGTCAGGATCTTCTTTAACTCATTTGTGTCACACTTATGCCCTTTGCCGTGTGGAGCTCGTAAAAAAATTTCCCCGCGAGGGGTTTGGCAGTAAGTGTTTTGAATATTTTCCCTGACATGGTCGCCATAGCACTTTCTATATAGAAATGGCCTCCAACAATGCAGTTCATGTTTTTATATGTTTTCATATTCGTGCATGAACATCGACGGCGGGTGCGGCTAGCCAACAGGGGATGCTTACTCCTCCCAGGCACCTGGTCCCACCTCTAGCTTGCTGGGGTCCGTCGATGCTCAATTTGGTGTTCTATTTTGGGTGCTGTTGAGATATTCGTCAGGATCTTCTTTAACTCATCAGCTCCTTAGCTGGTTCTTTGGTATACATTTTAGGTCGTGTTTAGAATTTCTCTCTTTATATATTTAGATATTTCTATTTCATGTATTAACGTCTGGAACATCCATGATGAGACGTACACTATTTGTTGAAATACATATTTAGTGCTCTAAAATTATATAACTTTCACATTCTTTGGTCATATTACATTGTGTTTAGATTGGGGATAACTGACAAAGTACCCGAAACGTGCATGACTGTTCCATGCTGCATCTATTTATCTGTTCTTAAATGATGCTATTAAATTTAGAGACGTTTTCATTTTGATAATCGTAATAATCTCATATATGTAAAGGTCATAGAGTCGATTTGAGATAATTAAATTCTGGTCATTTTTCATAACATTCAAGCACATGAAAAGTGAGGCTACTTTCGCACATATTTTTGAAAATGGTAGTTTTCAAACGGCACTATCAAGAGGGTTAAATTTGGTGTGACAATATAGAGTATATATCTGAGGAAAATAAGAATGTCCATCCTAGTATGATGGTCCTATAGCAACTTGTGAATAGTTTATGTTGATATCCATAAAAAAAGTCTGTAGGAGGCAATTATTTACAAAGTATTTACAATGTAATTTCTATATAAACCTGTAATAAAAATGTGGGAGAAGAATTTATATAAGCTTTTAGCTTTTTTTCTTATCCCAAAATTGTTTGTTCGATCAAATGTACATTTATGCTGATTTTCAAATAAATATGTTTAAACTAACAAAAATGTGAGAAAAGTATTTCTAAGATTGTAAAATAAGACTCCATATACTTACAAATGCTGATGACATGAAATCTGTAGATGAGGGGAGGGTGGAGAGCGTCCATGACACAAAAATTACAAGGGCGATCCCGATGACCTGGAATAGATTAGAGGAACTATTTGAATACAAATGACAGGAACTATTGGGATAATGATAGAGGGGATTATCAGAACTGAAGGATAATGGTTTTATTTAAGTTACATCCATCAAAGAAAGTATGTTTAAACTTTCATATTTTTCAATGAAATTGTGTGAGTCAAATATATCTGTGCAAGAAAGGAGAACAACAAATCATATCCTTATGTTTTATAAGGGAGTGCTTTATTTTCGTTGATGAAAAAAAAACCGAGAATATAAAAACTGAACTTTCGTAGAACTTAATTTGATAAAATAGAAACGCAACTTTCGTGTGAGCAAAACACATATTCTAATATAAAATGAAAACCAAAATGCAAAGAGTATGGGAAAACTAGACGCTAAATCGACACAGTTTACAAATATAAGGTTTTTTATTTAAGGGTTTCGGAATAAAACTTTATCCGCACAAGGATGAAGGGAAGAAAGGAACAACAGTGTACAAGAAAGAAACGGTCAAATTAAAATAACATCTTTGAACAATTTTGTTAGTTCAATAGAGATTTCGGATAAACCATGAATTGTTCCGATCACATCAAATAATCATTTCAGATAATAATTCTGACATTTTCTAACCCCGAAATTGTGTACACACGCTAAAACTTTATATTTGTTTATCCATCAAAAATTTCAACATAAAAGTAAAGCGATTTTCATAATTTATTAGCTGGATCTTCATGTATTTCAAATAGTGTATTCATGGTCATTCACCATTCTATACAAATATACCAAGGCCATCTATGGGTATTTCATACAACGGATTATGATATCAGCTCGTGTTTAGCGCGGAAAAAGAATGATGTTTCAATGTAGTGGTATGTTTCAATGTTGTGCTCTGCGAATGTTTCAATGTCACAGCATAATATATTTATTTTTGCTGCAGCTTAATGCCGTGGAAATATTTTCTAAGTTTCACATTCATTGTGGTAGTCGTCATAGTTCACTGTATTTCTATTTTGTATAAGCAGATTCCACGAGTAATTATTATTTTTGACAGGCTTTTGGATCAATGGAAATTGCATTTTCGAATTATAATGTAAATCTTATTTCTCCACTGAATTTATTCAAGATGGCGCAACTTGCAATGATTTTTGGAAATTTTTTGGTCACATTTCTGATACCGGGACCAATTGCGATCCCTTGTTTTTGAATGATACAGCGAGAGAAATTATAATAATTTGAAAGAGACTTTTTCGGTCCTACTTTCTTAGATACTAAAATTTTCAGTATATATGTAAAATGAATCATAAATATTTGAATATGTTTAATGTTACCTTATCAAAAATGCAGCGCGTTATTTTACAGCGCCACCTACAATACATTCTGTACTTGGATTGTTCATTAGATAAAGAAGTCCTTCGTGTATCTATGGAGCTGTGTTATAATCTCCGTCTGTTTGTCCTTCGTGTTTCTATTGAGCTGTGTTATTATCTCCGTCTGTTTGTCCTTCGTGTTTCTATTGAGCTGTGTTATTATCTCCGTCTGTTTGTCCTTCGTGTTTCTATTGAGCTGTGTTATTATCTCCGTCTGTTTGTCCTTCGTGTTTCTATTGAGCTGTGTTATTATCTCCGTCTGTTTGTCCTTCGTGTTTCTATTGAGCTGTGTTATTATCTCCGTCTGTTTGTCCTTCGTGTTTCTATTGAGCTGTGTTATTATCTCCGTCTGTTTGTCCTTCGTGTTTCTATTGAGCTGTGTTATTATCTCCGTCTGTTTGTCCTTCGTGTTTCTATTGAGCTGTGTTATTATCTCCGTCTGTTTGTCCTTCGTGTTTCTATTGAGCTGTGTTATTATCTCCGTCTGTTTGTCCGATATTTCTTTTCTTGTGTGAGAGAAAGAGAGGATCTCAAACAACACTTGGTTGCAGCACCCACAGGAAAACACTATAACATCATATGTAAAACACAGAGTAGACAAGCACAGAAAGAGACACAAAAGAGAAAGGAACACACAACATAGAAACATCAAACGCCAAATACTATACATAAACCATAGAGAAAGATCTGTTATTTATTTTTTTTCAAGAATTTGTAAATCTTCTGATTGTGAATTTTGGAATCGGATTTCCGGTTTTATGTTCGACTCTTTCATTGACTAATTTATGTTTCAATGTTGCAGCAAGACAATCAGCGTTTGCAGCATGAACTGTTTACTGTTACAGGTGCTTTAATAAAAGCAAATAGGGAAAAGATCACCAAACAACACTACAGTAAAATTACATCCAACAACTGACACCATTGAAAACATACACAAAAATTAATTCACATCATATAAACCAAATTGAGAAGACCTCTAACAAGATGACTTTACAGTACAGCAACAATATGAAACATGAATAACAACACATAAAGGGAACAAGACCGATTTGCAAGTTTTCCCATTTTTGAATTTATCTGAGAAAAACATCTTTGAGCGATACAAGGACAGTATAAAATCACTTTTTGATCTGCACAATGTTGAGAGATATTTAGATAAGATCCATACAAAAACACCAAGTTTGATACATATACTGGTTTTGACAGTTTCTGTACAGCTGAAGCCTTGCTTTCAAACATGTTTACTCTCCCCGAACACTTCCAGTCAGAATAAAACAAAGATGCCAATTCATTTTGATGTCCCTTCATATAATATGTTATATCCAGGTATCTATTCGTAAAGAGTATGCAAATTGCAAAGTGAGTTTCAGAAGCGTAATTTAATGAAAAACCATCAGATGTATTCAGAATTGAGTAATGAAATATGGTTATCGTTTGGAATACTACTTAGTATTTCTTCTAATTACGTAAGGGTTATTCTACTGTCTCCGAGGGCGTAGCCCGAGGAGCAGTTGAATAACCCACTTGTTGCACGGCAATTGTATTGCCATCAAACAATTATCACCGTTGATTGAGTAATTATAAGTCGTAATTTCGAGTAAGATAAAACTATTCATGGTCAGTAAACAGTTAAGAATTTCACGCATTTTGAATGCAAGATTTCAAAGAAAACAACGGTTAAAATTCGGTCCAGTATTTGTTAATATAGGGGAATTAAAGTTAATAAAATAAAGGGAAACTGATATTTGAATTTTTCAAACTACATTGTAATTAGAGTACATAGGAAGCGGATTTTAGGAGATGCGATTATAGTTCATAGTTTATTTCATCAAAAGCAATACTGCTTATAGATACAATATTTACAAATAACATGAAATATAATAATTGCAAGGCCAAGTACCTGAATGTTACAATAAACAGATGATTCTACAATTCTTACACATCTAATTATTGGATTTTCCTCATATTGAGGGCAAGTTTTATAAATTTTCCTTAATTACACACCAAGGATTACCCTGTACAAGTTTTCCAACAAATATAAAAAAATACGGGAATATTATGATACTATTATATCTTTTCAAAATTATTCCAGTCAGTACATTATTCAGTCGAAATCTTGCGAGTTTTGTCTGGTAGCTGATCCTAATAGATGCATATTGAAACATTTTACAAAGAGCGGATCTACAGCGGGCTGGAAGTCAGCAATGCCCCCTAGAATTTGTAAAAATAACAACATTATTTCCCGTTTCTATGTATTTTCTTTCAAAATCATAGGCTGGACCCCTTTCCCTAAAGGGCTGAATCAACCTTATGGGGGAAAATCAAGATCCGCCAGTGACATTGAAAAAAGTAATTCAACCTGTAAATCGCGGGATTTTTTTTAATTCCTATTATGAAATGCCATTTTAGAGATGCTAAGGCGAACATTCCTTCCTTTTATTTTCAAAACGGGATGAAATGGACGTCATGTCAGTTAAGGACAGTTAACGGCTCAGTTGATCATTCAATGATTAGTTCAATCATTAATTCAATCATTGTTTCACAATGAAAAATATTGCACTGTCTGGAAAGGTGTTAATTACCGTCTACAAGGTAGACCGTGCAACAAATTAAAGTTAATGAAAAAGCAAAGAAATAATCCATTCTACAAATATATTCTAGAACTTACCCAAAATAAGACATTAAACCCCAAAAAGGTAATATGTAAAGTCCCTCTTTGTGTCATAGTTATTTTTTATACTTGATTTTCATTTTAATTCCTCACATTATCTCTAGATCGATCTAAATTTCATTTGAGGTTTCAATGTACTATTTGGGGTAAAGTTTTAGTATACGTTTCATTTGAGGTTGTAACTAACAACAATTCGGCTTTGGATTAGTTCAATCTAGCTAATCAAAGCATCAAAATCACGACTTTGAGAGTATCCACATATACGATTGAAAGGCGTAAGAAGGACAACTCTAGTATGCCATATTTTTTTATCACCCATTCAAAGTCCCTGGAAAAAATGATATATACAAGAAATAACTAATAACTTTAGTTCTTAACATAATGAATACGTTCATGTAGGACATTTGAACAGAATATACGATACTGATGTCAAAGATATTTTTTAATTCGGCATATCTTTATTGTTGTATTGTCATCTAATTAGTCAATGTTTGAAGCTCATGAGAATCGCTGTGTAATGCTCAAGAGTAGTTCATATGTAAAGAATCAAGAACATGGTTATTCCTTATGACATCGACATAGTTAAATTCATTGAAGTAATACCGTATATGTCCTCATTCCAATTAGTTAAAGAAGATCCTGACAATAATCTCAACAGCACTAACAAAAGAGCACAAAATTGAGCATCGAGGACCCTAGCAAGCTAGAGGTTGGACCAGGTGCCCGGGAGGAGTAAGCATCCCCTGTTTGGCTAGCCGCATCCGCCGTCGTTGTTCACGCAGGAAAACGAAAATATCTAAAATACATGCGCTGTCTGAGGTTATGTCTATATAGAAATTACTATGGCAACCATGTCAGGGAAAAATATTTGTCATTCAAAACACTTACCGTCAAACCCCTCGCGGGAAACTTTTTTACGAGCTCCACACGGCAAAAGGCATAGGTGTGACACAAAAATGATTTTCAGACCCAACCAAATTCATTTTATGGTCCAACCTCTAGCTTGCTAGGGTCCTCGATGCTCAATTTTGTGCTCTTTTGTTAGTGCTGTTGAGATTATTGTCAGGATCTTCTTTAACTAATTGGAATGAGGACATATACGGTATTACTTCAATGAATTTAACTATGTCGATGTCATAAGAAATAACCATGTTCTTGATTCTTTACATATGAACTACTCTTGAGCATTACACAGCGATTCTCATGAGCTTCAAACATTTACTAATTAGATGACAATACAGCAATAAAGATATGCCGAATTAAAAAATATCTTTGATATCAGTATCGTATATTCTGTAGTAGCGCCCTCTTGTTAGATTTTTAGCTCACCTGAGTGAAGCTATTGTCATAGCGTGGTGTCCGTCGTCCGTCCGTCGTTAACTGTTCACATTTTCTACTTCTTCTCCAGAACCACTGAAGGGATTTTGATTAAACTTTGTAGGAATGAAGTACTTATGTTCCCCTACAAGTGTTGTAATTTTTTTGTCCGTATCCTTGATCAGGTGGCACCTCCACAAGCAAAAGTAGGTCACGGGGGTACCCTCCTCTGACAAACTTCTTCAAAACCGAGGTACATATCGACAAACCGAAAGCATCGAATGTCTCAAAAGTGTTGTTGTTTTTGGTAACAGTCCAAAGTCAAATGTTTGACGCGTTTTTTGCGTCTTTTTGGACTTTGTCAACATGCTCTTTTTTTTTAACTATTTCTTGAAATAACTTGATAATCATATGATCTTCTGAATTCATTAACTGCATATTTGTTATATTTAAGTTAATAAAAGCTTTTATATACATTATATGCTATAACCTTATTTCTTGGAAACTTTTTCATATGAATCGATATGTTTACTGTACATATGGACCCAAGGGTTATGGGCTCAAGTCCTCACACATGCACAGAAATTTTTTTTTTCCCATTTTGTCAGCTTTTTATGCACTTTTAAATCATCTGAATACCTTTGATTTAATTTTAACCAAATTTATTTTTATGCCCCCGGAATCACAGATTCGGGGCATATAGTTTTTGGCCTGTCCGTCTGTTTGTCTGTCTGTTTGTCTGTTTGTCCGAAAAAACTATAACATTGGGCATAACTTTTGAATGGAAGCAGATAGAGCTTTCATATTTCACATGTGTATTCCTTGTGACAAGACCTTTCCATTGATACCAAAATTTTTGACCTTGTGACCTTGACCTTGACCTTTGACCTACTTTTCAAAAACTTTAACATTGGGCATAACTTTTGAATGGAAGGTGATAGAGCATTCATATTTCACATGTGTGTTCCTTGTGACAAGACCTTTCCATTGATACCAAAATTTTTGACCTCATGACCTTGACCTTGACCTTTGACCTACTTTTCAAAAACTTTAACATTGAGCATAACTTTTGAATGGTAAGTGATAGGGCTTTCATATTTCACATGTGTGTTCCTTGTGACAAGACCTTTCCATTGATACCAAAAGTTTTGACCTCGTGACCTTGACCTTTGACCTACTTTTCAAAAACTTTAACATTGGGCATAACTTTTGAATGGTAAGTGATAGGGCTTTCATATTTCACAACTTTGTTCCTTGCGACAAGACCTTTCCATTGATACCAAAAGTTTTGACCTCGTGACCTTTACCTTGACCTTTGACCTACTTTTAAAAAAACTTTAACATCTGGCATAACTTTTGATTGGTGAGTGATAGGGCTTTCATACTTCACACCAGTATTCCTTGCAACAAGACCTTTCCATTGATACCAAAAGTTTTGACCTTGTGACCTTCACCTTGACCTTTGACCTAATTTTCAAAAACTTTAACATTGGGCATAACTTTTTAATGGTAAGTGATAGGACTCTCATATTTCACATGTGTATTCCTTGTGACAAGACCTTTCCATTAATACCAAAATTGTTGAACTTGACCTTTCACATACTTAACAGAAAATGAAGTTTATACTAACAAAGATGGCACCGGGGGCATTCGTGTTTCACAAACACAGGCTTTATTCTTCCATTTTCACTCTTTTTTTCATTTCGCACACTCATTTATTGCGTATTTGTCATATTTAAGTCACTTAATGCCGTGAAATATTTTTATGTCTAGATTTTGTTATTTATAATTATGATTTTTGTGTAATTTTTATGATTAAAAAAAATATATTTATGTGCATTTGGACCCAAAGGTTGTGAGTTCAGATCCTGACACTTGCTCTATCATTATGCGATGCCAGTATATTCAGAGTGTGCATGGCTATCAGTTGAACGTAGTGTCCCCTGGGGCTCTTGTTAATTTTGTGTGTGTCTACTTTGTAAAAGAGTGTGCGGCTCCAAATTTCCTTTTGGGTTGATTCAGTAGCATAGTTAGATAAAATCTAATACCAAAAGAGCATTGGAGGGATGGTGCTAGGATGTTAATCTCCTTTAATTTCGATGGTATTTTAGGATGAAAAGACAAGTTTCCAAGATAGGAAACTAATATATGATATGTCAAATTGATAAAGGGACAACAGAAAGCTTCTTTCAGGCGACAGTGCTAAAAAGAAGTGATTAATACACTTCAAACATTAAGTCATTGGGGACGAATTTAATTGCTTTACACTGCAAAAAGAAATAAGGGTTCATAATTATACGGAAGTGTTCCAACTCTTTACCTTTTTGAAGAAAATTTCAAACCAATTTTAATGCACAAGGCAAGAGTTTCGGATAGTGTCAAAGTGATTTTCAGACACAGCCAAAATTCGCATTTCAGTAGCGCTTTCTTGTTTAATATTTTTAATTTTAATTTGAGCAATTACTTTGAAGAGAGTGCGCGGCTCCAAATTTCCTGTAGGGTCGATTTAATAGAACGATGACCAAAATACCCGGTAGCATATGAGAAAATGTTTTGTAGGTGGCGCTGTTAAATAACGTGCTGCATTGATTAGTAAAGTTTAAGCGTATTCAAATATTATATTCGAAATTTAACGAAACAAAGTTTCATCAGATCCTAGAATACTTGAATCATGTCCTGCTTCTTGAAAATGTGCACTGTCTGAATATCTATATAAACCAGCTGGTCATATTATTACAGATGACTTTTCAATAGTCCAAGACAAGCAGCTCCGTTGTCTTCTAAGAAAAGGACGTAAGTATAGAATCCCATTCAAGATAGATTTTATTAAATGTCGCGAAGTGCTAAAGGAAGCCTTAGATAACTATACCAGACGATGGTGTAAATCGGAAGGAGTCGAATCGCATGCTCTGAATGACAAATATGGATAATGACCATATTCCTGTATACAGCACAAAATCGATAATTCAGAAAATCAGAAACCGAAGACATACAAAATCAGGATAAAACAGGAACCAAAGCAAACAAACAAAAACCTCCACCACATGAAAAGAAGTGAACTCCCGATATGGGAGTGAGACCAGGTGCCCAGGAAGAGTAAGCATCTCCTGCTTGCATGCAACACCCGCCATGACTGGAAATCCTCATTTTGGATATTACTGATATTCGAATAGAAATCCTTATCTTTTTGAAAATCAGAGTTCTAAATCTGAAAGATATTTCAAATCCAAGTTACGTAATTTACATGAAAAATTTGTCTTTGCGCCTGCAGACAAAGCAGTCAACAACACCATAATCATTTGAAAACAACTACTACATATCAACTTTAGTTTCGGAAATTTCATCTGCAAATATTATATCGCAAGCAATGAAAGTGTCCCCAACATTTTGAGCAAACATAACAGTGAAATTTCTTCATTTAACATCCTTATTTCTAAATTGGATCTCCTTATAATATACTGTATACCAAAACTTCACAAGTCTCCTTATAAATTTCGATACATTGCTCATTCCAGCAACTGCTCAACTACAATTTTGTCTAGAAATCTGACATCAGCACTCGCGGCTATAAATGAACACGTGGCCAAATATTGTGAAACTGTTTAGTTTAAACATATTTTATTCATCATAAACATGAAAAGGGATTGGGCAAAAGTTATCTCAACATTACAGGAGCCCTCTCCTTAAAATGTACAACATATAATGATCAAGATGACGACATTCAAATACACACAGAACGAGACCAATTATTAACAAATAATATAAAGAAAGAGACAGAGCAGAAGAAAAGTAAGAAAGAAGAGAAGGATAGGAAGTTGACGCTTTTCCTGCATTACAATATGACATATTTAGAAACGTTTACTCTCTTTGATAAATTTCTGAACTGCAATCATTATCTTTTCGTTATCTTTCGAACTCAAATCTATTTCATTTCCGAACAGAAGAAGCTCAATATTTAAGGGTTGAAACATTACTAATTCATTGTATAGGTTTGTTCGTGCCGAAAGATATAATGTGCAATTTAGTAAATAATGAGAAACATCTTCGGTATGATGTCCACATGAGCAGTGCGAGGAATTAGACAGATTAACTCGAAATAGATCATAATTCAAGTTACTACATAGATTTCGGAGTCTTGTATGAATAATATTCCATTTTCGCTCACCTGTATAAAAATAATTTGGTACCTTGAATACGTAAAGTGTTTTTGAATTGATTGATAGTAGAATTATGTCTAAGTTCAGGTTCTAAAGAATTCCATGATTTTATTGTTGAAGGTATGTAAGTTAACTCGTTAACTGCAACCTAAAATTTGGTAGAGTAAAGTCTGCGTCGTGTCTTACATTATATACATTATTTCTAACATATTGGTCAGTAATAGCGAGCGAAGCTCGCCCTTATGGTAACGCGTATACACATATCTTATTGAGAAAATATGCTGAATCAAAGAATGAGAATGTACTACTATGCTTTCAAAAACTTTCGTCCCCTCGCAGACAGAGTTGCTGCGGAGATGCTGGATATTGCTATTTAAATTTTTTTTCGACTCCAAGTAGACGTATATGTTATACTCAATTTTTGTTTATAGGTTAAATTTATTGAAAATATTTTTCGTAAATCAGGTAACGATAAAGCATCAACAAGGCGGCGTAACCACGGGAAATCCGACATTTCCGGTTTTAAACGAGACGTTTCGCTCTAATTGCTTTTCTCGTCTCGGGTGGTTTCGTACTGTCAGAAGTCGGAATATGTTTGTTTTTTTCTTTTGTTCTTAAGTAATTTATTTTCAGCTAGCCTAAACATTATTCTTACAAAATAAAAATGAATTATAAAGAACCATATTTTTGAAGAACTATATTTTTAAGCCCCCCCCCCCCCTAAAATGTTCATCTGCTGGTCTAGATCAAGTTTACAAATGCTTCCGTGTTTCCACTCGCCTTATACTACCTTTTTTGGCAATCATAAATAGAAAGTTTTGTAAGATAAGATAAACCATCATAGTCAAAATAAAAAAGAAAGATCTTTTTTTATTTTATATATTATAATCATATCTATTTTCTCTCCGCTCGCACAAAAAGGCTTTGCCTTGATTCATATTATTAGCGAGAAATTCCGGAACATTTCTATTATAGATTTTATGAAATAACGCTAATTTTCTTCTCTCCCTCCTGCTTTTTAAAGTTTCCCACCCTGTTTCGAAATAAATAGCTTCTCTACTAGAAAATAATGGTAAACCTGTTACTACCCTCCCTGCTTCTAATTGAACTCTTTCTAATCTATCCTCGTCCTTTTTAGTGCAACCATCCCAAACCTCGCAAGCATATTCAAGAAGTGGAAGAATAAAGGTCATATATATTTTATGAAGAGCTTTCCTACTCAGAGTAAATTTTAATTTCCTTAATACATTTATTTCTTTCATAGCTGTTTTACATATATTGTCAATGTGTATAGACCACTTAGCATCATTGGAGAAAGTTAGCCCAAGATGTTTATGAAAAGACGTTGACGTAATCAAGGTGTTATCAAATTCGAGCGTTATTGATTCCTTACGATTTCCAATTAAAAGAACTTCTGTTTTAGCTGGATTAAATTGTACCTTCCATACTTTTGACCATTCAACGAGTTTACGACGATCACTATTCAAGGATTCTTTAATATTATCTAAATTATGGGAACTGGAGGAAATTGACGTATCGTCTGCAAAAAGTCGAGCTAAATTTACAAGAGAATCAGCAATGTCATTTACATAGAGAAGAAAGAGAAAGGGGCCAAGCACGGACCCTTGCGGAACACCGGCATTTATAACACTAGATTGGGAGACAGAATTATTTATGAAAACAGACTGTTGTCTATTGGTTATGTAGTTCTCAATAAAGGTTAACAAAGCCCCCCTTACCCCATAACATTTAAGCTTTATAACAAGACCCCTGTGCCATACTCTATCGAAGGCCTTCGATATGTCGCAAAATACCATACAGGTTGTTTTATGTTCTTCAAGGTTCATACATATTGTATTAAATATTTCGATAAGTTGGTAGACTGTTGAGTTGTAAGGAAGAAAGCCAGACTGAAGTTTATATATCAAATTGTTTTCTATCATAAAATTGTGGATATGTTTATGGAGTATTCTTTCAAAAAGTTTTCCTACAGTACTTAACAAAGCTATTGGTCTATAATTTGAGGGGTTAAACCTATCGCCTTTTTTGAAGATTGGCATGACGCGAGCGTACTTCCATTTACTGGGATATATAGACTTTTCAAGACATTTATTGAAGAGCATAAGAAGAGGTACGCTAATTGTATACATTGTGCCTTTTAACATTTGATGACTGATTTCATCAGATCCTGATGCTTTGTTTAATTTTAAGGATTTTATTATGTCTATTATTTCTGATAGGGTAATTTCTATTTTTTCGATTGAATTTTCAGTTTTATTTTCAAAGTCAGGTTCAAATGATAGGTCGTCATCAATATTAGATATATTGGAAAAATAATTATTTAAGATTTCGGCTTTTTGAAGATCATCCGTAGAAATGTTACCTGTATCTGGATCCAAAAGAGGGGGGATAGGGGTGAAAGAACCATTTCCTTTCATAATTGTGCGAACAAGTGTGAAACTGTTATGAACAGAAACAGTCTAAACTTCTTTTGGTCTATTAAAAATTAAGGGGATGTGATTGACAACATGAAATTAAGAAATTTTCAAGTAAATACGATTTCTTTATACGACTTTTCTGATATGTACACCACGCTTCCTCGCGACAAAATTATAATGATCCATTGTCAAAACTCATTAATTGGTGTTTTGATAGAGAGTGAGAAACTAATTTTGTACATCTGAATCAAAGGGTTCTTTTCCGCCACAGAATACAAATCATACAAATCATGGACATGTGATGACCTGTGTATTGCCTTGTCCTTCCTCTTGGACAGCATTTATGTAAGATTTGGTGAGAGACTCTACAAGCAAGTTGTAGGAATCCCTATGGGTATTAATTATGCGCCCCTTGTTACAAATTTATTTTTATATACGTATGAAAAAGAATTTATCCAAAATGATGATTTGAAATGTTTCATTGGTACTTCTAGGTACCTGGATGATATTCTTACTATATGGACAATCCTGTTTTTGAAAAGTATAAAAATGTTATTTATCCACAAGAATTGACTCTTAACAAAGCAAACAGTACAAACACAGAAACACCATTTTTGGACCTAGATATCAAAATTGTTAATTGAGAGATGCATTCAAGTGTGTATGACAAACGAGATGATTTTGGATTCAACAAAGTAAATTTTCCCTGGCTTGACAGTGATGTTCCGTCATACTGTATTTATATTTCACATCTCATCCGGTATGCTAGCGCATTACTGATGTCAGCAATGCATGTATTTTATATAGTTTTTATTTTCGTGCATGAACGTCGACGGCGGGTGCGGCTAGCCAACAGGGGATGCTTACTCCTCCCGGGCACCTGATCCCACCTCCAGCTTGCTGGGGGTCCGTCGATGCTCAGTTTGGTGCTCTATTGTGAGTGCTGTTGAGATTATTGTCAGGATCTTCTTTAACTCATTTGTGTCACACTTATGCCCTTTGCCGTGTGGAGCTCGTAAAAAAGTTCCCCGCGAGGGGTTTGACAGTGTTTTGAATATTTTCCCTGACGTGGTCGCCATAGCACTTTCTATATAGATATAACCTCGGACAGCACAATGCATGTATTTTATATAGTTTTTATTTTCGTGCATGAACGTCGACGGCGGGTGCGGCTAGCCAACAGGGGATGCTTACTCCTCCTGGGCACCTGATCCCACCTCCAAACGCCTTTTATATCGTGGATATGATCCTTCTGTCATCAGACGGACACTTGGCTTGGTACTGGACCAATCTACAGCCTTGTACCTGCGCATTCTTAAGAATTGCACTCTAACTGACTGTGACGGCAGGACTCCATGACGGACCCTGTCCAAACCTCTTTAGAGAAGACAGGGCCCCGACCACCTGTCCTCTCTGAATTTCAGTCGGATTCCTCGAGTGATAACATGCATGAGCTCGCTACAGCTGGCAGAGCACGGACTGTATTTTGCATGTCTTCTGTTTTTTTATCCATATGTGTGTTTGCTGGGCCCCTGCGTCATGCTCACTGTTTGTATGTTCATCTTACAGTGAGGAGGTTGCTTTGTGCGTTCTTCGAGACCTCTTGGTAATCGAAAAAGTGGGAGGATTGTGTGCACGTGATACGGATAGCCACAACGGTTGCTACTTGCGTGGCAGATGGCCGTCCAAAGTCGGCACGTGATGCCCATTGGTCTCGTTGGTTTATGTGTGGTCCTTTGTGTTTGATGTTTCTATGATGTGAGTTGGTGTTCCTTGTCCCTTTTGTGTCTCTTTCTGTGCGTGTCTGCTCTGTGTTTTTGCATTGGGTGATTTGGAGTTTTGCTGTGGGTGTTGCAGTCTGCTGTTGTTGGAGATCCCCTCCTTTGGGTGTTGCAGTCTGCTGTTGTTGGAGATCCCCTCCTTTGTTATATATATAATGAAAATTGTAGCACCTAAGAAGTAGGACCGAAAAATACACTTTAAGCTTATTTTAATTTCTCTCGCTGAATCATTTAAAAACAAGGGATCGCAATTGGTCCCGGTATCATAAATTCCAAAAATCATTTTAAGCAGCGCCGCCTTGAATAAATTCAATGAAGAAATAAGATGCTCACTATAATTCGAAAATGCGATTCCATTGATACAAAAGCCTGTCAAAAAATAATAATTACATGTAGAATCTGCTTATACAAAATGGAAATTTATACAGTGAACAATGATGACTAACACAACGAAAAAGTAAGAAACAGAAAATATTTCTACAACAAAGAATGAGAAACTTAGAAAATCTTTCCACGGCATTAAGTTGCAGCAAAAATAAATACATTATGCTGTGACATTGAAACATCATTTCAACAAAACTTTCTGTTGGGTCGATTAAGTAGCATCGTTAGTTGAAA
The DNA here is from genome assembly GCA_028142955.1 of Pinctada fucata. Lineage (NCBI taxonomy): Eukaryota > Metazoa > Mollusca > Bivalvia > Pterioida > Pteriidae > Pinctada > Pinctada fucata. The sequence continues at coordinate 92,482,664 of AP027103.1, forward strand.
TCTATCACCAAATGAGTATCTAAGGGATGATGCTAGGATGTTAACCTCCTGTAATTTCGATGACATTTTAGGATGAAAAGACAAGTTTCCAAAATAGGAAACTAATATATGATGTCAAATTGACAAAGGGCAGAAAAGACTATTTTTAGGCGACAAAGCTTGAAAGAAAGTCATTTTAAATACACTTGAAGGAACATTCATTAGCGTGGAACGTGTTCCGTGCTGCAAAGGAAAATAAAGAGCGGATAATTAGAAAAATGAAGTGTTATCTGTTCCAACTCGTTACCTTGGAGATTTTTTTTCCATATCCTTTAAACATTCTTTTCAGTTATTTAGCAAGCCTTCACTCTGTGAGGAAAGTAAAAATGAAGGCATTTCAAACACGGACGGTATTGTTTCATTTCAACTTCCCACATGTCTTTGTAAGTCTGCCATCTATGATCGTGCATGAATTAGGTAAGATAGTGCTTTGGGTACGTTTTCGACACTTGGAAGTTATCTTTTTAGTTTAACATTACTTGATTTCCAACCCTTGTATGATCATTTCTTGGTAAGCAATAAGAACTTGTTGAACGCTTTCCTCCTACGTAACATTACCGTATTGTATAATAAAGACTATTGAACTGCTTGGAGAAAAAACAAAACATGTCTACTATTTCAAACTCTTTGTTTTAAATTATCCTATCTTGTTACTCAAGAATTCCTTGTTACCGCAAACTTGTGATGCTTTCCGCTTTAAGACATCTAATATCCTAGGAAATCAGGGTAATTGTTAGTAAGGGTTGACAGTTTCTATAAGAGATGAGACATATTCCCCGGCTGAGACAAGTCACTGTGATATTTATGTTGTCTTACGGAACGTTCTGTATTGGCAGTCTTACCTAATACAGCATCCCAAACCAAACAGCGACCTAAATCATGCATGACTCTGTCAGCCGCTCTGTTTACAGACCATAGTACATTTCCCAGATCAATATACTTTATATGACGCTTTGCAAAGAAAGCAATGGTCTCATCTGTATCTCTCTCTATAGAGTGAGAGAGTATGCTTCAAATATCACAGGATAAAGGGAAATTAGACAGCGATGTTGGCTTACAGATCAAAATGTGCATTATAATTTATTAAAAGGAATCAGAGATGGACTTAATTAAAAAACTCATTGACTAAGTATTAAGCGTTTGAATTTGTTTTTGAAAATGTTTGCAATTCACGAGTAATTTTGAGTTCATTAATGTCTGACATTATTCTGTGCTTGGATTGTTATACTTCATCGATGTCGTCTTTACATTGAATCTGAGGTAAGAATTTAATTGCGATGTAGCCCTCGGCGTCAATCTCAATGGTTGTTGTCCAGCTTTTGCATTTAAAGAATGGCTCTACTCTATGATTTAACATTCTGACCAAGTTCTAGATTTTATCATTTGTTGCACACTTTTGCCTACGAAGTTTTTCTCATTACTTTAGTTTGCTTCAAAAAGGGTAAGATGCCACCAAGCATGCAAGTCTCTCTCCAACAGTTAACAATCGATTTTCCCAATTTAAGAATTAATCAAAGGAGGCAATTTCTGCAACGAAAGCCGAAAGTGGTCCTCTGATCGTATCCAAAAGATTGAAACTGGAAATGAGTCATGCAACTTTGGCGTAAAACGGTATCGATCATAAATTTCTGGCAGTGGATGAGAGCGTAAGGGATTTCTTCGTATACATTTTCTGCATACAACCCGAGGCAATAATATAACTGGAATGGGTTTTTTTTTATTTTGGACTTTGCAAATTGCAAACAAGTTGCTTCATATCAATCAGTAAATCGTATGTAACAATGCCAAAAAAAACCCGCGGACTCCGTTTTCGTGGTATTCTCACATTAGAAAACGAAGACTGACATCCAGTATTGGTATGAATCTTTAAGATAGATTAACAATTTTAGTAAGAAAGGAGGGGATCTCCAACAAGAATCGGTTGCAGCACCAACGGCACCAACAGCAACACACCAAACACCCCTAGTGAAAACACAGAGAAGACAAACGCATCCAGAGACAATGAACAGCAAACGAGACATCAAACATCGAACAAAAAAGACAACACATAAACTATCGAGACCTATAGGCAATCGATGCCGACTTAGGACGGCAATTAGCCTCGTTAGAAACAGATTGAGATGGTGTGGTTATCCTGGATTCTGGTTACCCAAAGGTCTCGAAGAACGCACAATTGTTGTGTAAAATAATCTCCTCACTGTAAGACGACCATACAAACATGACAGCACAACGCAGGGTCCCAAGGAACACAGAAGTATATGTCAATATACATAAAAATAGGGTAGGGGCGTACGAAATGCAGTCCGTGCTCTGCCGGCTGTAGCGAGCACATGCATGTTATCATCCGAGGAGTCCGACCGACATTCAGAGAGGACAGGCGGTCGGGGCCCTGTCTTCTCTAAAGAGGTTTGGATAGGGCCCGTCATGGAGTCCCGTCGTCACCGTCGGTCAGAGTGAAAGTCTTAAGGAAGCGCTGATACAGGGCTGTAGATTGGTCCAGTACCATTGTCCGTCTGGTGACATTAGGATCATATCCACGGTATAAATTAAAGGCGTTTGATGATTCTGACGCATTTCCGATGGTTATGCTGTCTGCCTTTGATCCTTCTAATTTTGTTTATTATGTCACCATAAAGATAGGCTGTGGAATATCAAAGTAATATACTATGTTGCTTGTATAGGTCCGAACTTTAAAAGAAGCTGACTGTAATTTTCAATTCCAAATTTCCAAAAAGTTTTTACTAGTTTATGAAAGCGGAAACCTTGACCTTAACGTTTCTTGGTTACATGTAAATATCTACTATGAAAATCCAAAACATTAGTGCACGCTCTAGCGTACCGGATGAGCTGTGATATGTAAATGCCGTATGACACTAGTCTGGGAACGTCACCGTCAAGCCAGGGGAAATTTACTATGTTGAATCCAGAATCATCTCTTTTGTCATAAATGCTTGTATGAAGTTCTTCATTTGTAATTTTGATATATAGGTAAAAAAAAATTCTGTATTTTTAACGTTTGTCTTGTTGAGTGTCAATTCCTGTGGATAAATTTCATTCTTATATGTATCAAAAACAGGATTGTCAATAGTGAGAATATCATCCGGGTACTTAGACGTATAAGTAAAGCATTTCAAATCATGAAATTTTCTGTTCTTTTGAAGATTTTGGATAAATTCTTTTTCATAAGTGTATAAAAATAAATCTGCAACAAGAGGCGCACAGTTGGTATCCATAGGAATACCTACAACCTGTTTGTAAAGATTTTCACATTACATTGTTTAGATTTAGGATTTAGGATCACTGATGAGGGTTAAGTACCCGAAACGTGCATGTCTGGTCCACGTTGCCAATTTATTTGTTCTTATTTCACGTTGCAGTGTGGAGCAGTTAAAATCGTTCCCCGTGGCCTGATGTTTGTCAAGTGTATTAATTACTTCTTTCCAGCTCTGTCACCTGAAAGAAGCTTTGTTTTGGCCTTTTATCAATGAGACATAAAATATATATATATTTTTTTTTTTTTTGCTATTTCGGATACTAGCCATTTCACCGATAACTATCATCGAAATTAAAGGAGTTTAACATCTTAGCACCATCCCTCCAATGCTATTTTGAACAAAGATTTTATTTGGATATGCTACTGAATCGACCCTACAGGAAATTTGGAGCCGCGCGCTCTCTGTAATGTAAATGTAAAAATCTAACTTCTATAGATTAAAGAGGGCGCTACTGAAACCATTTATGGTGGCGCCGCCAAAAGCATCACTGATGAGAATTTAATATTCGAAACACGTGTCTGGTGCATGTAAATTGATTTGGAATTTTCTTCAAGAAGGTAGAGAGTTGGAACCCTTCGACATTATTCTTAAATGATGCTATTCAATTTGAAGACGTTTACATGAATATTGTCCAAGAGGAAGGACAAGGCATTACACAGGTCGCTACATGTCCATGGTTTAAATGATGTGTAGTCTGTTGAGGAAAAGAAACCCTTCGATTCAGATGTACAAATGTAAGTTTTCCCCTCTCGATCAAAACGCCATTTAATTAGTTTAGACAACCGATCATTAATTTTGTCATGAGGAAGCGTGGTGTACATATTAGAGAGGTCGTATGAAGAAATGGTTTTGGTTTGGAAATTTTTAGTTTTCATTTTGTCAATCAAATCTCGAAACTGTTCATGCGTATGGATATTTATGTCATTATTATGAAATTGTCAATATTGAAATATATGTTCTATAGTACCAATTTTGTTGTACTAGACACGTGTTTCGGATATTTTAATCCTCGTCAGTAATACTCCATGCCAAACAGTTTAAATAAAGCCAAGTGAATTTTTCTGGCGCCATCTACAATACAGAGCTTTAATTTCCTCTTGCCAAAATGAGCGGCTCCAAATTTTGTGTAGGGTTTATTCAGAAGCGTTTTTAAGTAAAAATATGGCCAAAATCGTTGGAGGGTAGGCGCAAGGAGCTTTATTCTAAACATGACCAAAACAATTATGCCGAAACCCAGCTAAGGACAGAGCTATGCAATGAGGGAGATATCCCTTAGTTTTAGAAATTTAGGTCTAATTTGATGACAAGAAATTTAGAATATATTTCACATTGCAGTGCGTAAACACTAAAACTAGGTGAACGATATCCTCGGGGACTTACAGTCCACCAGCAGCGATACCAGCCTAGTGGTTGAAATTGTCAATATTAAAATATATGTTCGTTAGTACTAATTTTGTGGTACTAAACACGTGTTTCGGATATTTTAATCCTCGTCAGTAGTACTTCATGCCAAACAGTTTAAATAAAGCAAAAGTGAATTTTTCTGGCGCCATCTACATTACAGAGCTTTAATTTCCTCTTGCCAAAATGAGCGGCTCCAAATTTTGTGTAGGGTTTATTTAGAAGCGTATTTAATATATATGGCCAAAAATCGTTGGAGGATAGGCTCAAGGAGCTTAATTCTAAACATGACCGAAAAACATTATGCCGAAACCCAGCTAAGGACAGAGCTATGCAATGAGGGAGATACATGAACCCCTTGGTTAAAATGACTTAAGACGGCCATCTGAAACGTAAAGTGAAAGGAGTGGATAAGTAAGTGGTAAAATGAATGGTAAAGGTAATACGGATTACGTGCACATAATCCTCCCACTTTTCCGGTTACCCAGAGGTCTGGAGGAACGTTCAACACGTCCTCAAAGATGACCATACAAAGAAGATAACATAACGTAGGGGCCCAAGCAACGCACAGATGGATATATATGGATTTAAAATAAACAAAAAACAAAGGGCGTACGAAATACAGTCCGTGCTCTGCCAGCTGTCACGAACTCGTGCCACCCGAGGAGTCCGACTGACATTCAGAGAGGACTGGAGCATGTCCCCTAGACCCTAACCCTAAAGCCTCATGTACCATGTTTCTCAAGTTTACTGAGATTTTGCATAAACCAGATCTGCTTGTTCCCTTCTGCACCCTTCTATTCCACAAAATAATTTTGCTCAAATCTTCATTAGGTCATTGAATGAGGCACTATCTAAATAATGAAGGCTTTAAACAATGGAATACCGAAAAGGAAATTGAGGACGATGCTAAAATACAAGGAAAACCTCAGTTCGAGAAGTTTAAAACAAGTGATGCAAAAGGTGTTAAAAAACTCTTCTAACACAATGATTTCCATATTCTCTCCAGATTCTAAGGTCCAGTCAGAAAGATGGCCAGTACCTCTTTACGACATGTACCTACAGCCACGGCAGAGGATACCGACTCTCCGGCACTTAGACTGGCATTCCCTAAGGTAAGACATGACAGAGGACACCGACTCTCCAGCACTCACACTGGCATTCCCTAAGGTAAGAAACGGTAGAGGACATTGACTCTCCAGCGCTCACACTGGCATTCCCTAAGGTAAGAAACGGTAGAGGACATCGACTCTCCAGCACTCACACTGGCATTCCCTAAGGTAAGAAACGGTAGAGGACATCGACTCTCCAGCACTCACACTGGCATTCCCTAAGGTAAGAAACGGTAGAGGACATCGACTCTCCAGCGCTCACACTGGCATTCCCTAAGGTAAGAAACGGTAGAGGACATCGACTCTCCAGCGCTCACACTGGCATTCCCTAAGGTAAGAAACGGTAGAGGACATAGATTCTCCAGCGCTCACACTGGCATTCCCTAAGGTAAGAAACGGTAGAGGACATCGACTCTCCAGCGCTCACACTGGCATTCCCTAAGGTAAGAAACGGTAGAGGACATTGACTCTCCAGCGCTCACACTGGCATTCCCTAAGGTAAGAAACGACAAACACCGAATCTCCGGCACTCACACTGGCAATCACTAAGGTAAGAAACGGTAGAGGACAGCGACTGTCCGGCACTTTGACTGGTAATCCCTAAGGTAAGAAACGGTAGAGGACAGTGACTGTCCGGCACTTAGACTGACATTCCCTAAAGTAAGAAACGGTAGAAGACAGTGACTCTCCGGCTTTCACATTGACATTCCCTAAAGGTAAGACATGGTAGAGGTCAGCGACTCTTCGGCACTCACACTGGCATTCCCTAAGCAATGAGTTAAAGAAGATCCTGACGCTAATCTCAACAGCACTCACAATAGAGCAAAAAATAAACATCGACGGACCCCTAGCAAGCTAGAGGTGGGACCAGGTGCCCGGGAGGAGTAAGCATCCCCTGTTGGCTAACCGCACCCGCCGTCGATGTTAATGAAGCATGGACATGAAAACATATAAAATTCATGCACTGTCTGACGTTATGTCTATATAGAAAGTACTATGGCGACAATGTCAGGGAAGTATATACAAAACACTTACTGTCAAACCCCTCGCGGGGAACTTTTTTACGAGCTCCACACGGCAAAGGGCATAAGTGTGAGTCCCGGTAGAAGACACCGTCTCTCCGGTACTCACACTGACATTCCCTGAGGTAAGACACGGTAGAGGACGTGACTCTTAGGCTCTCATACTTGCATTTCCTAAGGTAAGACATGGCAGAGGACACCGACTCTCCGGTACTCACACTGGCAATCCCTAATGTAAGACACGGTAGAGGACATCGACTCTCCGACACTCAGACTTGAATTCCCTAAGGTAAGACACGGTAGAGAACACCGACTCTCCGGACTCACACTGGCATTCCTTAAGGTAAGACACGGTAGACGACATGTGCTCTACCTGCTCTCAGACTGGCAATCACTAAGGTAAGACACGCTCTCCGGCTTTCACACTGGCATTCCCGGAGGTAAGACACGGCAGAGAACACCGACTATCCGACTCTTAGACTGGCATACCCTAAGATAAGACACGGCAGGGGACACCGACTCCCCGGTAAATACACTGACAATCCCTAACGTAAGGCACGGTTGAGGACACCGACCCTCCGGCACTCAGACTGGCATTCCCTGAGGTACAGGTATGACACTGTAGGGGACACCGACTCTCCGGCTGTCAGACTGACATTCCCTGAGGTATGACACGGTAGAGGACACCGATTTCCTGGTTCTTAGACTGGCATTACAAGGGTAAGACACAGCAGAGGTAACTGACTACGCTACTCTCAGACTGGCATTCCCTGAGGTAAGTCACGTTAGAGGACACCGACTCTCCGGCACTCACGCTGGCATTCCCTAAGGTAAGGTAAGCAAAAAATATACTTTAATTTCAGGGATTGGGATTCAGTTCTTAAACTTTTTATATCTTGATTTTAGATTTTCTAATGGAAAGAAGGTCAGATGACAATAACTAATATCAAGATTTTGAAAGAAGCAAATTTTCTCTCAAAACAGTCTTCCTGGAAGTGCAAATTTCGAGATTATTAAGCTAACATGTCATAGTGCATGTAGCACTAAGTCCTGTTGGTAGCTTTTCTAAAGAAATTCTACATCATTCAAGCTTAAAAGCATATCCTCTCTACTTGTCCACACTGATTGATTGTGAATCCAAGACAACAAAGACCTGGCCACGATTCCTTTCTATATCAATAATACGGAAGTGTTCCAACTCCATTATATGCCTTCTTGAAGAAAATTTCAAACCAATTAATTTTGCACCAGACTCGCGTCAGTCTGTGTACAACACAGTGTTACTATGGTTATGTTTGAATGTTCTCTCTTCACTTTCTTTTCTGTAAGTGTGAGATTTTATTTCGAATATGTGGCTTTTCGAAACAAAACACTATCCAATAATAGGAAAGAGAGCAAAATTAGTCGCTTTCCTGGGCCTGTGGTATATTGAACGCGACACGAGAAAATATGTGGTAAGAAACATAACTCTGTCTTGCCGTTCTGTTGAAATTGATTTTCTTACCTCTCTTTTATTAAGGGGTTTCAGTTTTAAACCGAAGCAATGTTTTGTCATTAGCATAATTAGTAGAGATGCATTTACAATTATTTTTTCCCAGCTATAATGTTATCAGAATATAAATTATAAATTAGTTTCCAACGAGTCAATGACAAATCCACGCGCAAAAACCGCTTCTAGCTTTCCCCAAACACGTTTGTACTTTTGACCATCATGCAAAACTTGCAGTTTTTATGCATTAAAAGGATTAGAAGATTGCATAAATGATAAAATCAATGAAAAGTGAATGGTCTGCCTATCAGTCTGTGACAGGATGAGAGGGAATCTCTACAACCCTCCATTCCCACTCCCAGCGGGTATGAAATAACATTACTTTTAAGGGAAATAAGCGCATGAAACCAGAACGTGTAATTTGCCGGAAAGATTGATGGTGTGTATAATCTATCTTATCTGACAGACAGACACTACGTAACCCAGAATTCTCTGTAGAACTTAACAACAAGTACATTGCATGCATTTCTTCTATCCAGGAGACTTGTCGTTGAAATTACTAATAATTTGTAAATTACCTGTAAATACAATTACATATTTATTATGATTCGGCTTTTATCTTCTTTATTCATATTGTCATTCTTGTCTCAATTATCAGTTTGCCGACTGTAAGATTAATTATATGATTATAGTAATTTTGTATCGTTTAATTATTTATGACTAGGAACCATCCCAATAAGACTAGGTATACCTCGTAAAGTGCCACTGTCTCACTGCGAGGAGGGCTTTCAGAATAAAAAGTACCAACCTTGTTAAACCTATATGTCCTTAATTTCAAGGAAACATTAAATGCTTATTTTGTGTAAAAGTATATGAAATAGATATTTTGGTTAGGTAGGTATTCATATCTGCGATATCTGATCATTCATACATGTCGACAAGGTAGAACGTAGTCCTGGGCCTTCAACAAGCATACATATAGTAGATAATTCAAACATAAAGTCAGCATCACGCTATGCTTCATATATCTTAATAGACTTGGCAAAGTTTCCGAGTTTTAAATCCTTTTCAATAAAATTTTAAATCGTGCATACATAAATAATTCTAGAACGGAAGCTGCAGGGCGAGTTTGTTAAGAACTCCGCGGTACTCTGAAGGGGAGCATTATATCATAATGATCTTTACTTGCTTGAAATATATGTGTAGTTATAAAATATGTATTCTGATTCAGTTGGACTTTAGACTCCAGTTTTATCTTTTCCCTGTAAAAAATTAAAATAGTTTTTTTCCAAATCCCAAGCAACACCCTTCAGGAGAAGGAGCCATATTACCGGCAGCATAGCACCAAATTTAATGTATGTTATCTTGAAGTCAGAGTTCATTTCACGTGGGCCTGAGCAAACTCTGTAGGCAGACAAGCCATACTTTATCATTTGTGCAAAATACATTTCAGCAAACAAAATCTAAATCCACTCGATTCAACTGTAAGATGCACGCCTACGATTGAACGATTTATCATAAAGTGAACGTGCAGGGAATTAAAATTATGTCAGTATATGAGGGAGACACAACTCGACAGAACTATTCTGAATATACCGAAAGTATAGATACTCCTGTTCAAGACCTGTAAAACTCCCACAATGAAGAAAGCAATATTGATACTAGAGGGCATTTCAATACCTCACAATATGAAGTAAATAAGGCCATACCAAATTAATTAAATGTTCTTTGGATTTTCTTGTGAAAAAAAGGGTGCGAGCGGACGAAAATATAATTACTTTATTATTTTTAGGCTTTGCAGTTTTCAAGGTGCGAGCGAATGAAATAATTTTATTTTTGATATAGGTTACCCTAGAAATACATTTCTGATGTTTTCCGTACTGAAAAAGGAATCCCAAATAGGAATCGGGTGACTAGAAAGCCTGGCACATAGCAGTACGGAAAAGATTTTCGAACATTCCCCCCTATTTGACTTTCAGTGCTATGTATACGGGACAACAAATTTGCTCCAAACAATTTTTTTTTAAATACAAGAAGTATCATTTTCTTCGAATTTTGCACAATATGAGACTTATAGAAGCTTTAAGATTTGCAGAAATCAGAACCGACCCTAAAGAATTCTTGAGCCAGAAATTTAATGGTGCGGGCGAGCATTTTATTTGTATAATATTATTTTTTTAATTTTGAAAAATATGGTGCGGGAAATCCAAAGAACATTAAATTAATTTGGTATGGCCTAAACTTCAACAAATTGCAATTTTAAACAGCAATACACCAGGAACCGCAACAAACGAACATCCATACAACCACATTACAATATCAAGACAACAACCCAGGCAATGCAATAACCTCAGCAATTGAACAACAGCGAGAAAACAACCCCAGTAAAACAAACACAACATCAACAATACAAATACACAAAAGATAACAATACACTAAGACAATAAATACAAGTATGAGAACAACCTCATCAAGGAAACAACATCAAGACTTTATCAACAACAGAAAAAATAACCAAAACAAGATAACAACACAACTATATAACAACATCAAAACAACAGTATTGATACCACTACAACAACGACAAAATCAAGCCAACAACAACAGCAATGCTAATCCAGCAAGACAACTACCTAAGTAATATAACAACCATAGCAGGATAACAAATACAACTAGACAACTACCTAAGTAATATAACAACCATAGTAAGATAACAAACACAGCTACTGAAGTAATATAACAGCCATAGCAAGATAACAAACACAGCTACTTAAGTAATATAACAACCATAGCAAGATAACAAACACAACTAGACAACTACCTAAATAATATAACAGCCATAGCAAGATAACAAACACAACTAGACAACTACCTAAATAATATAACAACCATAGCAAGATAACAAACACAACTAGACAACTACCTAAGTAATATAACAACCATAGCAAGATAACAAACACAACTAGACGACTACCTACGTAATATAACAGCCATAGCAAGATAACAAACACAACTAGACAACTACCTAAATAATATAACAGCCATAGCAAGATAACAAACACAACTAGACAACTACCTAAATAATATAACAACCATAGCAAGATAACAAACACAACTAGACAACTACCTAAGTAATATAACAGCCATAGCAAGATAAAAAACACAACTAGACAACTACCTAAGTAATATAACAGCCATAGCAAGATAACAAACACAGCTAGAACACTACCTCAATAATATAACAACCATAGCAAGATAACAAACACAACTAGACAACTACCTAAGTAATATAACAACCATAGCAAGATAACAAACACAACTAGACAACTACCTACGTAATATAACAACCATAGCAAGATAACAAACACAACTAGACAACTACCTAAGTAATATAACAACCATAGCAAGATAACAAACACAGCTAGACAACTACCTAAATAATATAACAGCCATAGCAAGATAACAAACACAACTAGACAACTACCTTAATAATATAACAGCCATTGCAAGATAACAAACACAACTAGACAACTACCTTAGTAATATAACAACCATAGCAAGATAACAAACACAACTAGACAACTACCCAAGTAATAAAACAACCACAGCAAGATAACAAACACAGCAAGACAACTACCTAAGTAATATAACAACCATAGCAAGATAACAAACACAACTAGACAACTACCTAAGTAATAAAAACCATAGCAAGATAACAAACACAGCTAGACAAAACAACAGTAAAACTACAAAAACAACCAATCATAATATTGTAAAAGCAGGAACATATAAATTTATTAAAGTTATACTCTTTTAGCAAGATATTAACCAAAGAAAAACACCACAAAATTGCAATTGGTTTGAACAGCATAAGTAAAACTAACATGAATAGTGAAGACCTCAGCGAGGTCAATACAAGGTCAAGGACCTCAGAAAGACAACAACTAAAGAAAATAACAACCATAACAAAACGACCACAACAGGAAGACAACAACTACAGAAATTAACAAATAATAAAACGACCACAACAGACGGACAACAACTACAGAAAATAACAACATAACAAAACGACCATAACAGAAAGACAGCAACTACAGAAAATAACAAATAACAAAACGACCACAACAGGAAGACAACAACTACAGAAAATAACAACCATAACAAAACGACTACAACAGAAAGACAACAACTACAGAAATAACAACATAACAAAACGACCAAAACAGAACGAAAACTTCACAGAAAATGACAACCATAACAAAACGACCACAACAGGAAGAAAACAACTACAGAAATTAACAACATAACAAAACGACCACAACAGAAATACAACAATTACAGAAAATAACAATAACAAATCGACCATAACAGAAAGACAACAACTAAAGTAAAAAAAAGGTATAACGTACAAAACAACCACAACAAGAAGACAACAACTACAGAAAATAACAAATAACAAAACGACCATAGTAGAAAGACAACAACTAAAGAAAATAACAAAACGACCACAACAGGACGACAGCAACTACAGAAATTAACAACCATAACAAAACGACCACAACAGGAAGACAACTACAGAAATTAACAACATAACAAAACGACAACAACAGGAAGACAACTACAGAAATTAACAACCATAACAAAACGACAACAACAGGAAGACAACAACTACAGAAATTAATAACCATAACAAAACGACAACAACAGGAAGACAACTACAGAAATTAACAACCATAACAAAACGACAACAACAGGAAGACAACAACTACAGAACTTAACAACCATAACAAAACGACAACAACAGGAAGACAACTACAGAAATTAACAAAACGACCACAACAGGAAGACAACTACAGAAATTTACAACCATAACAAAACGACCACAACAGGAAGACAACTACAGAAATTAACAACCATAACAAAACGACAACAACAGGAAGACAACAACTACAGAAATTAACAACATAACAAAACGGAATACAGTTTGATTATCTACATTATTATCTTGCATTATTTCAAGTTTGAGTTTTTATTGTTCAACTGGTTGTTCCATTTTCTAAATCTAGGAATGTATTAAACTCACTGGATCGTGTATAGGTTCGTCTTATCTCATCTCTCAAAGTCGATAATTTGAGAGGTTGATGACTACTGACAGTACAAATCAAAGGAAAACAGAATCTTTAGCGCAAAAGATAGACTGAACTTCTTTAACTCATTTACGTAGAGCAGGCGAACCTCCAGCTTCTAATCAGCGAATTTCCTTCACATTCCGGAACAATTGGTTTCATTGAAACTTATTATGAAAAAAAACCTCAACCAAAGATACCTGTAGGATTTGTTTTGGTTGTTGTTTTTCAATTTACCTGCGTCTTTATTTCATATACCTGGTCATATTTCAATCAGGAACACAAAGAACTTGTCGTGTAATGTTGTAAAGATATTATGTCATTATAATGAGTCCTTCTAAAGTACAATACAATTTACCAGCATCTAAACACCAGCAAACGTAAACAAGACCTTCTTTCCTCAGATACTTGATTCCTTCATGTTTATTTGTGATCTGTTTCCTCTCGTTGCCATGGATTCATGCCAACACAGAAGTTTGTGAGTTGCCAGGCGTACTGACACACTTGCTTTTGGTTCTATCATTGATGCTCGTCTGTCAGTGAAAGATGAGCATCAGACAGTTCTAATATTTTCTTGGCATTTTGAATTAGGGGAATACTCTACAAATGTGAATTTCGGATATAACTAAACGAGCGGGCATGAACGAGGTGAGTGCTATTCACGTTATAGGTAGCTAGAGAGCTCTAGTATTGAGCTCTACAGTATCGGCGTGTTCATTACGATTTGTATTGAGACATATCTAGAGTGGGTGGGGTTTATCATGCACAATCTTCGTTCTCGGATTCAAAACACATACAGACTGAAAAAAAATGTATAAGTTTGCATCGAGGTAGCCATTCAAACCCCCTGTACTACTGGTTAGTATCAGCTGATGTTTGAGCATTTGTATTGTTGACCAATTTTGGTTGAAAATGATAAAAAAAAAATCTATATATTGGAAAAAACATAAACCCAATTTTGATCGGTCAAAATTTTAAAGTGATGTTTTACGATATGTTGATAAATCTACATGTAAAACGAGACACCGTGACAAGATAAGGATTTCTTCCGTTTCACTAATTTCACACACTTTTTTTCAAGCAATAAGGCCGTCATAGCTCATTGTTGATGTGAATATAAAAGGCATCTTTTGACCCACATAGTGATATTGTTCTCTAGTTGTTGATCTTTACCAATGTTGAATCCTCCGTCACTCACGGCGTGTGACAAATTAGCCTGATTACACAGTGTCTTAGTGACGAGGGATCATCTTAGCGAGTTGACTCCCTGGTATGCAGGGATCGATTTATTCCCCTTTGTTACTGGTTCTCACGGGCGGTAACTCTATCTTTGACAATACAATACATGGTAATATACGGTATGTCAATTACCATTTTCAGAATTTTGTAGATTGTGAGCTTAAATAATCGTCCATTTCGTCCGCTATCGTACCTAAAATGAGCTTCAAGATGAAGATGAAGAAGTCCTACTTTATGAAAGAAAACTGAGTTGCAGTGTCATTTAAACAAAAAATATGTATATACAGAAACATTTACAACCTCAATTTAACTAATTATCGTAAAGAAAACGTTAAAGGTTCTTGGCAAGATCTATGATGGAGTAAAATTGAGTGACGCTTATATAAACAAGCATTCTGTTTGTATTGAAAGCAATTATTATAAGACATACGCCGTACATGATTCAATTTGATTATAAAGTTTATGATACAGATACATATGACATAATCAAAGCTATCGTGAGAAGAGCACCTGACTACCCAGTGGGCGATCCCGGGAGTTCTTCTGAACATCTGCAGGATTATGATGACCCATAAGCATTTGCTTCGCCTTACATACTCCACAAAGGGGGAGGGGGACAAAAACAAAGAGTATGGGTGTCCATAAGCCATGACTTTTGTAGCAGCCTTTGTAATGTTAAGTCAATATCTATTTTCTAGAATATCACTGACACAGGCTTGACTCGCTGTCTGCATGCATAGCCTGGACCCTGCCCTGGATTTGGCCAAATACACTCCGGGATATTTCTTTTTCTCTTTGAGATAATCAGATATACAAACACTTGTCTCTGACATAAAGATGTAATGTATTTGCTTATCAGCTAGCAATACCAATGTTAGGCCTTAAATTGGCTTACTTTAGATAGGGGAGGATGAAGGCATTATGCCCGACCGTCACTGATAAGGGGGGACTGATAACAGGGCGGAGTGAACTCTGGTGATGTGAATAATGACAACTCTTTCCTGACAATTCCTTGTATTCGTTTTATGAGATTGTGAATATTTGAATTTTGCTATCAGATGCACATTGGATGTGCAAAATTTGATCTCATTTTAAAGGCAGACAATCAAGATAATCGTTAAAACTGGGAATTCCAATTCAAAACATTTTTAAGTTTTCCCATATCATAATTATATGATTTGTAAAGCTTAGTGAAAAAATACTTCTGATTAAATGTATGCATATTTGTTCTGCAATAAAAACAAATGTAATTTATCACTATAGCGCACGTCTCTTGTTTCCAGATAAGCAATGAAATATAGTAACATTTATAGACGTTGCTATCCCAGGTAAAGGACTTGGAATGTCAGCACGACCCTTTATAATAGTCCTGGTGTTGTATTGTAGAGACAAATTAGATCAGAGGTGGGGAAGCACTGACTCCAATTATTCCCGTTTTTGTTGAGATTTTGGTCTCCTGTCGTCACGTGTCCTAGCAGCCCAAAATATCCATTGTGCCGTCCCAGCAGGACATGACCGAAATCAAATTTTATCCTCTCCTCTTCGTCAGATATTTGTACACAGGGTCATTCTTGTCAAGCTTATATTACTAAATAAAATGAAATTTAGACTTTTAACGTAGGCGGTGTATATGACCAAGTGAAGATGATTCAAAGGTATAAAAAATTAAATTTATGCCTAATTGAGATGGCGACCGACTTAAAACATATTTACACACAAATCTGTTTTATTCTTGAGGGTGCTTTAAATAGTCATGTCCAGTAGATAATGATGCAAGAGAAAATCTTTACTGTAAAAACTACTCAAGGTATGCAATCTCGATATGTATAGTAACAAACTGAAATACTTTGCAAGTAAATAACAATCCAAGGTCATGAAATATGTGATTTATCATAATCGATGCGAGTCTTTAAACATTTAGAGTGTAACACAACAAATATTGGAATAAACAAGATATGAACAAATATATAACTAGCAAAGATTTTGAACTTTTCCCTGCGGTGACTCACCATTCTGTAACATTACGTTTGTACACTCAGGTAGACTGTGCTTATTTCCACCAATAAATATTCTCAGTTATTCTCAGCTGTTGAGGAGTTTAAATTGAATTATACAGTGGAGTAGTCCGGACGTGGACCGTGGGACCTGTTTTATTGTTGGTCAGTATTAGAGGTGGATTTGTAGTGTTTTATAGCTGATCATTCTGTGTAGGGATTGTACTATAACATTCTGATCAGCTGTAGGACGGAAGTCAAAGTCGGTGAGTCAATTTTTATGTACCTTAATACAATCATACCGGGTACGTGCTCTCAGTTGTATTTGTATTCCTTTGTTTGACAAATGTGAATAGGTGCAGA
Source organism: Pinctada fucata (assembly GCA_028142955.1). Classification (NCBI taxonomy): domain Eukaryota; kingdom Metazoa; phylum Mollusca; class Bivalvia; order Pterioida; family Pteriidae; genus Pinctada; species Pinctada fucata. The sequence goes on from AP027103.1 coordinate 92,499,724, forward strand.
ATTTAAAACAATGCACACTTTAACCATACCTTTTACATGCATGCACCGATACATTAAGTTCAAAGTCATAGTATAACTATCCAGACTTCATATGACCTTAATTCCCTTATTTTAAATACCAACTGAATAAGATCATAATATGTGTTATCTGCATGCATTTGTAATTTAGGTCAAATATTTGAAACAACTGTTTCGCATACTTTCCCAGTCAATTATCACCGCAAAAACTCTCGTGCTGTTTCCCGACCAATTAAAAGATTTGTTCTTTTGAAATATTAGTAAGGGCCACTAATTGATGACTTTTAAAGTATACATTTGATCAAAAGTCTTACATTTTACATAAGTGTAAAATGGTCCTTATTATCGCAGAATTGAAACCATCGAGTTATTCTACACTGGCTATTTTGGAGCCATAAAGCGACAGAACAATCGGGGGATCATTTTATATCTCCGTAATTGTGTTCATTATGGATAAATAGCTAGAACACGTTGTAAATGTCATTCATGATTTTCCTATTAAACCTTTTTCTCATAAGGCTTGATTTCAGCCAAACAGAAAATTGCCAACTAGGCCTCTTCGTCATTTCGTATATATAGTGTCTTTTTCTGACTTTAAATTTATATGTTTTAGCTAGATTATTCTAGACATTGGAGACTATACATAAGATATCAATTCCGTTCTGTATACATGTTTTCTATAAAGATAATAAAGATTGGAGCTGTTTCAAATATTTAATTCAGTTTTACAATAGTATATCTATAACATACCGCTATTTGAGAGTAATCTGGAAATACAAGGACCGTTTACTGTTTGATCATATCCAGATGTCTTTCTGTATATTTATAAGAATCTGCCATTATGAACATTTAAATATAGTCATAATGGCAGATTTTTATAATAAATATAAATATCCAGAAAGACTCAGAAACTAAGTTTGCAAATGTAATGGAGGATATAGAATTATCTGCCTGACCTCAAATGCAAGCTACCTGTATATAATATTCAGGTGCGAATCCAGCAAAAGGGAAGAATTAGGCACCAGCTTTTGTCCATACGAGTCCAACCATTGGCTATAAGACTTATCTATTAAGTTGATGTTACTGCGTTGTTGTAATACTGATTGTTGTCTATTCTGAGCCACAGAAAGGAGGGTACGTTCTTGTCGATCTATATTTCTACCTTTGTATCCGCATACTGAAGGATCATAGCACTTGAAATTATTCAAATACATTGCCCTTTCCGCGCCAAAAGCAGTGCAGGATTAATATTTCAAAAGGTGCAACGGGCGTGGATCTACGACCTCATAACAAAGGATCGTAGGAAATGACAACTTCTAAATTGAATCGTTATTGAAATCCCTTTCAATTTCTGTTTGTAAGGCGTAGTCTCGAGTAGGCGGGATCCTACTGCAATGTGGTAACACAATTCTGCTTCTGTATCTGCAATGTGCAAATTGGGACTGTATTCTATTTAAACCCCCCCCCCCACCTTTCAATATTATTTTAAAACCCTTAAAATGGGTTAGAACCTTGGCTGTAAGATCGTAGATAAATATAATTGTAATCGAACATAAGAAAGTTAATAAATCACAACGCGTTAAAAGGGTCTTATTTATACATTTTTTCTGGTCTAAAACTTTTCGTATTTTGAACTTCCGCGAACTTCATTATTAAAGAGTATTTCATAATTCCGTTGCACGCAATGTGAGTCTATGTTGCATGATATTGCATTTAATACAACACCTGTTCGAAAATAAAACACTTTATTCTGTAATCAGCCATCTCTTTTTAACCCAGTTCAAAGGGCACTACTCTTGCGTATTATTTTTGAACCGCAAGTAATTGGATTTTGACTCCGTAGTACCTTGCAAACTCCACCTTGACACAAGCTATTTCTTAAAAAATGAGATATACTATCAGGGACACATGTTATTCCAGATTTTTTGCTCATTATTGGACCGAAATTTGACCCTATTCCCAATGACAAATTGTTCTTTTTATCCCCATTTCAAGCCAAGAAATTCCCACTCACAAGAATGAAAATGGTTAATTGTAAAAAGTTAAATTTTACAACAATTATATGATTTTTTTTTTACAAAAATAGATTCTAAGTAGAATAAGTGCAAACAAAAGGGATTTTCGATTCAATAAGATAATCTCATTTCTGATCAACATGCTTTCAAATTCTCAATTTGAGCAAAAGGGACAAGGAAGAAAAGGTCTGTATACTGTGTAACAACATTTCATTCTTAGTAGACGAATAATGAAAAAGGGAGGGAGCTGCACATATTATTTCCCAGTCTGGCGCCCGAAAATAGCCACGTTCACCGAAAAATCTAAATGAAGTCCTAAATCCTTACTTGGATCAGAAAGCTGTTGCAATATTTGCATAAAGTTTAATGATGCAGATATCAAATTTAATGTTAGATCATATGATATTGGGTTTTTGGCCATATATGATGCATGCAAGTTGTATTTCGGATTTTCCACATGCACCGATGGCTTGTACATACGAGACAGGGGTGGATCCAGTAGGGGATTGAAATTTGCAAAAATGCTTTTTGTTCCCGTTTTTCTTTTATTTATTTCTTATTCATAACCATAGCCTGGACCCCCCCCCCCCCCCGAAAAAATTCTAGATCCGCCCTTGTGCGGCGTTTTTGGAAGACGTACAGGTACATGTATAATATGATAATTCTGTCTGGGGATCATCTGCACAGGATGTGCATCGGGAAGCATATTGAGTGTATGATAATATGTAAGAATATACATCCTTTTGACGTGCACAGCGTGAAGTCTCACGGCTCCGGCGACACGTCTAGACCGATGATCGAAGATTCTATTCTATAGATCTATTGATTTTGTTTTCCCTCAATATGAATACAATCTGAAATGAATAATGAGCAACCTGATACTTATGTTGGATTTGACTCACAATAAAACATTGTCAAGAGGAAATGTGAGGATTTCAATGGAACAATACCGAACCCATCTAAATGTTAAGCCCCCCCCCTTTCCCCATCTCCTCAGATCCGCACCGTAAAGCAGATTGTGTGCAGCGGAGAAGATCGTTGACATCTTGTCGTCTGGAGATGAAATTGATCAGAAAGCAACTATTCAATACCGAAATGACTTAGGATATCAGAACTCGGAATCAGAGAGAAAACAAAAATAGCAAAGCTAATGACCAATATCAGGGAACAGTGGGCATTCTGTGCTAATGTTATGGTCCACGAGGAACCATCATACAATCTTTGATGTTTTTGTTAGAGCTTTTTATCACGTCTCTGTAAAAGTCGGTCTATGGCACTCAGACTATGGATTTTCGTTCGCTCTTATCGCTTATACATGTACATGTACCAAAATTTTGGATTCATCAAACAGCCATCTGCAACATTAACATTTAATTTATAGAATCACATAGCCATAATTGCCTTTGTTCATTGTGTCATATAAAAGTTTCATCTTTGAGATTTTGCAATCTACATTCCATTATGTTGTGCTGTTTATCTATCGCCAATGAGGCTAAAAATTATTTCAGGACCATTTGTTCCGCTCTCTCGAGCCCGGGACGACTTTGCCATTAAAAATGATTACATACAGTGATCTACTTTTGACCCCATGACCTGAGGATTCATAATTCACTGAGCACACAAACAACATGATGATAGTCAGTAATTTTTAAACTTTTCTAATCCTCAAAACGAGAATTTTCGAAACCATGTACTTTTTATGCTACTTTCCTCAAATCGCAATGTGTTACAGTGAGATCAGTTTATCTGACTTGCCAAAAAAGATTCACAAACGTCTGTAAGTTGATGTGCATGTGATGTGTTCTGTCGACCAGTTTCCTGCCATTGTAAAAACCGTCAACAAAAACCGAAACATCACAAAACTTTATTTTCACTGGATTCCTCCAGTATAGCATCCATATACCCTAGTGTATCACACGTCTTATGGATAATGAAATCCTTATATAGGTTCCATGAAGTGGTTACTAGTATTATACATGGCTTCATAAGTTTGTGTGTGTATCGCTCAGATTGTCTTTTAAAGTTAGATTGGTCCGTGCATATCTCTTTGTGCAAGAAACGTCTAAATGTGCTGCCTTTTGTTTTCATGGATTTGTGCGTGTCTCCTTGATAAATTGTCTTTTGTGTAATACGGAGGGTTATGCATCTTGCTATATTGTCTTTGGTGGTGCACGAATTTGTGAATGTACGTGTTTTCGTGTATTTGTATGTCTCGCTATGAGTTGTAATTTGTGTTAATTAATACTGAGGGTTTTGCATGTCTCTTTGTGTGCTGGGTTTTTTTTTTCTTAATTTGGTGTGTGTGGATCTCCCTAAAGTTATGTTGTCTTGTGTTTTCACGGGCTTGTTCGTCACTCGCTCTTCGTCGTCGTTGATGTCTTAGTGTGTTTTCTGTCTTGTTGTGTATTGACATTTAGTTGATCATGATGACAGAAATCAGTTCATACTATGATATGATGTACCATTGAGACGTAACAATGAAAAAGTGCGCAAAAACTACCCAACTCGGACATTTTTCGTCATTTTTTCAGCCATTATGAATTTTGGCAAGTGGCCTATGCTGGTATTCTTTTCTGTAGCAAAACTATCTTAACACTTCCTGTTCAAAATAAAAGCACAATTCTTATAATATTCTCGTCTCAATAAATGACTCATGTATACATACATCTTCTTTAATAAGATAGTAAAGATATTAAAGTCGCAGGAAATGGGCTTAGAAGATATGAATACACAGAAGTATGTAACCTTCCTGTTTTTATCCTGTGAGGATTTACATTTTAAGATTTCTAAGAAGTAGATCTGGAGAAGTTCTATTGGAGCATATATATCCATATAATTCTAATGGAGAACATCTTTTATTCTTCGGATTCCCCGCTGCTATGATATATATCCAATAATAGAATATTTAGGTCATCTGAGTTTACATACGGAGAACATTGCATCGATTCTGCTTTATAGATTTAGCTGTAAACAGTCTTGTCGCGTCATAAAATAATCTGGGCGCAGGGAAATAGTCTGTATACGGTCCTGTTTGTGGGAGGAAATTTATTGACGACTAATATAGCAGTGTTTAAAAGTAAGTGAAATTTATTTGCTACTTGAAATATTGAAAATGCATCCTGGTTATGTATATGAAAGAAAGACGATACGAAGATCTATACGAAAGGAAACGAATCATGCGGTATTGAATTCCAGTCTCCCTGCTTAGACAATGTATTGATCGCACCTTATGAAGGTAAGGTGTTTGTTGCCGTGTCTTAAATTGGCGACACATGTCAGTCAATTAGATTCCTTATCAGATGAAAGTGGGGGACCGAGTAATTGCAGAACATGTATTGAAATACACTGGCGTAGGACAAGGGGGGGGGGGGGGGCACGTGCCCCCCCCCCCCCACTTTTGAAAGTGGGGGGGGGGGGGGCATAAGTATGTTTGTGCCCCCCCCCCCCCCACTTTTTGACGTAATTTTTGGTCATACAGATATAAAAAAACTGCAAAATACCTTTAACTCAAACTATATAGAATATCATTACATGTATATGTTAATGATAGAGGACACAGACAGTATTTTCTGATTAGTCAATATTTTGCTTAAAAAAATTCCTGGCTCGCTACCGCTCGCCAGCCATTTAATTCATGTACTTAAAATTTAGAATTGCACCAGAATTGTTAAAATTTGGGCATACAGAACATGAAAACCCAATATTTGATTTTTAATATCTTCCTCTTTCTCCCCCCCCCCCCCACCCCCCCACCCCCCACCCCTTTTTTTTTTTTTTTTTTTTTTTTTTTTTTTTTTTTTTTGCTTGTTAGAAATTTTGGGATGTTGTGCCCCTCCACTTTTTCAAGCAGAGCTACGCCATTGAAATATAAAGGTTTACAGAAGAAAGGAAAGAAACTTAAGGTTCCCGCACCCTAATAGAGTTACTTCCGGTTTAAATTTTTACACTATTCCTGCATTTCCGACAAATACCGATGATTTTATTATCGGGAATGTTCGGAGGTAATTGCATGGGTCATTGGTTGACAAGTATCATCATTTATATGAGCAAAATTAGTGTATAAAGTATTCTATATGATGAAATAGAAAATCTGTTTCTTCAATAATTCTCATTGAAAATGAATTACGGGCTGAATACCTTAATAGAAAGCGCAGTGGTTTGTGGTTGCATGGTGCTTTGTTAATTTGATATAATTGTACTTTGCGGTAGCTACAAATTGAAAGAAGTTGAAAACCACAGAAACAATCATCATGTCCTTCAAACAACCTGCTTCTTGTTAACTGTTCTTCCTAAATGTTCCACAATGTTGGCTCATAAATATAGGTGTGTGAAAGTCGTTGGTCATTTACTGGTTCATGATCTAGGCAGCGACTCTTAAAAAAATGTCTGTATTTCTTTAGTGCAACTGTAAGATAGGGGTACCTTCATTTTGGTTTTTGTTAGGGTATTTGAACGTGAATAGGTATAATAATAGATTGATTGTAACACTTTTCGACTGTTGAATGTATCATGATGTACACATGGCACCTACCGACTGTTGATTGTATACAGATCATCTCTTGACTGTTGATTGTATACAGAACACCTTTCGACTTTTTATTGTATATAGAACACCTTTCGACTGTTTATGGTATATAGAGCACATTTTTGTTGTTGATTTGTATACAGAGCACCTTTCGACTGTTGATTGTATATAGAACACCTTTCGATTGTTTATTGTATATAGAGCACATTTTTGTTGTTGATTTGTATACAGAGCACCTTTCGACTGTTGATTGTATATAGAACACCTTTCGATTGTTTATTGTATACAGAACACCTTTTGACAGTTTATTGTATACAGAACACCTTCCACTATTACTGTATACAGAGCACATTTCGACTGTTCAGTTCAAGTTCAATTTATTCAGATAATCCAACTTAATGGAATACAGAATACAATATATACATTATATACAAATTTTCAAATCGTTCATGGCAATATGAATAACAATATATATTATTACTTATTACATGTATTATGATAAATTTACAGTAGAAAAATCTTACTAAGGAGGACAGACTTTTGAATTAATAATTTTGATAAATTTACACAATTTTCGTAATCTTGAAATATTATTTTCTGTAAATAGTTTCCTAAATTTGATAACATTAACTCTTGTACAATAGTAATTTCCTAACAATAATTTTCTATCATTAAGTAGGGTTGGACATTCTAAAATATAATGAAACTCATCACCTAGTGCATTTGATGTACATAAAGGTATTGTAATTTATGTACATCAAATGCACTAGGTGATGAGTTTCATTATATTTTAGAATGTCCAACCCTACTTAATGATAGAAAATTATTGTTAGGAAATTACTATTGATTATATATTGATTACTGTTGATTATATACAAAGCACCTTTCGACTGTTTATTGTATACAGAGCACTTTTCAGCTGTTGATTGTATACATAGCACATTTTTATTGTTGATTGTATCCAGTGCACCTTTCAACTGTTGATTTTATACTGAGCACATTTTGACTGTTGATTGTATACAGAGCACATTTTGACTGTTGATTGTATACAGAGCACATTTTGACTGTTGAATGTATACAGAGCACATTTTGACTGTTGATTGTATACAGAGCACCTTTCGACTGTTTATTGTATACAGAGCACATTTTGACTGTTGAATGTGTATGATTTTGATTTTCATAAACGATGTGCCAGTCGAGTTTTCATCGTAAACACAGCTGGAGTCTTTGACCGTTAACCTCCCTATTATTGATTGTAATCGGGGCGTCTACATTTTGTAAACCCGTCAGTCGATCAGTTACTAATGGAGGTTCTCGCAATTTCGTTTGCATCCTGTCGTAAGTAACATTAATTTTGTCAATCTCTCCGTTTTAAAAGATTTTTTTCTTCATGAAAAAGCAATGGTGGATTGATTAATACGACACATTCCTGGGTTGTTTTATAAGTTAGGAAGTTCACGACCGTGTTATCACGCGTTTGACAGGTGCATCAATGTTTGATCAGTTAGGGTTAATAAGGGTCTGCACGTCCTCTAGTCACATAGACGGGTGTACATAGTACTTTATATTTTTTCGACGAAAAATGAAGTTTTTTGGGTACCGTTGATATTTTATAATTTTTCATTTTGTTGACAGATAGCATCGTGTGTCGCACCAGGATTGAATGAGCTCCCAGCCAAAAGGATTGAATGAGCTCCCAACCAATAGGAATCTATTTATTTGAAGCTTACTTAACGATAATTATAAAGTCATACTGATGAAAATTGTGGTGATAAATGCTTCATTGTCCCTTATTATCGGTTTATCATTATCACCTTATACAGTTTACACGAATTAAAACATGTACATGTATACTGGTACACACTGTACTGCGTCCGGTCTCTCTCTCTCTCTCTCTCTCTCTCTCTCTCTCTAAGATAGTTTTCGTTTCGTTCTTTGATACAGTAATTATACATTGATTAAATCAGGAGAAAAAGCTTTTTCCTCCTGAAAGTGTAGTAGACTAGACTCTCTGAATTCTGTATAAAACCATAATTAAGATGAATCAAGGAGTAGCGTGATTACCATCTTTATTATATTTTACTACAGAATACAGCTTATTGTATGCTATTTACATGAGAGCCTATTGACCGTAATCTATTAAGCGGATCCCATGGGTCCAAGACTCGCCGTGCTGTGGTCTGCTGTACGATGTCTGTTGATCCATATGAAGTGATTACATTGGTAGGGGGATGTAGGCAAAGGGGAGGGGTCATCAAGGTAGGGAGGGTGGAGACGGGAGGTTTGGGTAGGCTGGAGCCGATATCGATCAGTATGCAATATTTCTCAAATTTTGTTTCAGTGACATTGATAAATAGCAAGATCTACATCTGGTTGGCCTCTCTTTTGCTTTGCTCGCTATTCTTTACATACATCTCTCTGTTTGATATTTGTTAAAATAAGTAGGTTCAATAAGAGAAATTAAAGATGTCCCTAGCGACAACACGTCGTTTGAGAGTTCTTATTGATTGCCTCAGTAAAGCACACTTCATTGGGCAGTATCTACCACTGTATGTAAGGACGTCCGCTGCTGACTGGATGGCAACAATAAAACAGGAATTTATGAAGGCCAGATGAGCTTTTTACTCTACATAGGGGGTAATTAATGTTACAGGGTTACAAATGTTTACGTTTTAGTCTATCGATGCACGCGTCGAATCTAGCTGTGGTTATCTTAGAGCGTTTATTGGAATGCGAGGATTTTACTGAATTACCGACGTCACTTTGGGTCTGACGGTAAGGTGTTTTTCAAGAGCACAATCGGGCTCTCTCTCTCTCTCTCTCTCTCTCTCTCTCTCTCTCTCTCTCTCTCTCTCTCTCTCACACACACAATGTGGATCGTACTTTATCAACCTAACTTTATGCTGCATTTTATTATAAATGCTGCACATAAAAACCTGGAAGTTGAGTGATAGTATCGCCATTAATCACTGGAGAAGTAACGAATGTCATCACTTGTCGTGTCATATCTATGGTTGTACGTGATGGGGATTGTATAACCATATGCTGTAGGTCTGAACATTTTCTCGATACACAATAAAGTAGCCAAGTAGAAGTCTAGCTATGTCACCTGTAAATGGCAGCTTCTTCATAGACTGTATTTCGTTCATTTTCACATGCGCCAAATCTCATGAGCCTAATACAGACTTACTTGGGCCTCTGGTTTATTTTTATTCTAACACTGACTGAAAAAGAATCGTCATTCGAATGCAAAAAATCTGATTGATTCTGTGTACATAGCTAGGATATTTCACAGTTGTAAGGAATGCGTTGCTTGCCACAGCTGTAAGGAGGAAGTTGTTATCGTGTTAGTAAAGATAAGGTGCCCGTGGATCCTAGACTGAAGTTCAGAGGAATCCAGGGAGATGTGAATGAGCACCTCCCCTGATTACTGGCAGATGTTTCCAATCTGTATCATCCAATGTAATAAAGTCAAAATCATTATATCCATAGCACGCTCTTTAACATCAAACCTATCACGGTCAGGTCGCCGACCTCTTGGATCAGTCTTTCGTTTTATTGTTCAGCATCCATAGTTTGAGAAAATTAAACTTTAATGTCATCTGTTTTGTACAGCGGTATAGGTAACTTCATGTTCCAATTCAAGTCCCAGTAGGTATTAATGACTCTCTTAATGTTCATTATAAGCTCATTCTTTCAGAACTTCATACCTTGTAGATTAGATGCACAGATCGGATTTTATGTACTAAGTGGTCCATTCCGTAATCCATTACCTCATTATATTTGTAATTTACGTTTCTCAATTCATTCCAATCCTTCAATGGCACAGAAGATAGTACGCTGCATATCTACATGGTCCGACTGAGATAATTTTAGTGCCATTTAGGTGGATATCAATCCAAACATAGCAAAGTGTTGTTGGTCGTTTCTGTGGCTTAAACGTACGTAGCCCTTTGGCAAAAGATACAAACTTTAAAGAAAGATATAGGAATATCAACATTTTAAAACATCAAAAGACCATGTGGTGTATACATAGATCAACGGATCTGTGATAAACCGAGGTTGTTAAACTAAAGCAGGTCAGCTGGTATGCCTGTTTCTGAAAAAAATGTTTAGAATAACAGCCCTCTCCCCCTCCATCTCCCTTTCCGTTCCAGCATCGAAGTACAATTCGGTAGTCCTCTTTCCAACGACTGGTAAAGGTATCGTTTCTATAGAATTACCAAGCCATCCGTCATTCTGTCATATAAAGCTCTGTACCGAGATTTTTTTGTGGAATAACGACAGAAAATCCAATCTTATGAATATTAACCAGTTTCAGGTTCCCTTACCCGTTCAATAATTGATAAAACAATAAAATATTGTTACATTAATGTCAGACAAGCTAGTAAATCAAAGAAACGACAATCAACTAGCTATATTAAGAATGTATCCAATATCTGCATACTGAACACTATAGAATCAGCATATTATGTATAACGAAGGTTCATCTTGAAATCCAGTGTAAGCTACAAATGAGCTTCTTTATTTTTTGTCTAACCGCAAAAAGTGAAGAAGTTCCTCAGTTTCCATTGAAATTAGTGTAAGCTATGACTGATACTAGTACTTGATAGCGCGTAGATTGAAAGTCCTCGAATAAACTTGGTAGGAGATATCGTTCATATCTGAAGCCAAACGCGTTTGTAAAACAAACTCGAAGCAAGGTGATGATCAGGGTCAAGGTTACGAAGTTCAAACCTTCTGGTATACTGAAAGACAGGTCTTGTCGCAAAAACTACCGGTATATTGGCTTTGCTTTGGTATCTCCAATTTATGATACTAGTATTTCACGAAACACAATGTAATGGCGGTAATTTTCTTTCGTCCTCGTGTGACCTTTACAGAATCTATGCAGACAAGCTTATGCTATATATAACTAAGTATATGAGCCAAGGCCGGACACTCAGACTTTGCATCTTTCAGTGACGAGCTGGTTGTGATGTATCGTATTGTCACACCGTCGGTAGATACTCAGGAAGTTACTCATATTGTTCTTACTGCTTTCCTTAAAAAAATCTCATTAGCCCCCGGATAAACCTGTTCTGTACCGATACCCGCGGAGAAAAAAAGAAAGATCCAGAAAAAATTTTGCTCAACTTGTATTTTACCTTCATACCCTGGGGGCTCTTATATCATGGTGATACGATGATCGGAAAGAAAAATCACCGACATTATCGAAAATTTGTAGGGAAACGTGGACATGCATCCTACATACTTGTATGACTAGGGTTATCACAGCCAATTGTGCCTCATATGAAATTCATGTGAAATTTACATGAACTTTACATGAAAGTTCACATGAAATTTATGTGAAATGAGCACGAACATGAAATTTACATGAAATTTTTCACATGAAATTCATGTGAAGATTTTTACATGGATGTTATGAGAAGTCAGTTTCCTGTGAAGGTCACGTAGAAATATTCATGTGAAATTTATGTGAAGGAAATTTATGTGAAATTCATGTGAAATTTTTTTCACATAAATATTATGTGAAATTTATATGAATTTTACATGAACGTTCATGTGAAATTTACATGATGCTCATTTCATATGAATTTCATGTGAGGCACAATTGGCAGTGTAGGACCCCCGCCCCATCCACACCCCTGATTTTTCCCCAAAAGTTTATTTTCCACTTTTTTTTGTTATAATCATAGGCCGAAACCAATCCCTGTCCCTCCAGGAGAACTTTTCTGTATTAACGTATTTTTTCATAATGTTACTTGGGAGGAGGTCTGTCTGTCAAACATTACATTTAATTGTTTTAATCGTTCTCTTTTCGCTTCAAGGGAATTTATCCTTTGATGGATGTAAACACAGATTTCAAATTAAATTTCACTTTATTGCAGCTATTTTAAAGTTCAAGATTTATGAGGCTTGACTATTTTCGTCATATGCGGCGGGATTTATACATATCTGATATCATGTCTCAGTGCATCCACAAGGGCTACAGTACACAAAGAGTATAGAATAAATACCCCCCCCCCCCACTTTAATACGTACAATGTATTAAGTGGGGGTGTATTTATTCTGTACTCTTTGTGTACTGCAGCCCCTGTGGTGCATCTTGATATTTGTGAATACGAATAAGGCACAATCGGTGCGCACGTTTTTAAGAAAGCTAAGTAAATAACCCCCCACCCCCGTGCCATTTTGTTTGACGCTTAGGTACATGTACCAGGAGAGCGGTGCGCGCGCCTGATTCAGTCCTGCAACAGCTTTTTAGAGACACAAAATAAGAATTCGTTGAATCGCTTTTTTTTTTAATTGTTGGGTATGCCGTCCCTCCTCTCTTGGTCTGCTTGTATCTTTGAAAAGGACTCGCTTTTATAGTATAACAGGGTTTAAAACAATGATAGTTCAATTAGAAAAAAAAAAAAACCCGAAAATTTGAGTGTTTGCAATCTACATACTACTATCTGACTTGAAGTTATAAAACATGTAGTAATGTAAGATTATGTGCCATGTAGGTGATCTGACTTCAAGTTATGAATCATGTAATAATGCAAGATTATGTGCCAAGTAGGTGAAAATAAAAATAAACTATGGAAATAGACGATTTCCACATATTAAAGGTTATAAATTAATACAGTTTATTTACGCATTATTAAGTAGAGTTCCCCCGTAAGTAATGTTTTACACCTGGTCGGCCGCACGGTATGCTCAGACGTGTGTAAGATCTCCTTAAAGGATAAAACATTGTAAATGTTCGTGTATGTTTTTATTTTTCTATCCAATTGTGGAAATAGTTTCTTTATTTACGCTCAGTGTCAGTCTCAATAAAGTTTTTGTGAGCGGAGAGATTTAAAGCTGATTACTTGAGTTTTAAAGTGGATATTTCTTTTTCCTGTTTAAACTCGGGGTTGGAAAGGTAAGTCGGACCTCTCTGTAACCTTGAAATGGTCGTACATGTTTTTTTCTTTCTTTTAATTACATGTTTTGTATATACGAAAGATAAAGTAGAACAGGATATTCGAGAGGCTTTCTCCTGAATTATCGATAATCTTCAATACGAACGAAGAAGATACACTGACCCGGGGCGTCGATCGTAACTAAGGTATTGGAACGACAAAGTAAAACCTACCCCGGGGGTATACGGCTTCATAAGAAACTGTATGTTGTGTATCATTATCATACAAAGTTTGTTGAATGAGCATCTCTTTTCCTCCTTATTCTCACATTAGAATTGATAAAAATTCCCCGTGCATGATAAAGTATTAGTGAGGGGGTTATGATCGTATACAAACGTACGAATAGCATTCCAGACAGACAAACGATATATATTTATACACGTGATTCTATGCTGACTATATTTCTGTCAAATTCGGTCTACTATTTCCCCAATTAGTATTCGCAGAATTTAGTATGTATAGATACGAATGTCTACTTATTTTAAAGAATTTTAATCCTCTTTAAAAGTCTTAAACTCTTAAAAGCACTTAAAGATTAATTATCTTTTTGCGCTGCGCCCTTCCGCGTCGTACGGAATGAGTTCCTTTACTTCCTGCATCAGTATTACCACTAGACACGCCCCCGCTTCTAGGCGTTGAAGTGTTATCAGATATGTTATAATGGAGAAAACTGTCATATTTGTCCCCTGTCAAGTATTGTGTCACTATGTTCATACCTACAAGTCGGTTATCATTTTTATATAGTGGACTGCTCGAGCCACAGGTAGTTAGTGTACCTGACTACGTCACACCTGCATGACGCAACGTTTTGTCATAGGATGTAAGATGGATTATGTACTGGGACAACTCGAGACTGTTTTATCGCCGAATAATTAATTTCTTGTAACAAGTCATATGATATTGATATCCATCTATCTTTCAAGTTTGTCGGTCCATATTGGTTAAACTGGAATAAGACTAATTCATTGTTGAATTGTATACCTGTGGATTTTATCTTACCTTGACCCTTTGTTCTTGCAGTACACTGTAAGTAAAAACCATAGTTTGTTTACAAAGAGACATATTCTGTCGTGAATTATCAAGAGATTCAAGTTACTTATATACATTTATAGGGACCACTTGTGTGGCGTCAGTTTTGTCCACCTGTCTGTCTGGTGGTGACTTTTGACATGGACATATTGTTTTTAATAATCATGTTGATGTATTTGACTCCCACCGAATGAAATTGGCATGTTGAGGGTCAAGGTCACATGTGTTCGTGAGTAGACTGAAGGTTACCTATAACTACGAAAAGGATGTGATTGGTAATACTTCCCTATCACATCAAAGGTTCGTGCTCATTTTAAGAAAAGAGAAACAACGATACAAAGTGAAAAAGACTTCGTCCTTTATGTTTGATGAAGCATGCCTCGTAAATACAAAGAAACTATTACGTTTGACATTCCGACTTTTTATCGCCGAATTACTGCCAAAGAACATTGATTAGACTTGAATAATAAATGGCTACAATCTGTTATGTAAATAGGGATTTGTTAAAGTGTCAAGGATTAAGTGCGATCTGTCCAGTAAATGGAATGGGGAACAGAACTGAATTGAATTCGAAAAATGAATTTTCATTACTAGATTTTTGTCTTAGAATGTCGATGTGGAATTTATTTACCGCAATTAATATTATTTTTAGAATATTTTAAACTATTGATGTATCCCGATATGAATGAGTATACAGTTTCTATGTGCATTTTTTGCACTGTAGGTATCAGACCCCAATTATTTTTTCCTATATATTCCTTTGTAAAACGTACTAATATGACGATTAAATACTCGAATCGCACCACCATTTTTTGCTTGAAACTTTTATATCTGCTAGATAGTATCAAAATAAGCTCAGAAATGGATTCATGCAAAAATCTGTCGCTTAGTAGACTTTTAATATCTTTTTAAACCCGAAAGGGGGTATCTGTGGCTCTAATGTTCTACAATCTATCAATTCTAGAGCCTCATAACACATCTGTCATTCCGCGATTAGGATGATGCAGTATCATTCAACACGCTAGAATATTTTTTTTCAACTCATCTGCGACTCATTGACGTAAAAAACGAATCATCTAGTGTAAAAAGAGTCGTAGAAATTAAATGTAAGAAGACGAGGGATTGAAATAATCAGGAACTATTTGCGTGGTCAACGAACATTCAAAATTAATTGTGATCTGTAATCTGTAGTTTCCATTTCCATGCCTCTTTTTCATACCTCGTTGAATATGTAATTTGTACCTGCTAAACGTGCGACTTTCTTACCACTCTATTACCGACGGAGGCTATTAAGGTGTCTTTATCCAATAAAAATCTCTCCACGTCCTATCATTTATCACTCTTTACAATGGGAGTCGGTGACCTCCTTTTCTTCAGAAGTATACCAAGTCTAGATTTCTTTATTGTGCCAAACAAAGAGTCTCATGTTTTATGTTCATTCACACAATTACATTGTCATCGTATGAAGGTATCTATCAGATAAACAAATCGATACGCTGGGACCATTTTTATGTGGTTCCTTTTTGCACCAAGCCCAAAGTACATACAGATAAGATATGCTTTATTACCTAAAGAAGGGCCCGTAAGGGCATGATATGCACATGATGCAGACACAAAATGGCCCCTTGTGTGCCTGTAACCTGGGAGTACAAATAGCGAAAATGCAATAAAATGGTTTCAAACTTACGACCCCTTCGACGACAAAATAAAATAAAATGAAATGAAATGGAATGAAATGAAATGAAATGAAATGAAATGAAATGAAATGAAATAAAATTGAAATGAAATGAAATGTAATAAGGACGGTCCTTGAGTTTAAATAGATAGGGAAAATGGTTGGAAGGGTTTTCAGTTTCCAGTTTTATCCATTGACACGCAATAAATGTGTCCTTTATATTATGTATGCTACACAATTTTATGCACTCGTTAATAAAAATGTGCACATTATCTAAATCCGAACTTTTGACCGTTTTTATGAGAGTTCAATGTACTTTCTGTTTACTGTTTCCGGTTGGGAATTCTGGGACAACTTTCAACCGCTCCATTCAGTACACAAACAGTGCAGTTTGTCCAACAAATCGTAATTGTCAGATTGTATAGGGAAAACTTGCCGAAAGACTACGGAAATCTTATAGGCTCAGGTGTATATAGAATATGTGAGTTTGCAGACAGGTAGTGTTCAGTTTGTAATCTGTATTGACTAAATAACAGTAGTATCTACAGTGGCGACATTCATTCAGAAGTAGTGCCATTGTGATAAGCGTCGCGAGATGGATCTACATAGCTAGAAATTTATGGATAAAATAATTTTATTTCATTTTGACAAGTGCTTTTAAGTAAAGTTAAACAAAAATTAAGTAAATGTCATGGTATTGACAATGTCTGTCTTGTGTGTGTGTGTGTGGGGGGGGGGGGGTTGCTTTGGGCAATATTGGGTTAGTTGGATATGATTGAATTGAATAACCCAAGATCACAGACCCTTTATTTCACATTCTATTTTCTCCCTATATGTACTATAGAACAGGTTGGAGAAAACTTCAGATCGAGCTATGATAGTTCGATCGGGCTATAATAGCTCCATGTATATATGGTAGCTATCATGAAACTAATTTTTTTTCTTAAACTAATTTTTTCTTAAGAAAAAAATTTAAAAAAATTATCATCTTTAAATTTTGTTTACAAGTCGCACTAGTACTGATAAGATACTACATTGAACTTTTATATACATGTAGGAACCCCAGTAGAAATGTCAACAGATCAGGAGATAAGGAACCTCAAACTTTTCATATTTTCATAATCTTGTTGCTCATCATCTGTACATATTTGAATATATTAATTTGCCTTGTTAAAATTTTTCATTTATAGTGAGTACGAATGGAATCAGTGAATATTTTTTATTAAATTCTAATTTTAGTTTAATTTTGTACTGAAAAATGGTAGTGATCTAGCTATTATACTTTATAGCCCAATCGAGCTATAATAGCTAACCATGAGACTCAAACTAATGCAAATCAACAGTATACATGTATTCAATCAACGAATTATGAGATAACATCCAAATTCCATTGAAGGTCAAGGACACTTTAAGGGTCAAATATGCGTCTTGACAAATGGTATCTCTTAAGCAATTTCTGAATCATACAGTACTAATGTTTGTACTTACTGTCCTGTTCACTAAATCCAGAGAACCCTGTTTTGGCAATTTATTCTGTTGTCTAAAGAATTTTCCTCTTAATCATTGTTTCCGAGAATTGACCTCCTTTAGTTGTAACTGGAATTAAAACTTCAACTTACCCTATCAGCTGCCTTCAAACCGCAATATGAAAAATAAAATGTCTACGGGAAATTCCCATGTAAATTTCAAGCCGCCACCATTTTGTTCTCCGTGTCAACAATAGTAAACAGTGACGTCAAAGTATCCGACGTCACACATTTTCAGCGATTTTACTATAGAAAATTCCCGTAGACTTTTTATTTTCCGTCCTATTTCTAACTTACTTAACGTACAACCATAAAAATGGTATTTTCTGTTACGACTAAAGGATTGATATCCTTTTGGAAGATGACAATATCATACTTTAGAGAAAAGCGGGAAAACAGGGTGCTCTGGATTTAGTGAACAGGACAGTAATGGCTATCTTGTGCAATGAATCTATGATATGTACAAAGTGATTAGGAAGGACCAATGAGTTCAAAAATTGATGGGACATTTTATTATTTTATGTGCCATATAAACCAGTCAGGGGTGCTACTTCAACAAGTAATCAAAAAAATTACCTTTTCAAGTAACTTTCTAATTTTGCCTTCTAAAATGATTACCTCTAAAAGTAACTCATTTACTTGCGATGTCCATGCAACATATTACTTATACAAGTAATATACATAAAAAGTAAGGCAATGGATGGTTTGTAATGATTGTAGCATACACATTTAAAGTTCTCAAGCTTTTAATTGTTATAAGGGCTACTCATATCAGTAATAATTGCTTCAGTAACAGAAATATCAAGGTAAAACCTTTCCCTTAAAATTACTTGTTTAAGTAATATTTATTGAAAGGGGCTTATCTTTAAATGAAAGGAGTAAAGCTTTAAGCAATTATCGTAATTTATATTTAAATTTTATTTTGAAAAGGAAAGTCTGAATTTACAGGAAAAATTATTGCTATTGGGATGAAAATTCTGTTTAAAAATCTACAAGGTTACAAACTTGCTCAAATTTGCAACTTTTTAAGTGAAATTCGGCTACAATTTCGGCTATCTTTCTTAACTCAAACAGTTTCTTCTGAGAAAGTTATTTCCTTTTGAAAAAAATGGAAGTGCTCTTGCCTTCTACTGCTGTATTTTCTTACTTGCCATAGGAAATAAGACATTATTTAACTTTTTATGTGAAATCATGGGTACATTTGATATCAGTCAGATAATTTCTTGTAAAAGTAATTTTTTAATTACTTGTTGAAGTAGCACCCCTGACTGTAAACCTTTTTCATTGAGGTGTTCCAGTCAAAGATTAGAAACTTTCAAGATACCATATTTTACTCATTTTTGGCAATCAAATATACATGTATTGTAAGAGAAGTGTAACAGAAGTACATGTCATGGGATGGAACTTATCATTAAAATTCATCGGTTTGCCTGAAAACATTTTGAAAAAATGAAGCATGTGAGTCAAATTTTGGCCTTTAGAGTGTATTTGAACTTAATTTAGATGGGATAAAACAAACTATTTGGTGTCAGCAAACGATGAACCGTATAAGATGAAGAAAATTTCCGATATGACCATGGAATTCTCCATATTGGCATATACATACACATACATCCACATACCTTTCCTTCGACCACTCGCACTTTGGTAGCGATCTTGGTGTGTAAATTTGAATGATAAACCTAAGGAAATATATTCAAATCAATGGTTTCTAGAGTGTCTTGTGATTATTTCTTATTTCTAAACAGTAGTATACTTCAAAAACTATTTTATAAGAACCCCCCTCTCCCCTGACTTTTTTGGTGAAAACGATGTAAATGTACATGTATGCTGCCGGGCCACTGGCTACGCCCCTGGGAAACTAGTTTGACTTGCAATAACTAATGAGGGAAAAAACATTGAAATTCAGCATTAAAAGTGGATGTTGAATTATGCTTATCCGCAGTTTACCTTCAACATTACCTACCTCCGATTGGGATAGACAGTACATAGCCTACCTTCGATTGATCATTTTAATTTCTGAATGTTCACCTTCTGCAGATTGACTGGATTTTAATTTTGAGCAGGAAAATATACGTGACTGAACTGCTTCTCCGTAACTTCAGTCTATTTTTTGTTTATAAATATCTGCTGTTGTTTTTTTTAAAAAAAGACCAGTAAAATTTGTTGCGGCATTTGGGTGCACATGTTGCAAAAAGAATGGGACATTTTCACCGTCAATGCGCATATGGAGTATGTCCTTCCTAATCACTGTCTACGTTACTGGTACATGTATTTCATTTTTGTTTAATAGCAAAAATTATATACACGCATTCTTTTGAACATTTATCATATGTATTTCAGGACAAACAGACTAACCCAGTAGAGAGTTCCGAGGGAGAAGAGTCTGTCCAGTCCCCGGCACAGCCCAAACCCAGCAAAATGGTGCTGTGCCGAGTACATCTCCTTGATGGAAACAACTTTGAAACAGAAGTGGATGTAAGACATGCATTCGTCTCTTATTCAAAATATTTATATGAATATCTGAAAATTACTGCAGAGATGGATATTTATGATTGCTCGTTTGGAAATAGTGACAATTGTCCAAATAATTTTATGTATAAAATGGATAACTCTAGAAAAGAAAGAAGGGTGTTTGAAAAATCACACTGGCCTTTCTGCAACTATGATAATTTTAAATGTGATAAGGTTATTTTGAATATTTTGCTGGAAATCTTGCATATGAAATTTGAAGTGTACGGTAACATTATGAAACAGTCTTCACTAAAACTTCTTGAATCCACTAGCCCAAAGACAATTTCTACAAGTTTTTCGTATTGTTTATATAGTGAAATTCCACTAGCCTGACACAATTTGTAATAGCCACGGGTGTCGGGCTAATTAGCTTTTGTGAAGGCTTTTGAAAGAGTGATGAAAAAGAGCAAAACCATTTCTTTTCATAATTTTTCAGAAAAGGGCAGATGGCAAGTTGCTGTTTGACAAAGTATGTGATCACTTAAATCTGATGGAAAAGGAATACTTTGGTCTAATCTACAGAGGTCCTCAGGATGTTAAGGTATGAATTATTTAGATAAAAATTACATCTTTAAGATGTTAAGGTATATATCATCAAGATGTTAAGGTATATATCATCAGGATGTTAAGGTATATATTATTTAGATAAAAGTTACATCTTTAAGATGTTAAGGTATATATCATCAAGATGTTATGGTATATATCATCAGGATGTTAAGGTATATATTATTTAGATAAAAGTTACATCTTTAAGATGTTAAGGTATATATCATCAAGATGTTATGGTATATATCATCAGGATGTTAAGGTATATATTATTTAGATAAAAGTTACATCTTTAAGATGTTATGGTATATATCATCAAGATGTTAAGGTATATATCATCAGGATGTTAAGGTATATATTATTTAGATAAAAGTTACATCTTTAAGATGTTAAGGTATATATCATCAAGAAGGTAAGGTATATATCATCAGGATGTTAAGGTATATATATTATTTGGATAAAAGTTACATCCTCAAGATGTTAAGGTATATATCATCAGGATGTTAAGGTATATATTATCAGGATGTTAAGGTATACATCATCAGGATGTTAAGGTATACATCATCAAGATGTTAAGGTATACATCAGCAGGATGTTAAGGTATATATCATCAGGATGTTAAGGTATATATTATTTAGATAAAAGTTACATCTTTAAGATGTTAAGATATCCAATTTACAAAAGGGCATATTTCCATGCCTGGTAAGGCACTATAAACTATATATTTTCTGAAAGGTTTTAAAGCCCACTGCTCAGAAATAAAATTTTGGTGCCAGAAAAACAAAGGGGAATAACTTGTGAAGCATGTAAATTGTCTATTTTCTCTATATAACGTTACATATGAAAAATAACAAAGTTGTACAAGAGTTTTTTCCCTTTATTTTTTAAGACCTGGGAGTCTGATATCTGAACTCAGGGAATCTTTACTTTTCAGAAAGTATATAGTTTATAGTACCTTACCAGGCATAAAATTTACCATACTTTACAATGGAGATGATTAAATCGCTATGTAAAATTCAACTCAATTGTACGGCGGATACCTTAAGGTATATATCATCAGGATGTTAAGGTATACATGAACAAGATGTTAATAGTATCATCTGGATGTTAAGGTATATATCATCAGGATGTTAAGGTATATATCATCAGGATGTTAAGGTTTATATCATATGGATGTTAAGGTTTATATCATATGGATGTTAAGGTTTATATCATATGGATGTTAAGGTATACATAATGAAGATGTTGGGGTATATATCATCAGGATGTTAATGTATATATCATCAGGATGTTAATATTATTAGGATGTTAAGGTATATACTATTAGGATGTTAATGTATATCATCAGGATATTTATGTATATATGATAAGGATGTTAAGGCCATTGTCGGATTTCCCACACCATATTTTTCAAAATTCAAACAATTATATTTCAAAAATAATTTGCTCGTCTACACAACTAAAATTCTGTCTCTAAATTTTTTTTTAGCATCAGTTCTGATTTCTGCAAATTTGAAAGGGTCTAGAAGACTCAGATTGCACAAATTTTGCTCCATTAATTTTTGGTGAGATATACATGTCAATGATGTCATGTACATTTTTGTAATTTTATTTTCAGTACTGGTTAAGTACAGATAAAAAGATTGCTAAGCAGCTTAAAGGTGAGTAAAAGTGTTAGCTTTACATTATAATTTGACCAGAATCATATTCAATCAGAATTTGAAAGGTGCATTTTAAGATACATCCTTTCAGGAAGTACATGTATCTTACTGTTACGGTAACTGCTTCAATTGAGATATCGCCGCTTTGCAACATCCCTAAAAATAGTGCTTTTTCTAATTTTAGAATTTGCTGTCTGACACATGCAAGAACAAGAATAGTGTCCTTCTTGAAAAAAATTCAATTTCATATAAAGTAAATGCATCACAAAAAAATCAGCGATACTTTTCTTGCTTTCACTGCACGTTGGTGGCGTAATGATATATTACTTCTGTAAGAGTTGTCTTCCTTGTAAGATGAAACAATGAGAAACGAAAGTAGAAACAAAGCACGATCTTGTTGAAAGAAATAGGAAATTCTGGTTATTGAAATGAGAATTTACCAGCAATAATAAACTTAAAGTCACGCTTGAACTACATACGTGCAACCGCTCTTTTACCGGTATCGAATATGGTAGACAGTCTGTCAGTAATTTAGACATGCATGCATGGTCTTTTTAGTTTCTATAAAACCAAATGGGTTAATTAATTAAAGACACTGCTCCAGGTTTAAGTCATGAGAAAAAAAATGTGTAATTTAAAGTATACCACTCCTAGTAAATATAAACAGTTTGTGCTGTTTATAGAACACATTGAGCACATAGAAATGAATAATTAAGGATTCCGACTTCCGTCGGAATCCTTTCTGTTATTCTATTGTCTTTTCTTTATTCTTATTATTCTTATTATTATTCTTACCTCCAAACGTTCCAGACACTTTACAAAAAGGTACCGCAATACATGATAAAGTGAAAAATACCATGTGAAAGAGCATATGAAGATCTCAATTCAAAATTTTTTTCTTGTCGAAAAGTTTACATATGCCCCCGCTAGAGGTCATAAAAGGTCAAATTTTTAAACTCATATAACTCCTAAAGTAATCGTACGATTTGAACGAAAGTTGTTTCATATTGTTCTTTGGGAAATTTGCAAAGTTTTATACGTTTACATGCTCGATGAAATATTTACGGTTTTCGTGCTATTAGGAGTTGAAAATGGAATTTTAAATTGGCACAGTGCCAATTTCTACAGTTTTTGAGATTTTGAGTTGAAACTTGGATGGTAGGTCACTTATAGGTAGTCATTTAATGTTGACCTAGTTTCAAGGTCAAATTTTGATTCTCAAGGTCACAACAAACTTTTGCCTATAGAACAAAGACGGTTTGACCAAGAGAGTTCAAACTTCATACATATAATCGTTGAGACAAGCCCTTTCACCTTTACCTTGACCCAAGGTCAAATTCTCCTTCTCAAGGTCACAACAAATTTTTGCCTGTAAAACAAAGACTGTTTGACGTTGAGAGTTCAAACGTTACACAAATACTCCTTGCATCAAGCCCTCTTGCCTTGACTTTGACCCGAGGTCATTTGTTGGATTTCAAGGTCACAACATACTTTGGTTGATAAAATATTTAATTTTGATCAGTTTAAGATCAATTTTGATGAGAATAACCTCCAGTACTTATCTTTTATCTGTGACCTTGGTTCAAGGTCAAATAATCATTCTCAATGTCAAAACAAACATTTACTCCTGTAGAATTCACAGTTCTGGTCCTATACTACATGTGTATTTATTCTTCACACAAGTAGTCCTTTTTATTTGAAATTAACATAGTCCAAGAAAGATAACTCTTTTATTCTTGTTTTCTGTTTCTCTTTTTTCATTGTGTACTTTCATGTTGTTGTCATTTTCTATTAATAGAAATTATAGATCTCATTGCAATATCATTGTGCAATTCTGTTTTGAGAAAGTAATTGTAAAGGATTTGATATTGATAGAGCATGGAAATTAAAGCTTTCGTAAACATGAAAGGTATTTATTATTTTTTAATTCTATTTTGTTGATAAATAAATAAGAGTCCCAAATTAGACATAAGCTCTTTTGATTCATTTGCTGATGTGAATAAGGGACTAAAGCGACTATTTTTTCCCCATCTTCTTTACTCGGATTTGAACACTTCAGTTCCGAGGAAGATCTAATAAAGGAGGAATCCGTCTGTTGCTTGCAACAGTAGCCATCTAGTTTATTTTTATTATTTTAAGCTTCAAATCTTATTTAAAAAAATCAACATCATTTAAATACCTAAACAGTAAAATGAATCAGCATTCGTCTGCTGACTATAAATTTTGAAAAGAAGTATCTCTCGGGACCTTCAGTCCTTTGATTAATTTTAAGAAAAAAATAATACAAAATGTATGAATAATCAACCAAAGCAGCTTTTAAGAAAGCTGGCTTGACATGATTTAATGTATGTGAGTGCTATTTTTATTAGTATATTTTTAATCTGCTTTTTTACCTGAATTGTTTTGTTATGAAGTACAGTATTAGAAAAAAGAATTTATTGTATAATTTTCTCAGATTTGTTTACTAATAAAGGTACACTTAAAATATCCCTTGCTATGAAATGAATATGGTAATCCTTACTTTGTAATGAAGATGGTCATATGATTATACTTTTAATGTTATAATTTAGGAGGCACATGGGTTTTTGAATTTGCTGTCAAGTTTTATCCCCCAGAGCCTGCTTTACTACATGAAGACATCACTAGGTATGTATTGTTAAAGTGTAAAAGGTATTATAAGCCATACCAAGTTCTTATTTAGTTTTCAAGTTTACATAGGTCTGATGTAGTGCTCAGGTTTACTTGGACAAAGTTCTGATACAGTGACACAGTTTACATACTTCTGATATACATGTAGTTACACAGTTTAAGCAGATTTGATATAGTTGGTGTGAGAGAAACATACATGAATATGATTTTGTCTTTTATAGGTACCAGTTATGTTTACAGATTAGAGTAGATATTTATAATGGAAAGTAAGTACACTTCATTGTAAGAACATTTATTTAAGTACAAACAATCAAAATAATGTGTACATGTATCATTAGACTGAATAAGCCAGTCTCTTCGCTGCTGCTAAAAGAGACTGAATCCCACCACGTTTGTTATAGAACAAAGTGTGATGACCAATCAGAACGAGGGATACAAAATATCACGTGATCAATTTTCTTTATCTTTCGTTCTGATTGGTTGGTTCTCCGAACTTTTGCTTTGCCTGATTAGTTTGGTAGGGAGTTAAAAATTGGCAAAAAATGCAATAACAAAGTGAGAAAAAACGTGAGGTGGGTAGAGAAAGTTAGATAAATGTTTTCTTTAGTCCTGTCAACAAGAAAATCAATATTTCAGACCTTCAAAATGGGTAAATCGTTGGGCAACAGTTTCGTCCGACTTCGTTCTGTTACAATCATAGTGGGGTTCAGTCTCTTTTAGCGGCAGCGGAGAGACTGGATTATTTAGTCTAATGTATCATTTGTTTAGGAAAGTTTGCAGCCATATGTTTCAAACAAATATAACACATGCATTTGTGATTTTAAGTTTACAGTACATTACACATAAATGAATGAAGAAATCTTTCATACAAAGGTATTTATGATACTGGATTAAATGGGTGTACTTATTTTAGATTCTCTTAACAAGACTCCATTCTAGAAACTAGAAATGAGTTAATGTGGTAAAACTGATGTTAAATTTGCAACAGGCCATAAAAATTTGATAATTTGATAGATACATGTAATTACTCGTTTCTTTTATTTTGCCAAATAGAATATGTATGTGCAGGTCATTAAACTAAGTTACAGCCCAAGAATTGAATATTTTGTTGACTCAAGCAGTTCTAATATCAATTTAAGACATGATTGGTTTCTCTCCTTACACAGACTGCCATGTTCATTCGTGACCCATGCCTTATTAGGGTCGTACACGGTACAAGCAGAGCTCGGTGATTATGATCCATCAGAAGACGGACCAGATTATTTGAAAGGTTTCGATTTCGCTCCAAATCAGACACCCGAGCTCATTCAGAAAATCCATGAACTTCATGTCACTCACAAGTAGGTATTTCTCACCACTGTTTCAAGTATTTTGCTCATTTAGGGGTAAATATTTGGAATGATGTACAAGTTCAGATTATGTATCCATTAGTACTCTGTACTCAAACCTTTTGTATGTTAATCATGTAATTGAAAAATGGTGTTCCAGCTTCATACAATAAAAACTAATTAAGAAGTCAGCATACCAGTATAATTCTATAATCTCTTCTTATAGAGGTCAAACTCCAGAAGAAGCAGAATTACACTTTTTAGAAAATGCAAAGAAATTAGCCATGTATGGTGTCGATTTACATCAAGCTAAAGTAAGTCTTATTCTTTCCCATCTTA
Organism: Pinctada fucata; assembly: GCA_028142955.1. Lineage (NCBI taxonomy): Eukaryota > Metazoa > Mollusca > Bivalvia > Pterioida > Pteriidae > Pinctada > Pinctada fucata. The sequence goes on from AP027103.1 coordinate 92,526,502, forward strand.
GCTATAGCAATCAGATAAAGAATACTAGAAGGTCCAGTGCAATATGTTGGAACAAATGCTTCAAATGTTCAGATTTTGCACGAGCAAGACTGTAATTTTTGTGTCCTTTGTAATTATATTCCTAGATTTGGGACGTCAGCCATATGACAGCAATTTCATTATTGAACCGTGAACTTGATTATGATGGTATAGGTCATCTGCTGAAATTGAAATAACTTTTTCTTTTCTATTCATTTTTACATGTATACATACTGCAAAATATTCTGCATTTTACATTGAGTGCTTAAAGATGCCATATATTACTGTACTTTTGATAATGACTAAAGATTTTTTTTTTCAGAAAATAAGTCTTTGAGCATTATTTCTTGTATGTATTAACATTATGTAGAGATTGAAATTAAATGAACTGTAATTTGTTTGTTTAGGATTCCAGTGGAGTAGACGTCATGTTAGGTGTTTGTGCTAGCGGACTTCTGATATACAGAGATAAACTGAGAATTAATCGCTTTGTGTGGCCAAAGATTCTTAAAATATCCTACAAAAGAAATAATTTTTATATAAAAGTTCGACCTACAGAGGTAAGATCTGTTTGATATACCGGTACATGAAATCAAAGTTTATAGAGAAAAGAAGGATAACTCTGTTGAGAAAGATAAACCAATAGGTATACTCCTCTCTAATAAATATGGAAAATAAAAAAGAGAGCTGATGTAATTTTTTTTATATTTCATTTGCAGGGAGAAGAATTTGATAGTGTTATAGCTTTTAGGTTAGATTCACATAAATTAGCAAAGCGGTTATGGAAAACATGTGTGGAACATCATACATTCTTTAGGTATGTTAATACAATGTATGAAATGAAAGTCTATAGTGTATATGAAAAGAGGCCTATTTTAGAGCCTTTGTTTGATTTAATTAAACATGACCTGTGTACAGACAATAGACAAACATATTTTGAGACAATTAGCATGATAGTATTATGAAGTAATTTTTTAGCTCACCGAGACGAAAAAGTCCGGAGAGCTAATGCCATACCCTCGGCGTCGTCGTCGTTGTCGTCGTCTGTAGACAAAACTTTAAGCTGGGCTATATCTCTTAAATTATAAGGGGTAGGGCTTTGATATTTCACATGTAGATACCTTGTGACGAGACCTTTCATTTGAGACCGTGACCTTTGACCTAGTGACCTTGACCTTGGACTTTGGCCTACTTTTCAAAAACTTTAACCTGGTTTCTGACAAAAACCTGTATAGGCGAGCTATGTAATCTTTGATTACCCTATGTTTATGACTTTTCTCTGCAGTGAATGAAGGCAAATGTTCATTTGGGAATTTTGAAATTTCATTTTGACTTAGTTTACCATACCCCTTGCATTTGTTATCAATAAATTTAGCCAAGAAATTTACAGAACTGCAATATATTGGTATTCATGTCAAGTCATAAGCAGATTTCATTTAGTTTATAATGCTCTTTTTCATCATTGGGTTATTCTTTATGATTGTTACGTAAAATATCCATTCATGTTTTGATTTTTATTGATGTTTCAGGTTAAAAGAACCAGAACCAATTAAAACAGCGACACTTTTCCCACGGTTCAATTCCCGGTTTAGGTATTCAGGTAGAACACAGAAACAGATTCGTGATCAGAGTGACATTGCTGACCGTCCCAAACAACCATTTAACAGAACAGGTCTGAATCGGTCGTTACCACCAGATAGTAGACTGTCAGACGGTCGGGATACTAAAGGCATGGAGGATGGTGTGTATGGGTTGGGTGATGGAATATTCTGACTTTTTAATATACAGAGTTTACTAACCATTAGGGACGAGATCCGACATTTACTAAATGTGACGTCGTCATTTTGTATGTAACTTGCTTACAAATTAAGGGAAGACACATTTCAAATACAACATTTCTGACGTCAGATTGAGTCCCAAATGGTAAGTAACTCTGAATATCAAGAAGATGGAATGTTAGGGTGTAGGAGGCAGAAGGAGAACTGCAGTATCGTCAGCACACGTACTAGTATCATTAATGAAGGGTCAAACCTTAAATCAAAATGACTATGGACTGCTAGCCAAATTGCTCATGTTCCAATAAATGATACACCGTCAATTTTTTTTTCTTGAAAAGTATGCATATTAGTAAATTTCCTTTTCAACAGAATAAAAAATAATCCAAAAAATTAAGTGAAAAAAGGGAGTCCAAGTAAAGTTACAGAAATATATTTTAGAGAAAAAAATCAGATAGTTGCAGTTCCTCCTATGTCTTTGTAAGTTTCTTAAATGACCACAAGTTCATGCTGATGCCCATCAGTTGAGGTTAGGAATATTAACATAATTTTGATTTAAGATGCATGGGCAAAGGATGGGCTGAACGTTATTTTTTTTACATGCATGTATCATGTACGGTTTAGGTGTTGATGACCATCATTCAATTATCTGAGTCACAGTGCTAGATTAATTGTACAGCAGACCAGGCAGGCATAAGTTACTACATGTATGTCTGAACAGATACATGTAGCTAAGTGGTAATGATCTGGTTTACACCCTCTTCATTGGGTATGATTTTTAACCAAAATTAATCTACATGTAATTTACATGTGAACTTTCCATTGATTTAGGAATTAGATTCAGTTATTAACAAAAGGAAAGTTGAAAGTACATGTGAAATTGATGTGGATGAAAGAATTTATGTTATCCATGGTAAGGGAGCAAAGATCAAGGTTAATGGAGATAGTTGCTTAATTTAACTTTCCTTATCTTCTTTATTTCCAAATATGGCCCCTGAACTGTACAACTAAGGACATCCCTCACTTTTTATTAATGTGCCGTTGTTGTACAGGTTAGGTAAGCCTCTCACTGTCAATCACATTTTACTAATATACTGTTCTTGTACAGGTTAAGTAAGTCTTTTAAAGGCCCTTACATTTCACAAATTTTTATTGTACAGGTTATGGTAAGCCTCACGAGGAGAATGACGTTAAAGATGAGATGAGAGCTGTAACGGCTCCTCTAGCACACACAGGTCCACCTCCGTACTCCAAGACGGACGATGACGGACTGAACAGACTGGCTCCGGAGGAGAGTCAGCCAGACAAACCTGGTAATGATATGTCAGAAGACAGGCAGCAAAGGGCCCCGGGTGACCAGGTATACAATAATCAAGATTTCTATGTCTCTAAAGTAGACAGTAGTATTATCTAAAAAAATTAATTTATGAAGATTTAATTTTACTGACAAATATTCCTAAAATGTAAATATCAAATTTTACATACTGTAGTACAAAATTTTCCAATAGATTTGCCCCTCCATGCCTTGTTGAGATACATGTACATGTTTATAATTCTAGAAATTGATTTCTCCAAATACATGTAAACTGTTTGTATATTTCAGTATTGCTGTAAAGTAAGCGTTGTTAACAGGTTACTTTTTTATATAGGAACACACAGTACAAGCTCCAGGGGAAGATGCTACAGATCTCGGTGGAGGGGCAGTACTACCTCATGGTAAAAAGAAAACTAAAGAGGACAAGGAACGGGAGAAAAGAGAAAAAGAAGAAGAAAAGAGGAGGAAAAAAGAGGAAGAGAAAGAAAGGAAGAGGAAAGAAAAGGAAGAAAAAGACAAAAAGAAAGCAGGAAAAGATAAATCTACAGAAGACAACACTGATAAGAAAGAGGTATATATGATAAAGCAAGAGGTATAAAGAAAGAGGTATATATGTAGATTGAGATGATATCCCCGAATGTTATACCAGTAGAATCTAACATTCGGGGATATTAAGAGGGTATGAGCGTGAACAAATCAAGCGTAAACCGTATCGATGTCGTAAAGAAAACAAAATCGGAAAACTTACTGAACTAAAGGTTGAATATGCCTCCAGATTAAAGAGCAATGCATTTCGAATGACGAGCAATATATATCCTTGCTTACATCTAAAATACGGTTCTATCACGACATCCCTTTACCCTAGGCATATAGTTTACGTCATCAACGGGTGTTTATTTGACGTCATACTGAATTATGACGTTGTAATATTTTTCCGCGAATTATTATGAAAGCGCTTTGTGCTTGTTCTTTAGAAGTCCAGTAATTCAGTTTGTCTTATATTATTTCACGCCATGACAAATTTACGGAACGGAATAATTTGATTGCGAATGAAATGAGTAGGTTAATACTTCAAATTTATTCTTGCATGCATAAAAAAAGACACAAATAAATTCAAAAGAATGATTATATTTTATAGTTCAAGTTGACGATGCGGCGTTTCTGACCACGCAATTTACGACAAATATTGAAAACTTGTAAAACTAATTTATCTTGAAAGTACTTTTCTTTCATTTACAAAAGGTATTTGTTATAATGATTTAGCTAGAATTAATATCACGGGGCCTATTGATTAGTAGTTGTAATAAGTGAGCATGACGACCGACTGTCAAATCATCTAAAGGACCAAAGATCATGTACATGTACGTTGTAAAATAAATCGATCCGAAGGACTCCGTAAACACACTTCCCATTCGACAAAGACGAGACGTGATGCAGTGAATTCCATCAACGTTTTTTGTTTTTTGTTTTAAAAATCCTTGAACTCGTGCTTAAAGGTCCCATATAGACCAATGAACAACTACAAACATAAACTATTAATTTTCATGAAAAATTTTCATAGTATTTACAGAAACATATCTGTTTTGGTGCATATTTACCACGTTTTCTTGTACAAGTCGTTCAAAGAACTTTGATAATGTAAACAGACAACTTTGTCCAAGAAAACTTTGACCAAGTTTTCTTTGACGGACTTTGACCAAGAAAACGTTGATAGTGTAAACGCGGCTTTATTCCAGCACTTATTAAAATGAAACTAGAAATGTGCCTCATTAAAATGAAACTAGAAATGTGCCTCATTAAAATGAAACTAGAAATGTGCCTCAGCTAATTTTAGATAAATTATTTCAAAGCAAACTTATCAAGACATTAAGAGATCCTTCGTATCGTTGTTCTACTAAAGTTGCTTAATTTTTTTTTAAATGTGGTACAATATGTACATGATCATGATGTACGAATGTCAAAACTACCTATACATGAATAAATAGATACGTGTAGATGGCGCAAAATTAATTTTGAGAGAAATGATATACAGAAGAAGCATACAGATAAGAATCTAAAACATTCATTTTTTCTCATTCACTGAGATTAACAGTACATACCTAAAGTGAGCGTCACATGTGCTCTACGTCAGGTTACGTTGTCGGTGCTTAAAAGCGCTAAGTGTTGTGAAAATGAATGAGAAATTGATCAGAATATGACTCAAATTTTTAGTCTAGAGTCCAGATTATAAGAAATCTCAGATAAAATGTATAGATATATAACAACTTCCCATTTTCAATCATAAACAACGGATTTATCATATCCAGAGGCTTGGTCAGAGGAATTCTAAGCTAAATTTCTTTAAAACGGCTACACTCTTTTTTCTATAAATTATTTTTTTATCTTTAGCATGTATCACTAGATGATAAAAGAAAAATTTTATCAAAATTCTATTATGCCAACTACTTCGAAAATGAATGTTTTTAAACTTTTCATACAATTTTTACTGTCAAAAATGGGATGAAATAAATGTCCTTCTCCAGCATGGTTACCATGGCAACAAAAGTATTTTTTTCGAAAATGATAAATTTACTTCATTGGCTAAGTGAATGGATAGAAATTTACTTCGTATTGCATTATGTTGATTTTTAAAATAAAGTCCAAAGTTGGGGCATTGTTTTAGAAAAAAAATGTGCAGAGTTACCTCCCTTTTTTGTCGGGGTATAGGGGACAAACGGCTACACTCTTTTTTTCATGAAATATTGCAAACGATGAAGAAAGGGATATTCTTTTATATGTAGACAATTATTTTCAATTTCTATTATTCCCTGAAAATGCGGTTCACACTCATACCCCCTTAAGTAATTTGTCTGTCTGTTGTAAAGAATCTTTAATGATGATATTAATAAAGCACAGTAGTTTTAAATAAATACAAATGTTGCATTTTCGATGACACAGACCCGAAATGGATATAAAAAATGAGAATAAAAAACATTGTAAAATTAGGGTAATCTAAGTGTAAAAATCATTAAAGTACTGATTGGATTTTGAAAGTGTTTAAAGATGAAATAGTGTATAGATAAAACATGTGGGTGAGATCTGAAGAAGTGTTACTGTTATTTATATTCAGGGTCCTGGTGCCATGGAAACAGACATTGATGGGTATAACGAGGGAACCACAGGCTTGGAATCTGTAAGTTATATCAATCTTAATTACAAACTTATACATGTCATACATTCTAAACCTTTTCTATTTCTCTAAACAGGTCATAAGTTCATACTCAGCCGTAGAAAGCTTTATTTCTCTCTCTCAATTTATCTTTTCTTTTCAGTAATAAAATTTATACATACGTGTGAATGCACATGAGATTAAACATATTGAATTATGAAAATAAAATAGTACTTCAAATTTCAAAAATTGAAGTATATGTACTTATATTGATTTATGAGGTCTTAAAAAAATACATGTGTCATTGTAACTTCTTGACGCTGTTGTCAACCAATGTTGAATTATTTTTTTCTAACTTTTTGCTTTTGCTATAGAAGTGATGTAATTTTTGTTCTTGAGTAATCTGAATCATGTTGTATGATTTCTATGAATGCAGGATGCTGTTAAACTGACAGAGAATGTACCATTGGGTGTCTCATCTCCTAACAAGGTTATTTTTTATTTGCTGTGCTTTTAACCTCCCTGCATTCTGCTTTTGTCATTCAAGTTGGACATCTGTAGTCCTATTTTTAAACAGGAATGATCATTTTAATTAGCTGATTGTTAAATTCTGAAAATGTTTTACTTGATACAGCATCATGTGTAAGAATTTAATGGTTTTTGGAATTATTTTTTGTTTCACTTGAAACAGGCCACTGAAGACAGAGTGTACAAGGACGACCCTGATCTTGCTAAATATGAAATAGCTGGGAGTAGCAGGGGGGATGAAAAACTAGATAATAAAAATGTCAAATTCTCTGATGATGAACAAGGGAAAGGTGAAAAGGACAAAAAGGGAAAGAAAGATAAAAAAGGGAAAGATCATGATGATGATGATGATTCTAAAGCTAAGAAAAAGGGAGACCATAAGGGTGATAGGGATAAGAAAAAGGGAGACCATAAGGGTGATAGGGATAAGAAAAAGGGTGAAAATGAGAAAGACAAGAAAAAGGGAGATGATAAAGAAAAGAAAAAAGGAGATGACAAAGACAAGAAAAAGGGGGATTCTGACAAAGATAAGAAAAAGGGAGATGATAAAGATAAGAGAAGAAGTGATCATGAAGGAGACAGGGATAAACAGGACAATGAAAAAGATAAGAAAAAGGGTGATGAGGAAGATAAGAAAAAGGGAGACCATGAAAAAGATAAAAAAGGAGATCATGAAAAAGATAAGAAAAAAGGAGGGTTCTTTGGGAAATTAAAGAAAACTCCCTCTAAGGCCAAAGATGTAAAGAATAAGGAAGATGCTGAGCCCAGCAGTCCTACAGGATTGGGAGTCGGGGTAAACATGCACATTGTTAATTGGCTTGCCCTCTAAAAGTCCCCTTGTATAGCTTGTATACCCAGCATTTTGTAGCTTCAGGTGTAGATATCGGTATATTGTCAGTACAGTGTATTGTCAATACATAGTCAAGGAGAAAAAGGTCAAATGTGATATAGTATCCTATTTCCAGTTTTATATGCTTGTAATTTGCTTTTATCCTGTCAGGAATTTTCATATGGTTACATGTAGATGGGGCATATTCAGAGCAAACTGCTTTATATGAACAATTTAGCATACTCCAATACTTTTATTAGAAGCTTATGCTTATGGGGCTCCATAGTAAAATACCCTGTGTTTTTCAAATTTTATAACAAAGGCATTAATAGCATATGTACTATTATGTACTTAAAAAAGAAAAAATAATCAAATTTTATGAGTTAAGTCGCAAAAAAACATACACTAATTTGATGGTAAAGTTTGCTAATGCAGAAAAAAGGAAAAGAATGCAAATATTACAAATAAAATTACTGAAATAAGATTACTAATAAAAATATGCTAATGGGATGTAAATGTGTCAACGGTCTCTATTCTTATATGATAATTGGATGTAAATGTGTCAACAGTCTCTATGCATTATTAAGTAAATATTATTGTGCATCATGTAGTATGGAATAGTGCAGTTCATTCTAAATTCTAGGTCCATTTTCTATTCTGAATCAAAGTCAATACATGTACCTTGAATTTATCTTCTGGGAAAATGTAATTTGACTTTTACTTGAATGAGAACACATGTATCAATATCTAAGGATTTATGTGTCATCATATTTAAAGATTTTAGTATAAATTCAAGGTTTTGATTGAGTTAAAGACAAGAAATTCATAAATTGGGTGACCTAGAATTACCAAATTAGCTGTAGTAAACAATGTACATAATGTTGAGTGATATAAACATGTTGCATTGTGCATTTTCAAACTTTGTATTGACATTTGTGATATTACTAACACTGTTAGTGTTTATCAGCTTAAATTTCCTTAACTTGTTTTTTCTGACCATAGGTAAAATATTATCATATCATTGTGAATTATGATACTGATGTTCAGAGACCTTATTGAAGCAAAATGCTATATGAGTAAACATCGAATTTATTGCTACGATTTTGCAGCAATTAAATTGTCATGTCATAAGAAGAGAATGCTTGACGTTTTGCATGTACAATCTGCATCCTTCCAAAAGATGTATGTCGGTGTAAAACTGACTGAATGCATTTATCCTTGACTAAAGGAAAACAGCAGTGTCATTTACATGTAAATATAAATGACAGACCTGTAACAATATATGACCAGGACTATATAAGGCATACACATTGTATCAAACTGCATGTAACATTACAGGTACAGTACATTCGGGGTGTGTTCTTGCCCTGATCACCTACATGTACATGTACAAGTTAACTGAAAATGCATGAAGTACTAATGAGAAATGATGCATCAACATACATGTAAAGTATACAAGGGACAAGAACTAATACAAGTTGTTAGAATGTTAAATACAAACACAAGACTTGGGAATGTGATTCAAGTGCTGTGAATGTGATACATGGGCCTATATTACAGCCTTTGGCTTTGTAATATATATTCCTGCATGATGTTCTTACTAAAAGTCTGCATGAAAGATCAGCAAGTTCAATTTGAGCGAGACATAGTATAGATGGAATGCATGCAGATTTCCTATTGCCAGTCTGTAAAGAAGCTTGGGCTTGAGGCATTTTGATCAGCATCGAGCATGGAGAGAAGATCTAACAATCTACAACGTTCTGATATCCAATGTTGTTTGCTTATAGGATGTCAAAGTTGAACATTTGTCAGAGACGGCTAATGTTATAGTGGAAACGAAAAATCCAGATGATGGGATAGAATATATCGATGCTAGTCCGAGTAAGACGGACAATCCTGAAAATGATACTAAATCTGAAAAAGAAAGCTCCAATGCTCAGATTGTCAACTCAATACCAGAGGCTGTCGTACCAGAGGCTGCCGTGCAAAGAAAACTTGAAGTAACGTCAGACACCAAAACTGAGGGAAATAAAGTGGAACACATTAGTGTTAAAGTGGAGGAAAATATGGAAACAAAAACCCAAGACAATAAAACAGTTGTTGTTCGGAGAGTGAAAAAAGAAGTCGTTAAAAAGGAAGAAGTTATTCCTGATGAAAGTATCGATGATGAAGTGTTTGAGGCAGAACAATATCTACGTAAAAATTCTCACAAAAGATCAAGTACAAGTAGCTCAAGCAGCAGTCAATGTGAGGCGGAGAAAAAGAAAAAAAGTAAAAAGGACAAAAAAGACAAGAAGAAAAAGAAATTTTGGAAAAAAGACAGTAAAATTGTAATGGAAGAAAGTGAAAAAGAATCTCTAAAAGAAGAGCATCATATTGTGCAACAAACTGAGATTGAAGTGTCCCAAGTGAAAGCTGACAACACAGTAATAAATAAAGAAGTAGAAGTGAAGTCAGAGGAAAAGCCTGTTGTTGAGGTGGATAGTAAGGTATCAGAGAAAGTGGAGGAAGTTAGAGAAGTTATTGAAGTGGAATGTGAGAAAGCAGTAGAACCAGAAATTCAGGCAGTCATACAAACCAATGAAGAGGCAGGGAATACAGGACAAATAGAGAGTACACCAGAAAATAAACAGGAAAGTGACAACAAAATCAAGGATGAGAGAGGAGAGGAAAGTCAAACAATGTCAAAAGCTGAAATAAAGGCCAAACTGAAGAAAGAAAAGGAAGAGAAAAAAAGGAGAGAAAAGGAAGAAAAGGCAAAAAGGAAACAAGAGGAAAAAGAGAGAAAGAAAGCTGAGAAAGAGGAAAAAGAAAGGTTAAAGAAAGAGAAGCAATTGTCAAAGAAAGGGAAGGAAAAAAAGAAAACAGATGAGGTAGTGACTGGAGCAGTCCAAATTACTGAGGAAAATGTAGATGACAAAACAGAAGAACAGTGTGGTAAGACTGATGACATAACATCTGAGGATACAAACACACAGAAAGAGGAAGAAACTTGTCAGGCTGGTGAAACATCAGCTAAGAACACAATCACTCCAGATGTGGAACAAGTTAGTATAGCTGTTAAAGTTAAAACTGATGACTTGAACAGATCTGAAGTTATTGATAATGGAAATAAGGCAGTGAACAAAGTAGAAGAGAGGACAGATGAACAGCCTTTGAGAAACAATGATAGTGGTGACAAAATAGATGATGACCCTTCAAAAATGATTAAGGTGTTACCAGTCAGTGAGGCTGATGATATGACCTTGAAAGTGAAAGTAGACATGAAAGAGGAAGAGAAGATTGAGGATGATAAAAAGGAGGAGAAATCTGAAGACTCAAAGTTGATAGACTCGCCAAAGACAGAAGAGGAACAACAAAAGACAAAGAAGAAAAAGAAGGAAAAAAAGAAAAAGGAGAAAAAGGTTAAAAAGGAAGAGACAGATAAGAAATCCAAGAAGAAACCCCCGGGATGTTTTGCATTTATGAGTAAGCAGCCTGATTCCGATGATGATATTCCCGATCCTGCTGCGATAGAGTTACCAACAGAACCCTGGCAGATAGATAACAACCAGGAGCAAGAACAGGTGCATCATCATATCTTACATTTTACTATGTACCGGTATATATCATGTACATGTATAAGTCCTCAGGATAGCTCAAGTTTTACCATGTGTATATTCAAATAATTGAAATAAGAAATTCGCATTATTATCTTACCTCTTTCTTTTCCTTCAATAACTACTGTAGTGGTAGATTATGTAGAAGTTTTGATATTGATTCCATACTTTTATAAATCAAATTTATCTTCAGGAAACCAAAGAGGAGAATGAGGAGCCCCCTCCCCCTAAACAGGTTAATTATAATAGGAATGTCCACACAATGCCTGCTCAATGTCTATAGTGTGTCCCAGAATGTGTGTTACTTGTGTTTGATTTGGCAGTCTTCATTGAAGTACATTCATACTAAGTATTTGCCAAATACCTGAGGCAAACTTCTTGACACCAGTACTAACCCATACATGAAATGTTTACACTAATTTTTCTAGCCTTTGAGGAATGTATGTTCATGTTTTCTAGTTTTGTCTGTCTATATTTCATCGTGCTTTTTCATCCATCATGCAACTCTGAGACAGGGAACTGGAGAAATACATATTGACGTTTACAATGGTGGGACAATCATCAGTTGATATTCTTGCATTTTAGTTCAATTTAGTCCTATTGTACGTGGGTGATTATTTCAAACTTTACACACAAAGTACCTAATAGTATGTTTAAAAAATGAGACCTACATGTACATAAAATATAAATGATTTTCGAAGTCAGCATTGAAATCATGATTATTTTAATAAGTCTGATATTTATTTGGGTTAGCTTTGAAATGCAATGAGAAAAGGATGATTTCTTTACCTTATTAAGGTCTGTCAAATTGATACTTCTTGCATAATTTTTCATTTAATGGTAGAGAAGTTCGTTGTTTTACTCAAAGATTGTACGACTTCATGACAGCTGCAGTGAATGGCCTTGTTTATCCTATTCATACAGTTCAGCATTTGAGAGTTTTTGCATAGTGTTAACTTTGAATTCCATTAACCCTTTTTCTAACACAAAACATATATTAATTAGACTATCCAATTTCTGATAAATGTGGTTTTCAAAATTTCTTCTGTATTTTCACTTCATTGTGATTTAGAGCTGTGTTTCACTTTGTATGTATTTATACAACTGACACTTTATATTGTTTACTTGTACAACTGACACTTTAATCTAACTGCATCAAAGGACATGTGTACTTTTCTTCATATGAGGATGACTTCTTCATCCATTGTGATATTTATCTTATGGATTTCTTTTTGTATATCACTCATTTTCTTTCTTGGAGATGGTACTGCTTTTCTTCAAATTCCCTGTAGAGGATATCCCATTCTAGATTAGTCTTATGATTCACATGTAATTGAAATATATTTGAAACATCACTATCTCTCAAGATTCACATTCCATATTTTCCACCATATTGTTAATAAGAACTAGATTCACATTTTCTAAATCTGCCACCATATTGTGAGTAAAGAAGCTAGATTCACATACTATGATGCTATAATTAGAAGTAGCAGGATTAAATGTGAGATTTGGTTTTACAGAAAGGTGGTGTGGGCCTGGGCTGGGCTTTGCCTGGGATGAACGAGCTGAAGGAGAGAGCTGCCAAGGTTTGACGCCTTATTATAGGCATGAATTATCCCCCCTTATTACAGCATGTCCTCTATCACCAATGTAACATAACGGATTGTGTTTTATAATGTGATTCTGTTAGGACTCTGGCTTAAAGTCAAACCTTTATGTTTTATTTGGAGGACCATTTTATGTTCAGTTTAAGCATGTCCCCACTGAGTTATCCCAAAAGTTAGCTTCTTCTTTATGTTGGAGACAATACTCTGTGGTATTCTTACAAGCATATCTTTATCCATAATCAAAATACTCGACAATAGAACTAGATTTCTAGATTTTTGTTCAAAGTATTCTTTCAGCTAGTCCTGATTTATACAGTAAAATAGTTTATTATTATGGGTCTAATTTTTGTGGAATTGTGAGAGATTTTACTTTCATCTTCTTCTTCCGGTTTTAGTGCAGGGCCCTTCCTGGAGCATTGTCGCACTATGTACAGTGACTGTGCTTCGCAAATCAGACAAAAGTGGAGAAATTAATTAATAATTGTTGCATAGAAAGACAGCATTAGAAATATCAAAATCTTTTTTAAAAAGAAATAAACTGAATTCACTGAAATTGAGACCCATTGATAAGTTAACAGTGTTCAGACTTTATTTCATATATTTTGCTATTATTTTTGTGGACATAAGAAATTTACTTCTTTATCATTTAATTTGTGAATTTGCTTCGTTTGATGTTTGGAAATTTGTATAATTTTGCATTCATGCATTCTTGTGCTTGTTGACAAGATTGATTTAGCTGAATTTGAAGCAGATGTATGCTGCAATTAGATTTTACAACTGCTATGATTGGTTGATGACATTTGTTACAAAGGCCATGATTGGCTGCTTGTATAGAGTTAGTTTGTAAGATAACATGAATGCTGGTTTTGCTTCAGCAAGAGGAGTCGAAGGATACAACTCAATCTACCTCCACTCTGTCATCTAAATCATCATCGTCATCTAATGAGGATATTTCCCATCATGCAGTGCTGGCTGATAGTTCGTTGGATTCCCCGGAGGTTTGATACCGTGGTTCCTTACATAATACTTGTTGTGCTGCATGGAGTGATCATTTTCTCCTTAGTGGATAATCCACAGATTTAATAAGACATTATTTCACAAGAGTTATCGATGTACAATGTTAATGACAAGCATACTCTTGCTTCTGGTATTACAATTTTTTATTTGTATTTGAACATTTATAGTATAATATACAGCATGAGTTCATGTACTGCATTTGCAGCATGTAATATCTACTTACCGATAAGAGTTTGCCACTTTTAAAATAAGATTGTTTATCTTGCTATATAATAATCATACTAGAAATATGATTTAGATTAATTATAAATGAAGTTTTGCCATACTTATATGTATGTTATGATTGCAGCTTGCATCTCTAATGTCTCACTTAAATTCCTTAATATTGTATGTATTTGAAGAAAGTCCATCTTTGCTAAAGTATGTTTCTATGGAATGCTTTTCAATTAGACTTTTATTTCTATGACTCCGTTGTTGCATGTAAGTTTCTGTGTTTTTCTGAGCAGTATGATGGCTGTTTTATATGCTCTGCATTATAAGCCGTGTCATTAAATCTCTGATCTGCTCATGTAGCGTTGATAAGTACATTATATGCTTCACTAATGGAAATGAGTATGCTCCATCTCTTAAGCTGATCGTTAGTCATTTACTACTCTTCGATTCACTACAAGAATAATTATAGAATTATTCAGATAGTTTACTTACTTCATTGTTGAACGTTCAATTCTCATCGAGTGTAGTTTTCAGGACAGAGCTTAGCTACGGAGATAACCATCTTTATTGCTTGTTTGAGCCTTGTGACTTTCCTGATTTTGAATTATTAGATCTATATTGCTGAATATTTACTATGGCGTTACATGTTTTTGCATGTTATATGATATAAAAGCATTTTATGTTATACAATAATAAATATGATGCAGCTTAAAACACACTATCAAAGACTTGGTCAAATTCTAACGGTCCTAAAATTTTTGGGATATTTTGAACAAGTATTTCAATGCACTTAATATATATATGTTTTATATGAATTTGCTAACTGGTACTTAGAAAAAGAACTTATGAATGAAAAAGTAATGTGATTTAATAAGTTTGTTTTCAGAAAATACATCATTTGAAAACATACTGATGATAAGCAGATTGTTAAACTATGCCAGTATGGTCATCAGAGTGTCTAGGCAGGGACAGTGTATCTTGTTATAAATTCATTCTTTAATAATTTGTTATTATTTCTACTTTCAGGGAACTTTAGGAGTCCATCCAGGAGTTCATCCAGATTATAGCGATCGCTCAATAGACAGGAAGATGCAGTTTATTGCTGTCACTCCTCCAGACACGGTAAGTATATTGACATATTATATACATATCACAACTCTAGGATTTGCTTTACTCTTTATCATAAAGGATAATTATGTATTAGTTTTGTCAGCGGTCACATACAGTTCAAAGAAAGTAAGAGAAGACGATTTCAGTAATCATTAGAGGCAAATTTAATGAATGTAAAAACATATAAAAATGTAATTACAATCAGCATAGCGTCAGAGGATATGAAGTTTCTATACAATGTCTGCTTCGTCTTAAGAGTCTGAATATAGGGTAGACTTCATTTAATCATTACATGTAATGGACCAAATCACTTCTTAGGGAAAAAAATGAATGCTCTTTACCATAGGATAGACATTATATTGCCATTGGTGATGTTGCTTAATTGTAAAATGCTCTGGGGAGAAAACATTTGGTTCATTATTACTCAATAAAAGCATCTCATTAATCAAATGATGTCATCATTCCATTGTTTTTCCCTCCAAAAAGAAAGTTTAAATTTTCATACCACAGATAATATGAAAGGTTCTAGGTATAAAGCTCTTCAACTTCAGTATATAGAATAAATGGTTCACAATGTTAACAATGACCTTGCAGGAAACAAGAGACCGACTGAAGTCTGGACATGATGATGATACTATGCCCTTCTTCAACCCACCTAATCATCTTTCGAACGGAGAGGGAGGGGATACCCTGGGGAAGAAGAATCCCCCACCCGTCCCTCCTAAAGGATATAAAGACGGAATGTCTGAGGAGGATATCAATGACTATGTAAGTATACAGCTTATTTTAATTACTAATTTTTCAAACAAACATCAGATGGGGATCAGAAAAGGAAGTTGTATGTCAAATCCAGGAAAAATCTGTGATTATCGTCTTATCATTGTATGATGTTAATAGTTCTTGAGCTGTTGATGATTATAAGATTCCTGAGGATGATTTGTTTCGGGTCTTTCCATTTGATCGTCTGCAATGATTCAGGTAATTGTTATAAAATGTTCGTGGTAAAATGGTTTTGTCCTGTCTGTCTGGTAATATGCTCTAACCCAAATTTGATTTGAATTTTTTTTTTTTTTTTCATAACAATATGAATTTTGTTTCTTTTATATATTGCCATGTTTAAGCTCCTCCAAACCATAGACATTAATGATTAGTGTTTCAAAAGTACAGTTTCTAGTCCTTAATCTATTGTTGTAAATGTTTAGGCATTAGGTATTCAGGTACACATGTACTGAATGCTCACACATAGTAGGTACACATGTACTGAATGTTTACTCATAACAGGTACACATGTACTTAATGTTCACACATAGCAGGAACACATGTACTGAATGCCCACTCATAATAGGTACACATGTACTGAATATTCATACATAACAGGTACACATGTACTTAATGTTCATACATGTACATAGCAAGTACACATGTACTGAATGCCCACTCATAATAGGTACACATGTACTGAATGTTCACACTGAGATGAATGCTGTGATGTGTGACATGAATGACCTTTGTGGAATGTAACTTATCGTATACTTGTGTTGTCTAGTTCCTAAATAAACATAACCTCCATAAAATGTAGAGGTAGGCTACAATACATCGAATCTGTTTGAGTTCTTCCCCCTTTGAGTCTTAATGTTTGAGGTAATCCAGGGTTATTATTTATGTCTTTTGCGATTCCTTTGTATATTCCATAATATTTGCAACGAAAAACTCCTGAAACCTATTGCCGAGTTTATAAAGTTACGATGTTTTAATAAGCAAAATTGACAATACTGCTACAAGCACAATTTTGTGTCATATTCAGTGCAAACGATGAAATATAGGGATCACTTTTAACAGTCACGTATTTCAGGCCGTGTCTGGAGATCACTCTTGCAGGGTTTGTCAACCATTATTAAATTGAGGAAGGCTCAGTGTTGATTTCAAGGTTTTTCATATTTGATTTAAAAGTGAAGCAGGTGACATACCTATTCTTTGCCAAGTAACTATAAGTATTTGTCCTTGGTGAAACTTGACTAGCTTAAGCACCATGTCACATTTTATACACCACAGTGTCAGATATGCTCACTAAATTGCATAGAACTTTATGGAGTATTCCTTGAATCTGATATTAGGTTGCTTATTTTAAATATTTTTTCTGCTTTTATACCTCAAGCTGCTAGGTTATAGATAGGTGAATTTTTGCCTTTTTGTAGCCAACTGTGCACACAGAGAGCGTGAAGTATGACCCTAATTTGGACGATACGCCCATCTCTACAACCAATGTTCCTATAGTCAAAACTGAAACCAGAACTGTTACTTATGAAAAAGATGGCATCCCCATCGAGATGGAGGATGGAATTCTAATTAGTTCGCAGTCCCATACTACAAGAACCCAAACCATAGAAACAACCACAGTGAGTTTCTTCAGGCCTGGGTCTAAGCTAGATGTAATAACGTATTTGTTCTCTACATTCTGCAAAAGTAATCTGCTTGTACATTTATTATTTCTGAGGATTAAATTTCTTTAACATACTCAAAATTAGAAGAAAAAAAACCTGAAACCTAAATTAATTCTGATAGATAGAAGTTTGAAGTGTTTCCATATAGGTAGATTAGAGATAATAAATTTTGAAAAATGGATAAGCAAAATTTTCTTTCACTTTTGAAAAGATTTCAGTCGGTTATATTTCAGTCTTTTGCTTAAATTGGCAAAGAATTGGAAAAAAAAGTATGAATATGAATATTTTTCATCTTTATGAAAAGCAAATGAAATTAAAAATTGTTTGACAGTTTCTGTAAAAATGGTCTATCTTCATGTATGAAAATGCTCGTTCAGATTTAAAGCTGAATTAAATTTATATCAAGTTGGTAGTTAAAAATTACTTTGTAGATGTTTATCTTTTAAAAGTCTTATCTTAAAATTTACTTTAATTAACTTTAAAAGGATTACTTTTTGCAGAATGTATGAATGTAATGTATTCTGCACCATAAAGATAGCTTCCTCCTAAAGTCTTAATATTATAACACCTGTATGTCCTCATCAAATAGATTTGTCACGGTATGTTCCATTTATCAGTGTACAAACTATAATCACATTAACGATTCACGTAACTACATGTAGTATCATGTCATCCCTCTAACAGGTCACATATATAGCTACAATAACATATCGTTTGTGTGCATTTTGAAACTGCTTACATGCATGGAATCTATTCATAGTAAAATTGCTACTTAAAAATTCCCTTCTTATTCTGTCGCATAAAGCCTTTAGGATAGGAGTTTTACTGGGTCTGTATGTCTATCAGTCTGTTTGTCATTCTATATTACTTTTCTGGGCTTCCTATTTTGATAGTCATACTGAAATTTCAAATTTAGGGTAGGTCATGACTGAGTTATGCCCCCTTGATATTAGTATATAGTTTGATAGTTTAGCTAGAATATGGTTCAAGGATTTGCTGTGAATCAAACATAATTGCAGATCAAGGTCTTTAGTCATTAGTGAACACTTGTAGACAATGCCTCTTGATAATACACATGCAAGTAAATGAGTTTCACCCTCTGAAGTAAACAGAAGTAGTCTATATATCTATAGATAGCTGACAGATCACTACAGACTGACACTGGAAATCACCTTAAACTTACTCATTTATTAAAGGGAATAATTGGTAGAAAATGGAACTCTAATTCTGTTTGAGAAGCTTTTAATTTTTACAAAATTAAATTCATCATTATTATACAGTATAGATTATCAAACTTCTATTCTGTGAAATGAATACATAATTTGCAATAAATGTATAAAGTTCAGTTCAGTCAGAATTCGTTCAGTATATACCAAATTTGTGTTGCATGAGTGATGTTTAACAGTACCTGTATTTGTAACTTCAATATAATATACAGATATTGGGCATGTATTATTAATATCACATGTCTATTGGCATCTGTTGTGTGAATGAAAATCTATTCTTTAAGATTTTAACATTCTTTTTTTCATATTCTCTGTTGTCATAAATTTACAAATTATCAAGAGCAATGTGTAGTCAGATTGAGACATAACTAAACTAAAAACTAAACAATTTTAGCATCAGTAATCAGACGTCTTTATTCCTTGTATTATACATCATGTCTATCAATTCATTGAGATTATGGAAAGGTATATGAAGAATTATGCTGGATGTGTACTGTATACTGGGGTTTTAAGATTAAAAATGCTCATTTATTCTAATCATAATTACAAATACCTATAACAAGCTGCAGCTTAACGTGCATGTGACATTTCTGTATACTCAAGTATCACTTAAGTATCAGATCAAATACGGTTATATTCAAAGATTCTAAAGTACAAACTTAAAAGAACTACTAAATAATGAATGTTTATTCCAAAAATATTTTCTTGACTGATCATTTAGAACAATTGATTATTTATTTAACAGATGAGTATTTTTTTAATTTGATATGATATGTGAAGGCATGTGAAGCTGTTTATCTCAGTCTAAGACAAAGTATAATTGGTAATTTGATATGATATGTGAAGGCATGTGAAGCTGTTTATCTCAGTCTAAGACAAAGTATAATTGGTAATTTGATATGATATGTGAAGGCATGTGAAGCTGTTTATCTCAGTCTAAGACAAAGTATAATTGGTAATTTGATATGATATGTGAAGGCATGTGAAGCTGTTTATCTCAGTCTAAGACAAAGTATAATTGGTAATTTGATATGATATGTGAAGGCATGTGAAGCTGTTTATCTTAGTCTAAGACAAAGTATAATTGGTAATTTGATATGATATGTGAAGGCATGTGAAGCTGTTTATCTTAGTCTAAGACAAAGTATAATTGGTAATTTGATATGATATGTGAAGGCATGTGAAGCTGTTTATCTCAGTCTAAGACAAAGTATAATTGGTAATTTGATATGATATGTGAAGGCATGTGAAGCTGTTTGCCTTAGTCTAAGACAAAGTATAATTGGTAATTTTTTTTGTTTCAGTATAAAACAGAACGAGATGGTAAATTTGAGACGCGGGTGGAGAAGAAGGTTGTAATATCTGAGGATGGAGACGATATAGATCATGATGAGGTAATTATCCAGACCTTCATTACTTACAATTTGTAGTTTTCATGCAATTTTCAAAAATTTTAAGGATGAAATACCCTGTTCATGCATAGCTATTGTTGGGAATCGGATGGAGTAATCAAAATTGATTAATCAGATAAGCCTTTTGATTGGCTATAATTGGCACAACATTGCATAGCTCTTTGATATAGCTTGAATGGCCTTGTGCAAACATGTATATAGTCCTTTGCATTAAGCTGAATAGCCCTTTACTTTGATAGCCCTTCAATGTAAATACTGTTTATGTATAGTTATTTTATCCAATTTTATACTGTCGTTGTGGCTGGTCATAATTTACGTACATTTTCAGCTTTTAGCAGAAGCCATTAGATCGGTGACAGAGATGAACCCAGACATTTCTGTGGAGAGGATCGAATGTATGAGACAAATAGAAGAAGTCGAGGATGATAGAAAAGTACACTGAGCTCATACTGTCTGTCATTCAGAGGATTTTAGGTAAATATTTCTATTTTCAAATGCACTTTTAAAAAAAGTCAGTTTTCACAACATTTTTGTGTCGCCTGCGAAGCATAGCGACACTTGGGGATCACTTTGTCCGTTGTCTGTCTGTCTGTACACTTGGATGTCACAACTAATAAAAGTGATTCCTGAGTGTCGCTATGTTTCGCAGGCGACACACGCATTCCTTGGAATTATTATATTATCATCTTCTAGGTAATTGTTTGATATCTGATCTTAATTGAGCTTCTATATAGACCCTTTCACGATAAGATTCACTCTTTTCTTTTAGTGTAATGTTTTATCCACTCAAAACAGTGGAATGATGTCCTACAGCTCTAAACAATGGCCTGCACTGCCGCGCCACGACGTCGTTTCATTGTTTTGAGTGGAAAAATTACTATACAAAGAGACAAAAGTGATCTGAGCAAGCCTTATCCTGAAAGGGTCCATAGAATTAAAAGTGATAAAGAATATTATGTCTTGACATTTCCAATTTGTTCTTTTCATTGTAGTTTTATATGCAGTAAGAGATGGCACTACAACCCCTGTGGTCCTTTCGGAGACTTAGTCAGAAGATTAACGTGCAATTGACTGTCATGTATCGTCCAGCTGTCCAGTGCCTATATACACTACTTTCATTTTGCTTTCTGTATATGCAGCTTGCCATGAAACTCGCAAAGTAAAATTTCAGTCCTTACTTACACTTATAAATGACTGATTTTTACATTACATTGTGAATTATACATTATCAAAAGTCATTATTTTAAGTTGTTCCATGATCATTTGTCTATTTTATTTTCTTTGTTTTTATTGTACGACATGTATTTTAAAGCTAGTGAACAATGGCACCTGTAAAGTTTTTGTACACAGTGTTTTCATTTTTGTGGTCATTATAAGGACTGTGTTACCATGGCCTTGTATTGACTCCCTGGCAGCTAAATATAGCCCCAAGCTCGGAAAATTTTTCAAATATACATCACATGTGTCTATATTTCAGCTATAGAATTTTTCATTTGGCAAGACATATTTGAACAAAAAATCTCAGATTTTAGTGCTGAGTTTAGGATATAATCATATCCACACAGAGTTGTTGGGATTTTTTAAGGTTAACATTGTTTGTATTTCACAAATGTTTAATCATGTTCAAATTTATTACGTTAATTTTTTTATTGTTAGAATTTTCATAAGGTTGTTCCTTTAGCTTGACAATCTATCGCATTGCTTCTCAATAACTCACAAAGAATGGGATTTTACTGCTTGTTTCTCTTCAGCAGATTTGTATGCTTTGACGCCCTTATTAGTGTATTTTAATTTTAAAATTACAAAGAATGAAAATGACAGTTAGGAAAGTAAAGAATTATTCATACAATATAAAAGGTGACACATTTGACCTTTATATGTGGGTTATTTGACGTCATAGTATGATCTAGACCTTGTAAAGGTGCGATGTGTAAACTTTTTCATAGTTTTAGTTATTTTAGTTGTTTTACAGATACATAAGTCATAGACTATTTGTCTTGTAGATTACATTTTTTTTATTTCAACAAATCTCATACGAAATAAAATTTTAATTATTGACCAAGGGTTAATTTTATTTTTTTGAAAACTGGGAAAATGCAAAATACATGAATCTCACAATTCATTCTTGTGACCATCCAACAAAGAAATGTGGAATATACTTGACTCTCCATATGTCACATTTATAAAGCATGGCAGCAAAGCTATTGCAAGACAAGTTGGAAAGTTTCTGTAAATGTTTATTTACATGTATGTGTTGTTTTGTGCTTTGATTTCTCATGAGGTGATTGAATGGACAAAGATACCACCATTCAGTCTATCACTATTTGCTAAGTTTTCCTAGGAGTTCAAACCTATTTATTACCATTGGGGTATAACTCCTTAAATCTTTTGTAGCTGTGAAGCTAATGACATCTTGTATAGATGTGAGCCCATTGCTTAAAATGGGTGTGGACTTTATATTCTGTTCTGATCATATGTCCCAAGCTAGTACATGTTTAATTCAAATTGAATGGATCTTCATTTTGAAACACTATGGTCCAAACTTAGGAATATTTCCCTTGAAGCACATTGGAATGGTTGTTGCTTATTTCTTTATTGCAGCTGCTATTTGACCTCCTTGATGTTATACAATGAATTCATGCCGAGTGCTTTTTGTAAAAGATTTTAAGTGACAATTAAGAAATGACTGTAATGATTTTTCTGTCTATCGATGTATAGACAAAAACCGATGCACAAACTTTATAATCCGCGAAGCGGATTATATTTTGTTTGTACATCGGTTTTTGTCTATACATCGATAGACAGAAAAATTATTACAGTCATTTCTTATAATTTAATTAAATCACTATTTAATCATCTAGTTTATTTTGCAATTGAAGTCATTTTAGCGTGGTTGATTTTCAAGTTCAAAACTTGCGACGTGATATTTGAACAGGCCTAACGTAGAGGCGCTCGCTGTTAGTGACGTCATAATAGGTGACATTGTCTATACAGCTATAGATAAAATTTTGCGCCGTACGTTTGTATAGGCGTTATACAGACATTACGGGAATAGTTAAATTATATACTGGTGATTGATTTTTTTTTGTGTTTCCTGCTAAGTAAGGGCTACACAGACACATTGATCACTCTGTATGTCTATTTTGTAGTAAGTGGCTGTAGTTCTTTGATATGCATTATACTTTCATCAAAATGACAGGGAGGCATGATCAGGCTTTCTACTGTTCCTACTATTTCCTACTTTTCCTACTTTTTTATTTTGATCCTATTTTTTCCTACTTTTTCTTCAAAACCTCCTACTATTCCTACTTTTTCATCTCAAAAGTAAAAAATTACTTGCTTCACTTGTCATCGACATCCGATTCAAAGTTTTTTAAAAAATTTCGGGCTCGCTTCGCTCGCCCATTCTGTATATTTTACATGAAAAATCAATCTCTCCTTATTTCCCTCTGTGATTTCCTCAAAGATGAACATTACCAGACTAGGATCATTGCTTACTGTGATTTGTGTGTCATACTTACTGAAAATTGTCACTAAAAGTGAGGGAAAATTTCCTACTTTTCCCCTATTAATTCCTACTTTTTTCCTGTTTTTCTCCTACTTTTTATCATTGACTACTCCTACTTTTTTCCTACTTTTTCATCAAGGTAGAGTAGAAAGCCTGCATGATGAGGCTCAAGATTCAATAAGGGTCAAGGTCACCTTCACGGTTACATATTTTAGGCCATACAGACATCATTTGAACAGTCTGATACTGGATTTAAAGTATTGGGGCTATGATGTTTCGTAGTAGACTTTGCAGAGGAAAACTCGTGAAAAAAAATTGTTATCTGAACACTAATAGGTGTCATTTGATGACAACATAATTGAAAGCCCAAGAATTGAGACATTTATGTAATACATGTATCTCATTTTACCATAAGGAGTACATGTGTGTTATTTCTACTTCATCACCAGGATTATATTGGCTGCAGCCTTGCACTTTGTTAGAAGTAACATTTATATTCCATAAAACTCGAGCAACTTTGAAGCTATTAACAGCTATTATATGTGTATCCATAGACTGGCCGTCTATAAATGGGTGTCCTTGCTGTTTTAAAAATTCAGTAAACATCTCCTGTATGATACATAATACAAATAAAGGTTACTCTAAGTTCAAGACGGGCGAATAAAATGACAATGCAGTTTCTGATTCAGTTTCGAATGATTGAAGACGAGTTGTTTAAAGAATCCATTACTATTTTCCCTCGCAAATACCATCTAAAACAAACGAAAATAAAATTTGTTTCATATTGGATAAAGATCCCCAACATACACTACGTTAAGGTTCGCATATAACATGAGATGAGGGTATATAAAGGGACATACGCATGACCAAGTGTATTGTGAAACTCCGACACCCGATACAATCCTGCCTCGCTTGAGAAAATTCTGTAAGAGTCTTTAAAAATAATTCGTTCATCTTTAAAAGGCAGTGATGTCGTATGTTATTAAAGTGACTTAAATCTGAAGCCATTAGGGGCTCTGATTCGAGGGACCTGTTTATTTCGCACACCCGTGGTTTAATACATAACATTGACAATTGATGCATCCAGATTATTAACTTCCTCATCCACCCGCCTTGTAAACTTGTGGTATATCCTTATATACACCGGGGACATTGGTTCATTTACCTGTCTTATAGACTTGTGATTTGCCAAACACTGCCATGATGGACTTTCCTATATACCAGGATGATACATCCAGAAAGGTAACGTAATCATTTTTGTCATCACATCCGAGGATCTAAGAGTCTTGTTTTATATCATCCCCAAAAAAGTACATCTAGCTTCACTGAGCATTAAATTTTAATGTAATGCTTCGCCCGTCATTTCGGTATCCAATATTGTCCGTCCGTCAGTTCGTTCGGAAATGTTTAAAAATACATTTCCTTCTTTTGGTTGAAATTTTCTTTGGATTTCAACTATCAACCGCATTTACTCAGGACTGGACAACCATGCACTTCAGAGCCGAAGCTGGAATGAAAAAAAAGAACCAGTGCCTGGAAGGTTATGTATACAATCAGAAAATTTAGGATCTTTTAATCTCTTGGTATGCACTCCAACCTCCAGGCACGGGAAGACTTTTGAAGCAGGAAGCTCTCGGTGTAAAAATGGTGTTTCCCTCGTCGTGTTTGCATATTGTCGATATGCATATGATCATAACTATGCGGGAATTTACACACGTCTTATGATATTTTAATATCTTTTGAATGACGGTGATATCGTGATGCACACAACCTACATAATTCGTAGTGTTAAATTTCAAAGTATTCAAATAACTTACGAGGGCTGATTGATACGTTGTGAGCCTCGGTTTTCTGGGATGCAGAAGGTATTCTGCTGATAGATTATCTCCAAAAAGGACAAACAGTCAATGGTACATACTATGCTTCACTTCTGACACATTACGGGAAATATCAATCTTAAGCACCGCGGAAAGCTCACTAGTTAAACTATAGGTGTGCTGTTCCATCACGACAATGCTCCTGTCCACAAGCCTGTCACTGCCATGGATCTCATTCATGATTGTGGCTTTAATTTGATTGAGCATCCGCCTTATTCACTTGATCCTGCTCCTTCAGACTTTCATCTATTCCCAAAACTGAAAGCAGCTATTTCTGGCGCCCACTTTCAGTCCGATGATGATGTCATACTTGCAGTGGATGGCTTTTTGACCAGTCAAGATAAGGAGTTCTTTTAAATTGGTATTGAGGCCCTTAAACACCGGTGGTAAAACAGTATAGATACTGAAGGGGATTATGTTGAAAAAAATGCAAAATGTCTGATAAAATTCAAACCGTTCAATACGAGTCTCACAACATATCAATCAGCTCTCGTAATTAAGGAATTTGTCACTGTTATATCATTTCTCATAAACTAAACACAAATGGTCAATTTTATATGTTCATGGAGTTGAATTGAAACTGCCCCGACCCACACGCTTGCTCATCATCACTGTCTTTGAAATAGAATTTCAAAAACTCCACTGATGAATCAATCATTATTCTAAAGACTTCAGTACTAACGAGGATTGTTTTTCAGATTTTGCTTTGCATTTGGCGTATGCAGACAGTTGGTCATGGAATAAAAGCAGCAAGATGAGTCGATTCCATGACCAACGGTCTGCAGGGTAATAACCCTAATCCTCATTATGTACTCATATGGTTCCCACCACTGGACTCCCTTGACTTTGAGGCCATATATACAAGTCTTCGTGCTATGGAAAATGCAAAGCAAGAGCTCTATATACTTGCTAGACTTCCTCAAGTCCTTATATCGAATAAAGTTATATGAAGAGAATTGAGAAATGCCCCTTTTAAAACTATAAGCAGTGAGCAATTGGTTGCAGAGATATTATATCACAATACAGATAAGACAACTTTTGCTTGCCAGTAAAGAAACATGTATTTAATTTTAAAATTATTTGATATAAGGACTTGAGCAAGTCTATATACTTGCCTATAAAGGAAACACAGTTCATATGTAGAAGCTATGCACAGTTTGGTTTTTGCTTACATTAAAAGTTGTGAAACTTTGCATAAGAGACCCCCCCCCCCCCCCCATAAGAGAGTGAGAAACTTATGCTTAGGTGAATCATCGCTTGATAATTCTATTTTGCAGATGTTTAGCTCTGAAAACTCTGTCGCGTCCAACAGAAAACCCAGAGGGGCTACGAAGATAATGACGCGAGACAAGATTCACAGATGGATCACCTTCAGAATGAAGTTTAACAAGGACTTCCTAACGGAAATGTTCAACAACGAAGAACAGCGTCAGAACGATATGACGTCACGACCATTAATAGCCAATCACATGTCAGATCCCAACGCCAGACGTCTTGGAGACATGCTCAGATCTAAGTACAGTACATCAGATGCCGGTCTCCATGGCAACTCTTACTTTATTTTTGGCTTGCCCAGAGTCAGGACTATCAATGAGGAGTTTTACAGGATCCTTGACCCGGACTTGGAGGGTGAAAGCATTGCAGACAGCGCTTCAAATTACGGAAGAACAAAACCCAGACCGGGCGATAACAATGCCGTGGACAATGACCAAGAACCAGAAAATCTGTACGCAAAAAGTATCAAGAGAAAAACCATGGGTGAAGAAAGTCCTCCACGCCAAGACGAAGCGACAACCGGTGAAGAGCAATTGAGCCGGACCCGTATTGGGAGCAGTAAGAGAGAAACTATCTATGGGGACTACATCAGACATGATAATTACGACAGAGGGGCGGATCCAGGAAACCTGGGGCGGAGCAGGAAGGAGAGGGATGACATGCAGTGGAAACAATTAGAAAAGAGTGTTCGTCCCGGGGAATCGCGATCTAATCAGTTCTTTTTTAAAGCTGGACTATTACAATTTAAACTAAGAAGTTCTGTTAAATTTTTTTTAGGGAACGGAGATTGTTAAAACAAACTTTAACAATCCCCATTCCCTACGAGAAATGAACTATAGCACTGTGACGTAGTTTGCATGCTAATGAAGGTACGACCCAAAATCCAGGCACATCGCTCTACTGCGGGTATATAAAGCGACTCCTGGTCAAAAACCCGTGTCATTTGTCTCGCCAACGCATATACATTGTACGTTCAAGACAGTTGAACTCCCATACTATCTTCTTGTACCTGAAATAATGACGGTAATTACATATAAGTGTCTAGTTTTAAAAACAGTAGCAATATATAAGAGAGAGAGAGAGAGAGAGAGAGAGAGAGAGAGAGAGGGAGAGAGAGAGAGAGAGAGAGAGAGCATGATCTACGTGTAAAATTCAGATACATACATGTATTTCATAAAATCGATGATTGCTGAAAAATCATGAAAAAAAAAATATCTATACATCGCCTTATCTGAACATTGAAATGTAGGAGAGGACCAAGTCATATATTTATCCTACAAACCAATCTAAATACACGAATAAGTAGAAAAACATTGTATGCATCGATAAAGTTCTGCTTTCAAACGAGAAAAAAAATCTAATCCGGTTCATCCACTATTTTTGAATTTATCATCATTTTATGTCCCATAGTTTATATTGTACAAGAGAGTCAGTACTTACATAATTATACACAGTAGGAAAAATTCCGTCAACAACATTGGACACACGTTTCACATGTTTTACTTCCGGCGAAGAGTGTTCGAATCCACTTCATTTGACTAATGTTTATTTGCTCGTGTTATATTTTCAATTCTTCGTCGAATTCACTCGAAGAGTGAAATAAAAATGAAGTAAATTTATAAGCATTCGTTTCCCAGACATTGCTGACCCTGACTTCTGAAAAAATAGACTCCAAACCCCTTCTCCTTTTTTTTATTAAATAAATAATACATACATAAATATACTGTTTATTCGCTTAAAACTTTAAGTCCTATAAAGTGTATTTTGATAACAATCATTTAGCATTTTCTACTTTTACATTCTACGTGTAGAATATTGATATATTGCAATGTACTGTAAATTATAAAAACGAATATAATTTAACTTTTTTTAAATTTCAATCTGATATGTTTTATTCGGTCGAAGAATTTCAAATGGGGGTGAAAAAAATTTGAAATATTTCAATATTGACAATAATCATGTTTATTCAATTAGATATATTACTAAATACAAAGTCATATATTCGTAATCTGGAGTTTTAAGATGAAATAAAGGAGAACAAATACACCAACCAACCCACCCCTATATGATGACCATTCAGCGTCTCTGATTTTTGAAATAATTATATTGAAACTTGCAGAAAAAAATCTTCGTTATCTGTTGTCGTATGTATTTATAAATAGTAAAAAAAAACCGTAAACATGAAGAAACGATATTTTTTCTATCAAGAGTTGTGGTTATTTAAATCATCTTTTATAGACTTGTTGTCCCTGTTCTGGGAAGAGCAAATGCTTCAAGTGGATGTACAAACTGCATTCTCCACCCCCCCCCCCCCCCCCCCCCTCTGCCATTTTAAAAGAAAAACAGAGGTAATTTTGTCTTACAGTTATCTTTGTTGTTTGATTTAAAAAAAAATGGCGTGCATATAATATTAATTTTACACTTCGAGGAATCTTCTGATTCTATATTCATTCATTCTTTCATTCATTCATTAATTCATCCATTCATTCGTTGCCTTTGGTCGAGGCGACACAAGAAAGGGACACTTTCCTATATAAATATAAAGAAACTGACATACTTTAAACCCATACTAAATAGAGAGTCCTCATATTTCTGAGTGTAAAAACTTTTTTTTTTGCTTACTTTTAAACAAATCAAAAACAAATATACTGCAAAAGATAAGCGTGGAACTCAACAGATTTTCTTTAGAAAAAAAAACATGGCGGTCATCTTGAGGATTGTAAGGGGGTGTTGTATCCCACTGATAAATTTTCATATGTTATCGCTCTTTTCATGTGGAATACTCTATGTTTCATCAATAGGAGAATGAAGTCGAAGAACCAAAAAGACAGCGTCTCAGTGAAGTGACAGACCCAACCTCAAATGAAAAAAAGGAAGGTACACGTACTTCAAATTTATTGTCTATCACTCTAAATACTACTTCCAAATATGGTTCTACTTTTTTCGTTAGTTGACATTACTCACTTCCGGTTGCATCACTCAGATGGTCAGACTCAACTAAAAGGTCTGTTCTGATTGGAGGAAAAACCTGTAGGGAGACCTGTTACTTTATATGTGACAGAAGATGTGATTTGCTATCAATCATGTTTTCTTTTGGTTTATTGTTTTGAATATGACATATATAAATGAAAAAATAAGTGCAATTAAAATGTCGATGCCCGGATGTTTTCTCTAGCTCCAGATCCGCTTTCAAAAATCATCCGCAGGGTACATTGTAATGTAAATAGCGCGAAAAAGAGCCGGTCATGCTATATTTTTATTTAGTATCGTGTAAAGCTTGAATCAATGAACAAATGCATGGCAAGCAATGTTAGTGCATTTTGATAACATTACAGACTATGGAAAATGATTTAGTTAAAGAATGAGACCTATGTTTTTGATATCTGTTGCATTCTTGTCGTTTATGAATAGAGTTTCTTCTCTCATTTTGTAGTTTGCGACCAACCCCCCCCCCATTTTTTAGTCTCAGTAGAGTTAAAAAAAAGGGGGGGGGGGAGAAACAGCGCCAATAACTCTGCAGTCCTAATGGACTTTTTTAAATTACACGTAATATGCAGAAATCCATGTGGCGAGACCTTTTTCTCAATAGCAATCCCAGAAATGAAAATTTGAAAGTCATACTAGTATATTATCAAAATTGAATTAATGTAAAGCGTATGCCCTATAGTAAAAAAAAAAATCAGTGGGTGAACAGACGGACGAACACGTTTTCCAGTTTATCTATGCACCAACGGACAAAAAGACAGAGGAAGACCAAAGAGAGAGAGACTGATAAACACACAGAGGATGAAATATGTAGATGTTCATTAGTCATCTCGAATTTTCTAAAGAAATAGAAGAATTAACAAATAAATGAAAGAAAAAAAAAGTAATATGTACGATTATCTTTTAGGAAAAGTGTACTGTTTATATTTCACGTTTTTAGTATTGAATAAGTTAGTTTTATATATGAATGTGAGAGAAGGTGCGAGTGTGTGTGCGTTTTAAATACACAGTTTCTGTATTGTTTTAATAGGTTTTTCGTAATATTTTTTTCATAATAACACTGGTACAATAAATCTATAGTATAGAGATTATCTGTCCTTCTTCATGTTATAAAAGGGATACTCTTAATTTTTTTAAACAATAAAATTAATTCATACACTGAATAGATAGAAAATTTGTAATTATCTGCAGATTACATGAAAATATTATTGACTTATCGAACACTCTGTCCATATACCGGAAATGAAAATAAAAACACAAACATTACATGTGGAAACGTGTGTATTTGCTCATGAGTTGATTTAGGAAAGCGTTATATCACAATAAAGAGTAAGTAAAACATTTTAAGGTTTGAATATTAAGTATAAAAAGCTTTCTCTTATCCAAAACTATTTATACCATTTTGATAAAAATATCGGCATTGTTTTTTCTGTTCATAGCAAGAGGGACTCGGAGTCGGAGTGGGTAGGGTATATATTGAACAGTTGGGCATTTTTTCTACTTGCTAGAAACTAAACAGAGAATGATAGTACATCTTTATAATTACTTTTATGCTGTATATGAAATTAAATCATTATTGAAAAATTATTATCTAATGCTTCATGACTAGTGGGCCGTGTGTAAGGGGGGGGGGGGAATTGAAGAAAAAGGCAAATGATATGGTATTGGACATAAAAATGCTCACAAACATAGAAAAATATACATACATTGATCGTGATTTGAAATATTATAAAATCATGTGCGTCGTGTTTATCGAGAGGGAAAGTGTTTTGATGTACGTTGTCGTGGATGACCAATGCATACCAATGCGGCATGTAAAGTAAAATGAAATAAGATTGCAGAAAAAGCTCTAAACATGTGAAAATCAGCATATCTTAGCAAAAATATTAGCAAAATGATTATATACATTCATTACTTCGTCCATTTTCTCTCTTTCAGGTGGTCTGCTCGCATGAAATGATAATCATAAGATGTCACGGTTCCTAGTCAGGAGTCGCTTTATATACCCGCGGTAGAGCGATGTGCCTGGATTTTGGGTCGTACCTTCATTAGTATGCAAACTACGTCACAGAGCTATAGTTCATTTCTCGTAGGGAATGGGGATTGTTAAAGTTTGTTTTAACAATCTCCGTTCCCTAAAAAATTTAACAGAACTTCTTAGTTTAAATTGTAATAGTCCAGCTTTAAGGGGCTTGATTGAGGAATCCATATATATGAATATGAACCAATGTATATATTGGGAATTATGTATCCAGAAGAAATGATATTGAAGTCAGTGTTTATGACAATATTATGGTGCTGATAAAACCATCATCCGGGTGTTTCTTCATTTTTAAAAAGTGCTTCACGTACTTTACTTTTTTTAAGTTATATGAATGTCATGTTTATTATAAGCATATTATATTGCAATTAACCGATATTATAAATGCTGAGAAAAAATCTGATAACAATGAAATTTTTTTGTACATTCAAACGGTTTGAGTATATTTGGGCCGTAAAAGATTGTGTATATCGATTGATTAAGAAAGAAGATCTGCACTTTGACAAAATGACATATTTTTGTGTTCGTCAAACCTTCGTAACAAGATATGCGGAGAAGCATCCAAACGTACACAAACACGGTAAACAACATCAAAGATAAAGTAAGTCGAAAACTGGTTTTAAAAAAGTTTATACACGTACATGCATTATGTACAACAGTTAAGTTTTACTTGATGAACTACAATTCCGCTCAATAAGGCAAGGTCCATTTGATATTTCGGGGGGGGGGGCGGCTTGGGTTTTTTTTTCGAAAAAAAAAAGGTTTTTTTGCTCTGAATTTTGATGAAAAAAAAAACTTTGCTTATGGTGTGACAGAAAAAAATTATCTTGTGCTTACAAGTAAACTGAATTTGAAGAATAAACATAAAATTCGCTTTTTAAAAAAATCCTGAAATTGTCCGGCTCGCTTCGCTCGCGCGCCGCAGTTTTCTCTTAATATTTATAAACATTTTTGGCTCGCTTCGCTCGCCATTGTTTTCTATCAAAACATTTTTTCTGTGAAGATATTTGAAAATATCAAAAGTATATACACATGTAACTGAAAAAAGGGCTTCCTTATAAAAATGTTCAATACATCTTCAAAATGATTTTTTATACAAGCTTTGATGGAGAATTTACTTAATTTTTTCGCCAATTTATAATTCTTTCGAGGAGTTATGCTCCTTGATGACTAACAAAATTCAGTTTTTGTCAGTTTTCCGGACTTGTTTCTGCAACAAATGGAGATATTCAGGATATTCATACAGAAAAATGTCTTGGTCGCGTGCAATGGTTTGCATGAGGTAAAATGTTTTTAATGACCAATGACCTTTTGCGCCTGTCCCATCCTGGTGCTAAATATTGACCGACTTCTCATCGCAATCCGAGATGATTATTCATTATGTCACTGAAATATTGCTGTATACCATTTATTCATTCTGATGTATATCTTATTCTGTATATCATTGATGATGATGTTGTTGTTAGAATATTTGTTTATTAAATGTTTAAATTGATATTTACAAGGTATGAAAAATTTGAGTACCCGTAAGCGCGGATCCAGAGGATGAACCTATCAGTATTGTTAGGCTGGAAAACTCCCGTCCCAAAGGCAGTCTTGACCTGGAAAATTTCATATCCGCCCATGACCTGTGTTCTACATCTCAGGAGCTCGATGTGACGGGTCTACAATCGCATCCTCCTGTAGAGAAGGGGCGTATGTAATTAAGGGTTATTGGCGCCGAGCGAAGGAAAGTAAAAGTTCTGTAGAGAAGGGGCGTATATAATTAAGGTTTGTTGGCACCGAGCTCCTGTGTTCTATATCCCGCAATCTTACGGGTTTCTTGTGAATATGCAGTTGATGCAAACAGATAAGTCGAAATGTTGTCAACCAATCAGATGGTGATTAGGTATAGTAGACAACTTTTGTAAATCATATTTTAGGTAAGAACCATCTAAAACATCGAATTTGAAACATTAACTTTTCTACACAGCTATAGTAACTGTTATTAGAAAGCACGAGGCGTTTACTCTCCCCAGGACCTGAAGACCCGTGTATTGCGGTTTCACTGTTGTTCCTATCTCGTGTTTCGTATGTACATTGTTTCTGAATCGTGTTTTGTATTGAACTTGCAATCACTCATTTATAAATCTTCGTCTACATTCAGACCGCCTTGTAGACAGCCTCTGTATTCGACTTGCGATCACTCATTTATAACTCTTCGTCTAAATTCAGACCGCCTTGTAGACAGCCTCTGTATTGGACTTGCGATCACTCATTTTAACTCTTCGTCTACATTCAGACCGCCTTGTAGACAGCCTCTGTATTGGACTTGCGATCACTCATTTATAACTCTTCGTCAACATTCAGACCGCCTTGTAGACAGCCTCTGTATTGGACTTGCGATCACTCATTTATAACTCTTCGTCTACATTCAGACCGCCTTGTAGACAGCCTCTGTATTGGACTTGCGATCACTCATTTTAACTCTTCGTCTACATTCAGACCGCCTTGTAGACAGCCTCTTTATTGGAATTGCGATCACTCATTTTAACTCTTCGTCTACATTCAAGACCGCCTTGTGGACAGCCTCTGTATTGATCACTCATTTTAACTCTTCGTCTACATCCAGACCGCCTTGTAGACAGCCTCTGTATTGGACTTGCGATCACTCATTTTAACTCTTCGTCTACATTCAAGACCGCCTTGTAGACAGCCTCTGTATTGATCACTCATTCTAACCCTTCGTCTACATTCAGACCGCCTTGTAGACAGCCTCTGTATGGGACTTGCGATCACTCATTTATAACTCTTCGTCTACATTCAGACCGTCTTGTAGACAGCCTCTGTATTGGACTTGCGATCACTCATTTTAACTCTTCGTCTACATTCAGACCGCCTTGTAGACAGCCTCTGTATTGGACTTGCGATCAATCATTTTAACTCTTCGTCTACATTCAAGACCGCCTTGTAGACAGCCTCTGTATTGGACTTGCGATCACTCATTTATAACTCTTCGTCTACATTCAGACCGCCTTGTAGACAGCCTCTGTATTGGACTTGCGATCACTCATTTTAACTCTTCGTCTACATTCAAGACCGCCTTGTAGACAGCCTCTGTATTGATCACTCATTCTAACCCTTCGTCTACATTCAGACCGCCTTGTAGACAGCCTCTGAATGGGACTTGCGATAACTCATTTATAACTCTTCGTCTACATTCAGACCGCCTCGTAGACAGCCTCTGTATTGGACTTGCGATCACTCATTTATAACTCTTCGTCTACATTCAGACCGCCTTGGAGACAGCCTCTGTATTGGTCTTGCGATCACTCATTTATAACTCTTCGTCTACATTCAGACCGCCTGGTAGTCTGTATTGGACTTGCGATCACTCATTTTAACTCTTCGTCTACATTCAGACCGCCTTGTAGACAGCCTCTGTATTGGACTTGCGATCACTCATTTTAACTCTTCGTCTACATTCAGACCGCCTTGTAGACAGCCTCTGTATTGGACTTGCAATCACTCATTTATAACTCTTCGTCTACATTCAGACCGCCTTGTAGACAGCCTCTGTATTGATCACTCATTCTAACTCTTCGTCTACATTCAGACCGCCTTGTAGACAGCCTCTATATTGGACTTGCGATCACTCATTTATAACTCTTCGTCTACATTCAGACCGTCTTGTAGACAGCCTCTGTATTGGACTTGAGATCACTCATTTTAACTCTTCGTCTACATTCAGACCGCCTTGTAGACAGCCTCTGTATTGGACTTGCGATCACTCATTTTAACTCTTCGTCTACATTCAAGACCGCCTTGTAGACAGCCTCTGTATTGGACTTGCGATCACTCATTTTAACTCTTCGTCTACATTCAGACCGCCTTGTAGACAGCCTCTGTATTGGACTTGCGATCACTCATTTTAACTCTTCGTCTACATTCAAGACCGCCTTGTAGACAGCCTCTGTATTGATCACTCATTCTATTTCTTCGTCTACATTCAGACCGCCTTGTAGACAACCTCTGTATTGATCAGTCATTTTAACTCTTCGTCTACATTCAAGACCGCCTTGTTATAGACAACCTCTACATTCAGACCACCTTGTAGACAGCCTGTACATTCAAGACCGCCTTGTACACAGCCTCTACATTCAAGACCGCCCTGTATAGAGAGCCTCTGTATTGATCAATGAATTTGATGTAGTCGTTCTTTCGCCTTCGCAGAAAAAAGAAGTTGGTATATTCTATCTTACCAAACAGATGAATATTTAAAGCATAATTCTCAATTTTTGATCTACTTACTAACTTGGATACTTCCTTATAATCCCATTGAAACGTTTTCAGGGTACATGTATATCCGGAATTGAAAACTTAATCAGCATGCATAGAAACAATTGTAAATCCTTCCTCAAAGGTTGACGGAAAATATCAACAACGTTGATTTTCAAGGTCATTTGTCAAAGGTCAAGGTCGATAAGAGCTTTTAAAGGTTAAAGACCTTGTGAAAGAATCATTAAACCCTTATTTATCCAAGTATACCTAAGGAGCAGAGGAAACACAAAAAGATTAATAGATCTATCAAGTTCAGCCTGATTGGATGTATAAGGTAGAATCACGGTTATCATTAATAGATCTATCAAGTTCAGCCTGATTGGATGTATAAGGTAGAATCACGGCTATCATAAATAGATCTATCAAGTTCAGCCTAATTAGATGTATAAGGTAGAATCACGGTTATCATTAATAGATCTATCAAGTTCAGCCTGATTGGATGTATAAGGTAGAATCACGGTTATCATTAATAGATATATCAAGTTCAGCCTGATTAGATGTATAAGGTAGAATCACGGTTATCATTAATAGATCTATCAAGTTCAGCCTGATTGGATGTATAAGGTAGAATCACGGTTATCATTAATAGATATATCAAGTTCAGCCTAATTAGATGTATAAGGTAGAATCACGGTTATCATTAATAGATATATCAAGTTCAGCCTGATTAGATGTATCAGGTAGAATCACGGTTATCATTACTAGATTTATCCAGTTCAGACTAATTAGATGTATAAGGTAGAATCACGGTTATAATTAATAGATTTATCAAGTTCAGCCTGGTTGGATGTATAAGGTAGAATCACGGTTATCATTAATAGATCTATCAAGTTCAGCCTGATTGGATGTATAGGGTAGAATCACGGTTATCATTACTAGATTTATCAAGTTCAGTCTAATTAGATGTATAAGGTAGAATCACGATTATCATTAATAGATATATCAAGTTCAGCCTAATTAGATGTATAAGGTAGAATCACGGTTATCATTAATAGATTTATCAAGTTCAGCCTGGTTGGATGTATAAGGTAGAATCACGGTTATCATTGATAGATCTATCAAGTTCAGCCTGATTGGATGTATAAGGTAGAATCACGGTTATTATTAATAGATTTATCAAGTTCAGCCTGATTGGATGTATAAGGTAGAATCACGGTTATCATTAATAGATTTATCAAGTTCAGCCTGGTTGGATGTATAAGGTAGAATCACGGCTATCATAAATAGATCTATCAAGTTCAGCCTAATTAGATGTATAAGGTAAAATCACGGTTATCATTAATAGATCTATCAAGTTCAGCCTGATTGGATGTATAAGGTAGAATCACGGTTATCATTAATAGATATATCAAGTTCAGCCTGATTAGATGTATAAGGTAGAATCACGGTTATCATTAATAGATCTATCAAGTTCAGCCTAATTAGATGTATAAGGTAGAATCACGATTATCATTAATAGATATATCAAGTTCAGCCTAATTAGATGTATAAGGTAGAATCACGATTATCATTAATAGATATATCAAGTTCAGCCTAATTAGATGTATAAGGTAGAATCACGGTTATCATTAATAGATCTATCAAGTTCAGCCTGGTTGGATGTATAAGGTAGAATCACGGTTATCATTAATAGATTTATCAAGTTCAGCCTGATTGGATGTATAAGGTAGAATCACGGTTATCATTAATAGATCTATCAAGTTCAGCCTGATTGGATGTATAAGGTAGAATCACGGTTATTATTAATAGATTTATCAAGTTCAGCCTGATTGGATGTATAAGGTAGAATCACGGTTATCATTAATAGATTTATCAAGTTCAGCCTGGTTGGATGTATAAGGTAGAATCACGGTTATCATTAATAGATATATCAAGTTCAGCCTGATTGGATGTATAAGGTAGAATCACGGTTATCATTAATAGATCTATCAAGTTCAGCCTGATTGGATGTATAGGGTAGAATCACGGTTATCATTAATAGATCTATCAAGTTCAGACTAATTAGATGTATAAGGTAGAATCACGGTTATCATTAATAGATTTATCAAGTTCAGCCTGGTTGGATGTATAAGGTAGAATCACGATTATCATCAATAGATCTATCAAGTTCAGCCTGATTGGATGTATAAGGTAGAATCACGATTATCATTAATAGATCTATCAAGTTCAGCCTGGTTGGATGTATAAGGTAGAATCACGGTTATCATTAATAGATTTATCAAGTTCAGTCTGATTGGATGTATAAGGTAGAATCACGGTTATCATTAATAGATTTATCAAGTTCAGCCTGGTTGGATGTATAAGGTAGAATCACGGTTATCATTAATAGATCTATCAAGTTCAGCCTGATTGGATGTATAAGGTAGAATCACGGTTATCATTAATAGATATATCAAGTTCAGCCTAATTAGATGTATAAGGTAGAATCACGGCTATGATAAATAGATCTATCAAGTTCAGCCTAATTAGATGTATAAGGTAGAATCAAGGTTATCATTAATAGATATATCAAGTTCAGCTTAATTAGGTGTATAAGGTAGAACCACGGTTATCATTAATAGATATATCAAGTTCAGCCTAATTAGATGTATAAGGTAGAATCACGGTTATCATTAATAGATTTATCAAGTTCAGCCTGATTAGAAGTATAAGGTAGAATCACGATTATTAGTAATATATCTATCAAGTTCAGCCTGATTGGATGTATAAGGTAGAATCACGGTTATCATTAATAGATCTATCAAGTTCAGCCTGATTGGATGTATAAGGTAGAATCACGGTTATCATTAATAGATCTATCAAGTTCAGCCTAAATAGATGTATAAGGTAGAATCACGATTATCATTGATAGATATATCAAGTTCAGCCTTATTAGATGTATAAGGTAGAATCACGGTTATCATTAATAGATCTATCAAGTTCAGCCTGATTGGATGTATAAGGTAGAATCACGATTATCATTAATAGATCTATCATGTTCAGCCTGATTGGATGTATAAGGTAGAATCACGGTTATCATTAATAGATCTATCAAGTTCAGCCTGATTGGATGTATAAGGTAGATTCACGGTTATCATTAATAGATATATCAAGTTCAGCCTGATTAGATGTATAAGGTAGAATCACGGTTATCATTAATGGATCTATCAAGTTCAGCCTGATTGGATGTATAAGGTAGAATCACGGTTATCATTAATAGATATATCAAGTTCAGCCTAATTAGATGTATAAGGTAGAATCACGGTTATCATTAATAGATATATCAAGTTCAGCCTAATTAGATGTATAAGGTAGAATCACGATTATCATTAATAGATATATCAAGTTCAGCCTAATTAGATGTATAAGGTAGAATCACGATTATCATTAATAGATCTATCAAGTTCAGCCTGATTGGATGTATAAGGTAGAATCACGGTTATCATAGTTATGCCGGCTACGCTTTCGTTGCCTTCAATGTTTCGTTATATAAGAGTCTATTGAAAAGTTGGGGACTTTCTTATTCTTAAAAAAATAAAAAATCACATCCCCATTTTCGCCTGCGCGGTTGGACATTGTCTCCTCCTCCTTTCCGAGTAAGAAACGTGACTCTTTCTCGAGAAAATATGAATCATGTGAATACAGTAGAATTAATTAACATATCGAATGTTAAATATACTTCTACCAGTCAGTGGCCTCTGTCATCACGTTGACTATTCTGCCAAGTTGGGGTGTGCGCAATTAAATGAGATCCATTTTAAAAACTTGAAAAAGCGGTATTTGCAGTTAAAATTAGTCACAGTCAATTTGGCCTAATATTTTTGAAGCCGTGCCTTGAAGGAGGGCAGCCATTTTCACAAAAATACTTACGATAAATTTGAGAATTTGTCGTAACTTTCAAGTACATTTATTGTAATACTCTAGATAGCGACATTTAGAGCAGTTCATGAGAAATTGCACGACAAAAAAAAAAAAAAAAAAAAAAAAAAAAAAAAGAAAAGAAGATGTATAGAATGCAATAAATTATTAAGGATTCCGACTTCCATCGGAATCCTTTCTGTTATTGTATTGTCTTTTCTTTATTCTTATTATTAAGGATTCCGACTTCCGTCGGAATCCTTTCTGTTATTGTATTGTCTTTTCTTTATTCTTATTAAGGATTCCGACTTTTCCGTCGGAATCCTTTCTGTTATTGTATTGTCTTTTCTTTATTCTTATTATTATTCTTATTATTATTATTCTTACCCCCAACGTGCCAGTGACTGTACAAAAAAGTGCCACTTCTTATGATAAAACAAGAAGTATCATGTGAAAGAGCATATAAAGATCTAGAGGTAAAAAAATTTTGTCGTCGAAAAGTTCACGTATGCCCCCGCTAGAGGTCATCAAAGGTCAAATCTTTAAACACTTATAACTCCTAAACTAACCGTGCGATTTGAACGAAATTTGTTTTAAAATGTTCTTTGGGAAATTTGCAAACTTTTATACGCTTACATGCTCGATAAAATATTTACGGTTTTCGCGCTATTCCGAGTTGAATATGGAACTTTAAATTGGCACAGTGCCAATTTCTACAGTTTTTGAGATTTTGAGTTGAAACTCGGATGGTAGGCTACTTATAGGTAGTCATTGATGATGACCTAGTTTCAAGGTCACATTATGATTCTCAAGGTCACAACAAACTTTTGCCTATAGAACAAAGACAATTTGACCTTGACAGTTCAAACTTCATAAATACA
This sequence comes from Pinctada fucata, assembly GCA_028142955.1. NCBI lineage: Eukaryota > Metazoa > Mollusca > Bivalvia > Pterioida > Pteriidae > Pinctada > Pinctada fucata. The sequence goes on from AP027103.1 coordinate 92,567,464, forward strand.
ATCATTAATCCAAGCCCTTTCACCTTGACCTTGGCCCAAGGTCAAATTTTGATTCTCAAGGTCACAACAAACTTTTGCCTATAGAACAAAGACCATTTGACCTTGAGAGTTCAAACTTGGCGCAAATATTCCTTGCATCAAGTCCTTTCACCTTGACCTTGACTCAAGGTCATTTGTTCGATTTCAAGGTCACAACAGACTTTTGTCGATAAAATATTGAGCTTTGATTAGATCAAGAGGACTCTTGATGAGAATAAATTCAAATGCTTATCTTTTATCCATGACCTTGGTTAAAGGTCAAATTAACTTTTTTTAAGGTCATAACAAACATTTACTCTTGTAGAATTCACAGAATTTTTTCCTTAACTATTTATTCTTCACACAAGTAGTACTTCTTATTTGAACTTTACATAGTAAGATAGATAACTCTTTTATTCTTGTTCTCTGTTTCTTTCTTTTTTATTCTTAGTAGCATTACAAATCAGTAGTTTCATGTTGTTGTCATTTTCTATTAATAGAAATGATCTCATTGCAAAATCATTGTGCAATTCTATTTTGAGAAAGTCATTGTAAAGGATTAGATATTGATTGTGCATGGAGTTTAAAGATTTCGTAAACATGAAAGGTATTTATCATTTTTTTCTTCTATTTTGTCAATAAATAAATAAGAGTCCCAAGTTAGACATAAGCTCTTTTGACTTATTTGCTGAAGTGAATAAGATTCTAAAGCAACTATTCTTTTTTCCATCTTCTTTATTCGGATTTTAGCACTTCAGTTCCGAGGAAGGTCTAATAAAGGAGGAATCCGTCTGTTGCTTGCAACAGTAGCCATCTAGTTATTATTATTATTCTTACCCCCAACCTTTCCGGTCCCTTTACAAGAAAAGAACCGCGTCGTATGATAAAACAGAAAGTACCATGTGAAAGAGCATATTAAGATCTCAATTTAAAATTTTTTTCTTGTCGAAAAGTTAACATATGCCCCCGCTAGAGGTCATCAAATGTCAAATCTTTAAATACTTATAAGTCCTAAACTAACCGTACGATTTGAACGAAATTTGTTTTATATTATTCTTTGGGAAATTTGCAAACTTTTTTATTCTTATATATTCGATAAAATATTTACGGTTTTCGCGCTATATCGAGTTGAATGTGGAATTTTAAATTGGCACAGTGCCAATTTCTACAGTTTTCGAGATTTTGAGTTGAAACTTGGATGGTAGGTTACTTATAGGTAGACATTGAATGCTGACCTACTTTCAAGGTCAAATTTTTATTCTCAAGGTCACAACAAATTTTGGCCTATAGAACAAAGACTATTTGACCTTCAGAGTTCAAACTTCATACATACTATCGTTTAGCCAAGCTCTTTCACCTTGACCTTGACCCAAGGTCAAATTTTGATTCTCAAGGTCACAACATACTTTTGCCTATAGAACAAAGACGATTTGACCTTCAGCGTTCAAACTTCATACATACTATCGTTAAGCCAAGCTCTTTCACCTTGACCTTGACCCAAGGTCAAATTTTGATTCGCAAGGTCACAACAAAGTTTTGCCTATAGAAAAAAGACTATTTGACCTTCAGAGTTCAAACTTCATACATATTATCGTTAAGCCACGCTCATTCACCTTGACCTTGACCCAAGGTCAAATTTTGATTCTCAAGGTCACAACAAACTTTTGCCTATAGAACAAAGACTATTTGACCTTAAAAGTTTAAACTTGTCACAAATATTCCTTACATCAAGCCCTTTTACCTTGACCTTGACCCAAGGTCATTTGTTCGATTTCAAGGTCACAACATACTTTGGTTGATAAAATATTGAGCTTTGATCAGATTAAGATCAATCTTGAAAAGAATTACCTCAAATACTTATCTTTTTTCCGAGACCTTTATTCACGGTCAAATGATCATTCTCAGGGTCATAACAAACTTACTCTTGTAGAATTTGCAGTTTTTGTCCTACGCTATTTATTCTTCACTCAAGTAGTCTTTCTTATTTGAACATAACATAGTATAAGAAACATAACTCTTTTACTCTTGTTTTTTTTTTCTTAGTAGCATTACTTGGCTGTATTTTGATTCTATTGTCATTTTCTATTTATAGAAATGCTTTCATTGCAAAATCATTGTGCAATTCTGTTTTGAGATAGTAATTTTAAAGAATTTAGAATTGATAGATCATGGAGTATAAAGCTTTCGTAAACATGAAAGGTATTTATTATCTTTTTCTTCTATTTTGTTGATAAATAAATGAGAGTCCCAAATTAGACTTAAGCTCTTAAGACTCATTTGCTGAAGTGAATAAGGTACAAAAGCAACTATTCATTTTTCCAGCTTCTTTATTCGGATTTTAACACTTCAGTTCCAAGGAAGGTCTAATAAGGGAGGAATCCGTCTGTTGCTTGCAACAGTAGCCATCTAGTTCTTATTATTATTCTTACCCCCAAACGTTCCAGACACTTTACAAAAAAGTACCGCAATATATGATAAAGTGGAAAATACCATGTGAAAGAGCATATCAAGATCTCAATTCAAATTTTTTTTCTAGTCCAAAAGTTCACATATGCCCCCGCTAGAGGTCATCAAAGGTCAAATCTTTAAAATCTCATAACTCCTAAAGTAACCGTACGATTTGAACGAAATTTGTTTTATATTGTTCTTTGGAAAATTTGCAAACTTTTATACGCTTACATGCACGATGAAATATTTACGGTTTTCGCTCTATTACGAGTTGAAAATGGAATTTTAAATTGGCACAGTGCCAATTTCCTAAGTTTTTGAGATTTTGAGTTGAAACTTGGATGATAGGTATATATAGGTAGTCATTTAAAGTTCACCTTGTTTCAAGGTCAAATTTTGCTTCTCAAGGTCACAACAAACTTTTGCCTATAGAACAAAGACGGTTTGACCTTGAGAGTTCAAACTCCATACATATAATCGTTGAGCCAAGCCCTTTCACCTTGACCTTGACCCAAGGTCAAATTCTCCTTCTCAAGGTCACAACAAACTTTTGCCTGTAAAACAAAGACTGTTTGACGTTGAGAGTTCAAACTTTACACAAATATTCCTTGCATCAAGCCCCTTCACCTTGACCTTGACCCAAAGTCATTTGTTCGATTTCAAGGTCACAGCATACTTTGATTAATAAAATACTGAACTTTGATAAGTTTAAGATGAACTTTGATGAGAATAACCTCCAATACTTATCTTTTATCTGTGACATTGGTTCAAGGTCAAATAATCATTCTCAAGGTCATAACAAACATTTCCTCCTGTAGAATTCACATTTCTGGTCCTATACTATTTATTCTTCACACAAGTAGTCCTTCTTATTTGAACTTAGCATAGTATAAGAAAGATAACTCTTTTCTTCTTGTTTTCTGTTGTTTTTTTTTCTTAGTAGCATTACATATCTGTACTTTCTTGTTCATGTCATTTTCTATTAATAGAAATTATCTGATTGCAAAATCATTGTGCAATTCTGTTTTGAGAAAGTAATTGTAAAGGATTTGATATTGATAGAGCATGGAATTTAAAGCTTTCGTAAACATGAAAGGTATTTATTATTTTTTTTTCTTCTATTTTGTTGATAAATAAATAAGAGTCCCGAGTTAGACATAAGCTCTTTTGACTCATTTGCTGAAGTAAATAAGGTACTAAAGGTACTATTCTTTATTCCATCCTCTTTTTTCGGATTTTAACACTTCAATTCCGAGGAAGGTCTAATAAAGGAGGAATCCGTCTGTTGCTTGCAACAGTAGCCATCTAGTTTGATATATGTTTCATTCTTAATAAATGTTTTTGCATTGAAATCTCATCAGATTGAAATTATTTGAAAAATTGTTTCGTGCAAGATGTTGCGATCAAACGAAAATGTAGCAAATTAAATTGGTTCACGCGCAATCTCCCTCTTTTTCTAGTTATCCCTCTTTTTGAAGAAAAATTTATAAACAAAGTAACAACATGTATCAAACAATTTATTGCATTCTGTGCATCTTATTTTTTTATTTATTTATTATTATTATTATTTTTTTTTTTTGCATTTTGCTATCAGTGCAATTTCTTATGAAATGCTCTAAATGCCCCATCTAGGTGATTGGGTGCAAAAGAGGGAGATTTTTGTCTTCCTACACTATTCCTGTAAATACAAGGGGGGGGGGGGGGGGGTGGAAAATGACCGTGTAAATATCCTTGGAAAATCAAGCGCGGATCCAGAGAGAGAGAGAGGGGGGGGGGGGGGGTTCGGCCCCCTGGAATTTTGCTCCTGTCTGTACATATCATGCCTTAGAATTCTACACCATTGACTTCGTAGAACATTTTTTAAACTATCATACAGTTAGAAAGACAATATATTTTAATTTTATCTTGCACACCAAGTCGATCTTACTTCATCTTAACCCATGCGCTTAAGGCTGGTTTTATCCGCTATCTTAACACAATTGTAGGAAATCTTAACCCTTTTTATATTATATTAAACATTTTATGTGACAATATTCGAGAAGCATGATATTCATCTCTTCTATACAGCAATTTTCTAGCGTATCTGCTTCAGAAAATATTCTGGTAACCCTTATAGGGGGTGCTCCTTCAGTCAAAGGAGGAAATTCCTGCCTCAACTGAACTTCCTAGAGAAAGGAATGCAAAGGAGGGAGATGAGGTAAAAAAAAAAGAACAGTCTCCCTCCAGAAAAGGGAGTTGACAGGTATGCACTAATGCAGATTGCGCGCCGAATTATTGAGCTATTTTCCCACCTCGGCCTCTTGTTATTCTGTCCTTGACCTCAATGAAAGTAAATATGACATCGATTGCGAAGATTTACAAGTTTGTGGCAAACGGACAACGCATTTTGCCAAGACTTTTGAGTGTAAAATGCACACAGGTTTGTGGTTACATTTTTGTATAATAAATTCATTTCCGTCGATACGTGTAGTTTTTAGCTCGAACGTCCTCTGTCTCTGATCAATTTTGTTGTTAACTGTTAATCAGTTTGCAGGGGCATCACCCTTTACCTTGTTCGAATTGTATGATTTGAAAACTCATTTGTAAGCATGTAAAGTACATAACCTATCAAAAACAATTATCCTCACATGGTACTAAGGAGGCAGATGTTGATTTTGATTGGTTAAACTGGACACACCTCCAAAATTATCACTCTACTCTATTTTTGTCAATTTTCTTTGAAGTATACCATAGTCATGCATCCATTAAAATGACAGTCAACTTACCCAATCTATAGAACTCTCTCAATTGTAACAGAAAATGCCATCATTCTGGTGTGTGTAGCTGCATGAATGAAAAGTTTAGGATGGAAAATATTAAAATGTCTACTGTAATAATATTTTCAATATAGTAAAATTTGCAGCGTTGTACACCATTACGTCATAGTTAATATACTGTTGTTGTTTGGAGAGCAATTTGGTTGCAGTCTGAAATTCATCTACCACATAGCACTGTGTACTAGGCCTAGGGTAAGAAAAGATGTGCCTACTCTGACCAGGGGTTGAACCTGGGACCTCTTTACCTGCAGGCAAGCACTCTAACCACTAAGCTATCCAAGCAGATAGCCATCATTTGAACTGCCTCCCAGCAGGCTACATGTAGCTTTTTCTGGAATATAGTAAATTTAAGTGAACTTGACATTAGACCCCTTCTTCAGGCTAGCCCCGTCACTTCACAATATTTATATGTAACAATGTGGTGGCAGCGCAGTTGCTTTTAATTGGGTCTGTGGCAGGCCCTCTGGGTAAGTCATTAGTGACTTAGTGGTCCATGAGGCCAGGTTTCGGACCAAAGTGCCCAAAGGTACTTCTGCTTAGTCAGTAAAAGGACTGGTGGACTGACGTCCATGTTGGGTTGAAAGGATACCAGCAGCAGAAGTAGCAGCTTAATCATGCTGTGACAGAGGAAAGCCATGGATACCTAAAGAGAACTCATGCAAATGAGTAAGCTTCGAGGAGGAAGTTTCCCTGAAATTTCCTGTAATCCATTGACTGTGAACCCTGCACTACTTCTCGACTTTCTAACATGCTCTTAAAGCATGTCATCTGCAGGGCTCTAAAATGGATTGCAGTATGGAATATTAGAATATTGTTTGTAGCCAATTAAATGATGAGGAGTGAATCTTTTTTTTTGTTTTTTATTGGATGGACCGTACTATAACTTGAAAAAAAAATGACGGACAACTTCTGTTTCATGTGCTACATCTACACTAGTGTTGTAAAATCGGAAAAATTTAACTATCAATTATCTGAAACTGTTGGAGGAGTACAATCGATATCCCAATCTGAATAATCGTACTTTTTTTCTTGTTTAAAATTGTTGTATGTTTTGTATCTTTTAACAAGGAGAATATACTCAGTGCATACGTTCGCAAGCAGATCTTGCAAACAATGGTAATTCATCTCCAGGTTTGCTTTAGGAGAAGGGCCTTCCATTAAATTTTTCTTTCTAAAGCAAAAATGGTCCTACATGGCGGACTTAGTACGCACAGGATAAATCTGCTCCTCCTTGACTGGTAACTCTGCCATCTCGAGTGTGTCTAGTATTTCGTTTTGAATTATAGTGAAAACATTTCGCACTGAGATCATTTCGTGTCTGTCAAAGTAACTTCAACAGCAACAATTGATTCTCAAAACCATTATCGATAGTCAGTGACTTTCAAGTTTCAGCGACGATAGCAGCGACATCGATAACATCGGTGACTATCTTTACAACACCTAATCTACACGTATTATACCTCAACACAGTGAAAAAAAAGATGGAAAACTTCTATACCACACACTACATCTACGCGTGTTAATTACCTCAACACTGCGAAAAAATAGATGGATAACTTCTGTATCACACACTACATCTACGCGTGTTAATTATTTCAACACAGTGAAAAAAAGGATGGAAAACTTCTGTATCACGCACTACATCTATGCATGTTAATTACCTCAATACAGAGAAAAAAGGACGGAAAACTTCTTTATCATGCACTACATCTATGTAATGTTATACCTCAATCAAATGAAAAAGATAAGACTTATCCCTTAAGAAAGTTGTGTAGATTGAATAAACTTGAAACCCAATATAAAAGGTCAAAGTCAATTTCAAGGTCACATATCTAGGGTTAAATGCCAAATCACAGACATCAAACTTATTAGTGAAGGATAGTTTTAAATAAATATGTTTCATCGTATTTGGTATTTTAAGATTTCTACAATTGTCTCCTATAATATTTCTGTGTATATGTTTCAGAATGTGCATTGCAAACGAAATAAAGCTACATTTGTAAACAATGCCAAGGAGGCTGTGAAGGAGATCCCAGATGATTCCAAGTTGCTGGTTGGAGGTACTTATCAAAACTTAAATGTCTTTAACAAGGATAACAATTTTATATGCATAATTCTAACATCATAAAGATAATATTTCAATAATATTAATAGCTACAGTTGTTGTATGCAGATATGTAGCAAAAGATTATAATCTCTTTCCCAAGATAATGATCTTGCTCTTTAAATGAATGATTAATAACAAGGGATTAATTTTCCAATGTAACAATTAAGTTCTTTCCTTAATTTTGACCTACATAAAAGAAGGGAATTTTTGAGTGATTGCCAATAGTCTGACATGGTGCCTGCTGGCAGACTTTTACACATGACATCACAATCAATAGTCTGACATGGTGCCTGCTGGCAGACTGTCTGACATGGTGCCTGCTGGCAAACTTTTACACATGACATCACAATTAATAGTCTGACATGGTGCCTGCTGGCAAACTTTTACACATGACATCACAATCAATAGTCTGACATGGTGCCTGCTGGCAGACTTTTACACATGACATCACAATCAATAGTCTGACATGGCACCAGCTGGCAGATTGTCTGACATGGTGCCTGCTGGCAGACTGTCTTACATGGTGCCTGCTGGCAGACTGTCTGACATGGTGCCTGCTGGCAAACTTTTACACATGACATCACAATCAATAGTCTGACATGGCACCTGCTGGCAGACTTTTACACATGACATCACAATCAATAGTCTGACATGGTGCCTGCTGGCAAACTTTTACACATGACATCACAATCAATAGTCTGATATGGTGCCTGCTGGCAGACTCTCTGACATGGTGCCTGCTGGCAGACTTTTACACATGACATCACAATTAATAGTCTGACATGGCGCCTGCTGGCAAACTTTTACACATGACATCACAATCAATAGTCTGACATGGTGCCTGCCGGCAGACTTTTACACATGACATCACAATCAATAGTCTGACATGGTGCCTGCTGGCAGACTTTTACACATGACATCACAATTAATAGTCTGACATGGTGCCTGCTGGCAGACTTTTACACATGACATCACAATCAATAGTCTGACATGGCGCCAGCTGGCAGACTTTTACACATGACATCACAATCAATAGTCTGATATGGTGCCTGCTGGCAGACTTTTACACATGACATCACAATCAATAGTCTGACATGGTGCCTGCTGGCAGACTTTTACACATGACATCACAATCAATAGTCTGATATGGTGCCTGCTGGCAGACTGTCTGACATGGTGCCTGCTGGCTGACTTTTACACATGACATCACAATCAATAGTCTGACATGGCACCAGCTGGCAGACTTTTACACATGACATCACAATTAATAGTCTGACATGGTGCCTGCTGGCAGACTTTTACACATGACATCACAATCAATAGTCTGACATGGCGCCAGCTGGCAGACTTTTTCACATGACATCACAATCAATAGTCTGACATGGTGCCTGCTGGCAGACTTTTACACATGACATCACAATTAATAGTCTGACATGGTGCCTGCTGGCAGACTTTTACACATGACATCACAATCAATAGTCTGACATGGCGCCAGCTGGCAGACTTTTACACATGACATCACAATCAATAGTCTGACATGGCACCAGCTGGCAGACTTTTACACATGACATCATGATCAATAGTCTGACATGTTGCCTGCTGGCAGACTTTTACACATGACATCACAATCAATAGTCTGACATGGTGCCTGCTGGCAGACTTTTACATATGACATCACAATTAATAGTCTGACATGGTGCCTGCTGGCAGACTTTTACACATGACATCACAATCAATAATCTGACATGGCGCCAGCTGGCAGACTTTTACACATGACATCACAATCAATAGTCTGACATGGTGCCTGCTGGCAGACTTTTACACATGACATCACAATCAATAGTCTGACATGGCGCCAGCTGGCAGACTTTTACACATGACATCACAATCAATAGTCTGACATGGTGCCTGCTGGCAGACTTTTACACATGACATCACAATTAATAGTCTGACATGGTGCCAGCTGGCAGACTTTTACACATGACATCATGATCAATAGTCTGACATGTTGCCTGCTGGCAGACTTTTACACATGACATCACAATCAATAGTCTGACATGGTGCCAGCTGGCAGACTTTTACATATGACATCACAATCAATAGTCCATTTTCCAGATAGTACATACGACCATTGGTATCCTTGATTTTATACACACAGACACCAGACATCACATCATTTGGCAAAAATTTTCCATTGTGGTGATACATCTGATCACACTATCTTGAAGCACCTTGATGTATTGCCATGCTTTTTATTATGACATCACAATGAAAATATCGCAAATTTTTTATGTCTGGTGTTTGACTGTCTCATGAGTTTACTGGAAAATCAGCTATTGCCCGTCAAATAATGCTTAGACCATGTTGAGAAACCATTGATTGTCACATCATGAATTTATGTATTAGTCCACCTACTAATTCTATGTGGTACATTTGGCTAGATCCCTCAATTTTTGAACAGCAAATGATTGTTTTTAGCCGAGTTGCAAAACTCGGCTTTATTCGATGTGAGACGGGAGGGCGGTTGGGCAGGCATTTCCGGACTATAAGTCAAGTATGCTACATGCTAGTGTAATGAAACTTCATATGCTTACTCACCATGAGTCAAGGATGACCCCTACTGATTTTGGGGTCCAAAGGTCAAGGTCAGAGGACTCTGATTATTGAAAGTGGTTTCCGGACCATATTAGAGCTTGTATTGCACATATGATCATGAAACTTGTCGGAAATGTTTCCCATGAATCAAAGATGACCCCTATTGATTTTGAGGTCCAAAGGTCAAGTGATAGGATTCAGATGATTGAAAATGGTTTCAGGACCACATTAGAGGCTAGAGCCCATATTGCACCTATGATCATGAAACTTGCTAGAAATGTTACTCATGAATCAAGGATGACCCCTTTTTTAGGGTCAGAAGGTCAAGGTAACAGAACTCTGATGATTGAACTTGTTATCCGGACCATATTAGAGCCTGTATAGCACCTATGATCATTAAACTTGCCAGAAATGTTTCCCATGAATCAAGTATGACCCCTATTGATTTTGAGGTCAAAAGGTCATAGGTCAAGGTCATAGGACTCAGATGATTGAAAATGGTTTCTAGACAATATTTGAGCATGTATTACACCTATGATCATGAAACATGTCAGAAATGTTCCCCATGAATCAAGTATGACCCCTATTGATTTTGGGTCCAAAGGTCATAGGGCAAGGTCATAGGACTCTGATGATTGAAAATGCTTTCCGGACCATATTAGAATCTGTATTGCAAAACTTGCCAGAAATACCGTATTTCCCATGAATCAAGGATGACCCCTTTTGATTTTCAGATCAATAGATCAACATGATCAAAGGTCCAATTCATAGGACTCAGGTGATTGAAAATGGTTTCTGAATTACATATGAATCATAAATGTGTATCAACCTGAAACGTGCTAGTAATGTTTCCAATCTGTTGAGACCATATAATTATACAATTCCTGTATATTTTAAGTCTATATAATTATTCTTTCTTACATTCAAGTTTTGCAACTTGGCATTTTGAATCTTTGATGCATTTTAAACTTATTATATTTTTCATTATTCATTGTGTACTGCTTGAGGAAACCTTCCTAAGGAGGGAAACTTCACTTCAATGAATTTGCTTAAAATGTGTTTTTAAATTGGTGACCTCATCATGCTCATTGATTGTGCTCAAATCTTTTTGTTTCTCATTTGTCTTTCATTAAGACACATTAATGATACTGTACTTTTTTTGTTTGCAGGGTTTGGGCTTTGTGGTATTCCAGAGAATCTGATTGGAGCGTTGGTAGAGTCAAAGATCTCAGGATTGACCGTGGTCAGTAACAATGCTGGAGTGGATGATTTTGGCCTTGGTTTACTGCTCAAACAAAAACAGGTATGTACATACGGACCAAGTGGCTAAAGTGAAATAAAGAGACCAGGTTTAAGATAATTACAGAAAGAGACCCAACTGTTTGGCAGGATCTCAAAGCAAAATTTTGTATCAAATGTCCTTCCATCTATCTTTCTGCCAGTCCATCTGTCTATCTGTCTGTCTCAAAAGTATGGTTTAGTTCGGCGGCCATGTATATGTTAAAGTCTATGTGAAAGAACTATAGTTATTATAACGGTGTAACCATGTTGAAAATTTACAGGGAAATAAAACAAAGTACAGGTATTGAGTTTGACCTTGACTTTTAGGTTAGACCTTGAACTTGAAAATGAAGTTCAGGTATGACCTTGGCAATGGTTCATCAACTGGTCGGTATCCTATATTGCTTAGTTACATGTATTATTTTTTAGTTACATGTATTTCAAATTACCTCGGGAACAGTCAAACTATTGTACCGAGGCAGTGGATGACACATGGGATAGTGTTAAATAGGGTCGAAGGCTGAGGGTTATAGTCTTTCAGTTCTCCTACACTACTTAGGGACAATTCGTCATTTGACAATTAGTTGACTATTCTCCAAGTAACCATGAAATATCTGTTCTATTATCCAAATCATGTAGTCACTTTTGCACATGATGACATTAATACTATTGAGAGCAATAGTGGCTTTGCTTGTATAAAAGCTGTTAAAGCCATACCAAATTAATTCAATGTTCTTTCCTGCACCATATTTTTCAAAATTCAAAAAATAATATTTTTAAAATAATTTGCTCGCCTGCACCATTAAATTTCTGGCTCGTGATTTTTTATGGTTGATTCTAATTTCTGCAAATTTTAAAGCCTCTAGAAGACTTAGATTCTTCTTGTGTTCGAAAAATTTCATTTGGAGCAAATTTGTTGTCTCATACATTGCACTAAAAGTCAAGGAGGGGGGAATGCTCAAAAAAGTTTTTCATATAGGGATTCCCTTTTGAGTGCGGAAAACATGGGGTAACCTCTCAATTAAGAAAAAACTACATGTATATCTTACTTGCTCGCACCTATAAAAAACTTCAATACAAAAAAATATTATATTTTTGCTCGCTCACACCCCTTTTTTCATAAGAAAATCCGGAGAACATTGAAATAATTTGGTATGGCCTAAACTAATAGTAATTTTATAGATTTTAAAACAGAAGATACTTGACTTGAAATTTTTTTCAGATAAAACGAATGATATCATCTTATGTTGGTGAGAATGCTGAATTTGAAAGACAGTATCTGTGTGGAGAGCTAGAAGTGGAACTTACACCACAGGTAATTATTATGATATTAACTTTTATCACAATGTCATGATACTCCCCATATACAATAACGAAACACAATATTATAATTTTTGTGCAATGACACACTAACTTGCGTAACACTTAAGACGCATTGACATTGGATAAAAAGCTCTAGTTCGTTTATGATATTGCAATACAAACAGTGATGTTTGTGTGTTATAAGCAAGAAATGAAGTCAAATTCTTAACATTTTAACACTATTTTGATCAATAATGTTTTCATAGTGGGGATCTTAATACAATTTTATAATTTATGTGTCATGACACTTTTCATTGGGTAAAAAGCTCAAGACCATTTATGACGTCACAACTGAAACAACAATGTTTGGCAAATTATTAGAACAAAATGAAGTCAAAGGGGTAGGGCCACGAGACCCCTAAATCGGCCCTCGATTTTTCTCTAGAAATAAATTTCATGGGGAATACTTGATATCTCTCATGAAAATACACGAA